>OY754965.1:11272234-11634734 GCA_963576475.1 Molanna angustata
ATACATGTTATTATCTATTATGAAAAGTCAATTTGACATACGTACGTACACAAATATCTACTTTTTTAAATTATAAAAGCATTATTTTTCAATGTTTCAGATATAACATGTATACGTTATAATTTGTTGGACTTAAATTTATTTTCATGTTTATACATTTCGTGTACTTACATACCTTTTTGTACTAAAACTTTATATATTAGGGATCGTAATTTTTATTGTAAATTATGGTAAAAAGGAGCATGAAGGATATTGCAAACAGAATTAAAGTAAACACAACGATTGGTTGTGTTAAAACTTAAACTTAAAATGTTAAAACTAAAAATGAAATTTCTTTAAAGAGACATAATCAGCGAAAACTTAATACCTACTCTCCATTTAATATGTTCATTGATTTGCCTTATGTAAAATCACATAATTTTATGTTCATTTGATTTTTGGATTATTATGTCACCTTGCATCATTATAACACTCCTATGTTTATTTAATTTATTTTTATAACAATACTCTTTTTTTACTATACATCAAAATCACACCCCTAAGTACTGAGTGTAGCAAACCAGGGTTAATAAGATTGTGTATTAATATTTAGTTTGCTTATTATTAAATATAAAAATATAGGCCATTAATCCTAAAAAATATTATGTACTTAAGTGTTTGTTGATGTCTATAACTTACAAGCATGCATGTGATCAAAAAATTACAAGAACAGAAGAGTGTGGCGCTTAGTTATCACTGCCAATCCCAAAAGAGCATGATGTGATGGTAAATGTTACTTTTCTGAATAATTATTACATTTCATATGAAATAAATGAAACGATGAATGAACATGCACGAGATTAAAAATATGCAAGGACAGAAAAACTGTGGCGTTTGTTTCTCACTGCCTTACCCAAAAGATCACCTAATTGTAAATGTTATTTTATCAAATATATTTTTATACATATATTATATTTTATTTATATGTAATGAATTAAGTATTTTTCTTGAAATAAAAGTGAATAGTAAAATAAATTAATATCATTTAAGTATGTATGTATTTTTTGTATTGTAATATAGTAGCTTGATATGATGAACATGCATTAGATGAAAAATATGTAAGGATATAAGAATGTGGCATTTGGTTCTCACCCCAATAGAGTATTGTGTGATGGTATATGTAACATATCTAAATATAATTATAGTATTTTTTGTACTGTGTGTGAAACTTGATATTATTGATACTGAATTGTAAATATTGACAAGTAATTAAAATTAGTCAATTTGACACCCTTGTACTGGCCCCGTAGAAATGAAATAATATTCATTTAATGCTTTGTTTATAAAAAAAATACAAAAATAGTTATTTGTATAATAATTATTTAGATAATACTGCATGAACAATGAAATATATCAATGCATGTTCTCTATCCTGTTGATATGTAATTTATTTTATAGTTTATTTGTAAAAAATATTAATTTGCTTGAATTTAATATTTAAATAATACTACATGAACAGTACAATACATATTTAGTTAATCCTGTTGAAAAGTTATTTATTGTATGCTTTGTTTGTAAAAATAATTATTTGTTTGTATTTAGTATTTAGACAATACTGCATGAACAGTAAAATATAACACTGCATGTTTGCATGTCTGCTCCTGTTGAAATGTAATCAAATTTATTTAGAGCTTATTTTATTATAATGTTAATGTAATTATAATTAGTGTATTTTATTGTAATATTACTTAAGTACTACTGAACTTATACTAATTTTAAATATTCTTCACTCTATACCAATTTTGATATTTTACTTGGTTTTAACTGTAAAAAATATCAAAATATAATTTACTGAATTGAATTAATAATATTTTAAATCTATTGAAATGGTAGATATCCAAATGTTGGTATTTTAATGAAATCTTGATATTGTATGAAAAAAAATGTTAGGACTACTAAGGTTTGTACTAAATGAGAGCTTCAGGGCCTTGTATCTTGGTGGTGATGGCCAAAGTCGTCTAACATTCGTATGAGATATCTATCATTTCACGAGCCAGTACGTCTAAATTTCCATATATTTGTTATAGAATGGTGGGCTTATGAAAACGCACCGCGGGTCTCTCACTGATGCATAAATTCAGGCGTTTATTTGAGTCAAGCGATACTCGAATTTTTTTTATTCATCCTTGTACTTACGTTACAAGTAATTTGAAATGTTTTCTGTCTCGATAATAATATTCTCTCGGTTCCTCTTTTTTATGAAAGAAAAATAACGTTAAACTAAGACAAAAATTACAGCAAAAAAATCATTATTGAATCGAAAAAGGAGTCCTTAAATTCTTCAATTAAAGTCTATTCCGTCGAGGAAAGGAAGGACTATTTAATACTTTTGAAACAATTCATTTATCACGGTGATTTCAAAAGTCTTTTGAATCGCCACGGCGTCATCGCTTTAGAGAGAGATAATATAATAAAACACGATCATCCTTACGCGCGAGTGAGACAAAAAAACGTCTAATATAGTCATATATCATGACCATAATATAATATAAGGTAATGCATTTTTTGATCAACATACGCTAAAACACACAATATTTTTACGCGATGACGTCACCACAGGATGTACCGAAACTGTTGCATTTCAAATATTATTTATTTTCAAGGAGAAACAAGAACAATGCAAAACTGGTCGATTGCTCAGCACGCAACATACATACTAAAAATTATATTTTTACAGCATACCAATGAATTATTATTTGTGACATCTCACGAATCGTGTCTCAAAATTCATTTGTCCCAAATCTATTGTAGGTATGTTCTTTGGGTTATAAGTAAAACATGTCAACCAATCTAAAGAAACAATCACGAATACCTAAGATTAATAATTATTCTAAAGCTCTAAAGTATTTTATTTTAAAGGCATGATCCATTCGAAGAGTGTTCAGCCAAGAACTGTCACCTCGCTTACGAAGATAGTGCACTGCAAGATGCTGATGCTGTCGTATTCCTTCTACATCGTCTGAAGGAGAATGATTACGACATCCCCAATCCAAACGCCACGAGACCTCCTGGACAACGCTGGGTTTTTATATCTGATGAAAGTCCTCACCATACTTTCTTGTTTCAAGATGAAAATGTTTGGCCTTCTTATACCGGAATCTTCAATTGGTCTATGATGTACAGGTATTTGTCATTTTTTATCTTATGTGTATATCAACTTAATGTGTAAATTATATCATATGTGTATAATCAACTTTATTATAATTATTTATTATTTATGAAATCTGTAGTTTCAATTATTTCTGATAAATAAAGATAATTTTCTACTAATCCTCTTCCTAAAAAATTATGCTCTACAATAAGGGCATTATGCTCTATTATATTTACTAGATTGTTAAATTTTATTTTAACAATTGTTTAATTTTAACATTTTCAAGATATGCTTAATTTGCATACACATTCTGCGTATAATTTTTTTCTATATTCTTCTTCTTCTTCTTCGTCAACCATCTCTCCACTGCTGGATGTAGGCCTCCTCCATTTCTCTCGGTCCTGTGCTTCCCCAGCCAACCTCTTCCCGCAACCGGAATGATATCGTCCACCCATCTTTTTTGTGGTCGCCCTACCGGTCTTTTCTTTTATTTTATTTTTATTTTATATATTAATCATCAAGTATTGCTTTTTTGGACAGGAAACACTGGTTAGTTGGAAGAAATTGCGTTTTTTTTTGTATATAAACTCATCACTTACTATTTGATTTTTGTAGTTACAATTCTTCCTTTTTAAATTAAAACCTCTAATTTTTACCTTTCCATTACGAAAAAGTATTATGTCACAGATTTGGTGTTTCATACAATAAAATGGTTGTAGCTGATTCAGGTTCTAACAGGATCAATTTTCTTCTCAGGACGATCGTTCACCTTATCAGATCGTTATGAACTTTAAACTGGTAAAATTTTGATAAGTTTGTACATTTATGTGCTGGACAAATTTTATAAATTAGAATGATCATAATGGTGTTTGTTTTATAGATCAGAATCGGATGTGCCCGTCCCTTACGGAAGAACAGTGCCATTGAAAGATGAATTTAAAATTTTAGACGAAAAAAACTTTAATGCCAAGTTCCACGCTTTAGTACCTAATGCAAAAATTAAACAAAGAGATGTTTTAGTATCAATAATGGTTTCCAATTGTGGAACTCCAAACCGCCGCTTTGAGTATGTGAAGGATCTGCAAAAACACATTAATATCGATATATATGGAGCATGTGGAGACAAATTAAAAGATGCGTAAGTAATTTTCATATCTTCATCTATATTAAGTTTTATAAACAAATGAATTAGAGCCAACACAATTTATTTGTTATGTTGCTTATATAAAATGTATTCTTTGGTATATGTAATAAAAAAAATTAAATTAAATCAATAAAAATAATAAATACTTAGGACCTACATATTTGAACATTCACATGCATTATCATAAACATTTTCATATACTAGTTGCATGTAACGCATGGGATCCATCTGTCGATGAGGATATTATGTATAATTGAAGAATACGTACCTACCTACCAAACTATTAACACATAAACACAAATTAATAAATATTTTAAGATCATAGAATTATATAAAATTAAGATATTATTTTGTTTTCCAACTGTCGATTCATTCAAGAGAATAAGATTCTATTGAAGGAAGAGGCAGTTTAAATCCAAGATGCGTGTATGAAGTAATTGTATGCAGGGTCTACTTTTTTCACGGCTTTTCCAACTTTGAAGTCAAAAAACACCAATTTAGAGGCTTCGCAGTATATATGTTCCATTTACGGATTTACACACACAGACACATTTCGAGTTCGTGTGTGTGTGTGTGTGTGTGTGTGTGTATGTGTGTGTGTGTGTGTGTGTGTGTGTGTGTGTGTGTGTGTGTGTGTGTGAGGGTGTGTATGTGTGTATGTGTGTGTGTGTGTGTGTGTGTGTGTGTGTGCACACACACACACACACACAAAATATTCTACTCTGAATTCTGAGTAAATCCGTATATGGAACATATATGCTGCGAAGCCTCTAAATTGGTGTTTTTTGACTTCAAAGTTGGAAAAGCCCTGAAAAAATTAGACCCTGCATACAATTCCTTCATACACGCGTTTTGGAATTAAACTGTCTCTTCCTTCAAAAGAATTTCATTCTCTTGAACGAATCGACAGTTGGAATATATTTTTTATGTCAGGGCACGAGGAACTCGCAATGAACTACACAACGTCGAACCTCAACTGATTTTATTGGTTGATTCAAATCAGAGTAGGTAATTGGTTTGTGCGCATGGTGCGCGGGTGAAGTCACTCACATCCTTTCACGGAACACAAAATTTTATAGTGTGTCATGATATACTTCATACACATAATATGTTTTCTTTATGTGCCATAATAAAATAACAATAATTGCGCCAACTTTTGCAATAATTTGCCAGGTTGGCGTCATAAATTTTTTTTTTCAGTGTGAACAATCAAAGTTGGGTAATATTTTTTTTTTAATTCTTAACCCGGGCCATAATAATTTTTTTAGCCACCAAAAAAAAAAGTTTTTTTATTATTTTGGATTGTGATCAACAGCTGAGTTATTCAAGATTGTAAGACATAAATTAGAATTCCAAAATATTGAAATTTGTAGATATGGCACTCGAAAAATCAATCCAAGGCGGAGATTTTCGGGCACTTTGTAAAAGTGGCAATATCTCGAAAACTAAGGCACTTTTACTAAGGTCATATTAACATATTCTGGCGAGTCATGAGTTGGTATAACAGCCCTTAAAAGGAATACGTTGACTTATGGGACACCCTGTATATAGAACATACTGCGATGCCTCTAAGTTGGTGTTTTTGACTTCAAAGAAAAAAACATGAAAAATATAGACCTGGCCATACAAATCTCGCGTATTTTGACTTAATACTATGTCGATTTGTTAAGAAATACATAAATTCTCTTGGACAAATCGACAGTTGGAAAATCCAAGTACATTGATTGTTAAAACATTGTTTAATTTATTTTGTAATTTTTAGATGCCCCTGGTCAGGCTACGGTGGCGACTGCAATAAATTGAAAAAGTATCTTTTCTATTTATCTTTTCCAAACTCCAACTGCAAAGAATACCTCGAGGAAAAAACTTTCTCCCACGCTTACAAAAAAGGAAGCATTCCAATCATCATAGGATCAAAAAAGGAAATAACGAACATGATTCTACCTCCAGATTCCTATATCCACGTTACAGATTTCAATTCTCCGAAAGAATTAGCTCAAGAAATTCTGCGTATTAACGCTACTTTCGAACAGACTTATCTCAAGTACCACGAGTGGAGAAGACATTTTCAAGTTCTCAACGAACATGGTTATATGGGAGAAAGGTCCTTTCATTATTGCAGACTTTGTGAAGCTCTTAACTATAATGACGTGAAGCCCAAAGTGTATGACAAAGAAAGTTTGGCCCATTTCTTGGAAATTGAGAGAAACTGTTACGAATACAAGTGGAATAATTAAAAAATATTAGTTATGTATTGATTTTAAATGCTACCTCCTTCATTTTTTTTTTTTTTTTTTTTTTATTTTATTATTTGAATGAACATTACAGCTATGAGTTTTATATAAAAATATTATAAAAATTACAAATTTTCATAACGCCAATTACAATGTTCTTATTTAGTATTATGAATAAAAAGTTTGAATAAATTAAAAACTATTGAACCTACATATAGCATTGCAAGAGGGTTTGGGAAGGGTCAAGGAGGGGAAAAGGAGGAGGAGAGGAAGGGATTAGCTCCCTTTTGGAAAAACAAGTTGTCGGGTCAGTCGAAAGATCAGTCCCAGCGCAGGCATACCCAAAATACAATTAAAATTTAACCATCTCCATCAAACATTTTCTGAATGTATAGAGACTAGACGTAAAAATATCAAGCCTAGGGTCACTCATACAGTTTTTATTGTAACAATAACATGCTCTATTAACGAATGAATTGCGTGAGTAATTAGTCCTAGGTGTGTCAATGTAAAATAAAGATGGGTTCCTGACTATTCTCTGAGGGCAATGAAAGGGAAGCAGCTGCAACATACTCGGACTATCTACTCCACCATTAACTATCTTGTGCAAGTAACATAAGTCAGCCACAAGTCTTCTAGACTCCAATGATTTCAGTTTGTAGTGTTGAAGGCTAATTCTGTAGTTTTCCAAATGGATTCTATTCCTAAAATTCAGCTGTTTAATTATTTTTTTTTGGGGTTTTTCAAGTGCCTCAATGTGGGTTATGTAATTAGGACTCCATATGACAGCTCCAAACTCAAGCACGCTTCTAACCAAGGAGTTAAACAACACCACCAAGGACATGGGATTTTTGAATGATTTGGTGCTTCTTAATATGAGACCGAGCATGTTGAATCCTCGCTTACACACACTCTCAAAATGCTGGACATAACTCAATTTTTCATCCAATATGATTCCCAAGTCTCTTATCTCCTTTTTATATCCTAATTGTTCACCATTTATAGAGTATGTATAAATTATTTTGTTGATTTTTCTGGTAAAAGTGATTACATTACATTTTTCTGTATTCAAGAATAACTGGTTGTTAATGCAATAATTGTGAATTCTATCGAGGTCGGATTGGAGTTCCAAACAGTCTTGCAAGCTTGTAATCGTTTTATATATTTTAGCGTCATCCGCAAAAAGCAATATTTTTGAGTATCGTAAACAGTCTCTAATGTCGTTGATGTATATCAGAAAGAGCAGAGGTCCTAAATGGGATCCCTGGGGTACACCTGAGTAAATAGGCCTAAAATCCGATGTATATCCGTGCAACAGTACAGCCTGAGATCTATTGGTAATGTAAGATTCAAACCACCTAAACAAGTCTCCCCGGATACCCATATACCAAGCCTTCCGCAGTAGAATAGTATGATTAATCTTATCAAACGCCTTAGTGAAATCGCTGTAAATTGCATCAATTTGTCCGCCCCCCTCCATTTTTTTTAATAGGTAGCATGTGAACTCTAATAAGTTTGATTCTACTGACCTTTTAACGCGAAAGCCATGCTGGCTGTCAATCAACCTGGTATTAATTATTGGACTTATTTGGTCTATCACTATTTTTTCGAATATTTTACTCATGATGGAAAGTTTTGAGATGGGCCGATAATTTTCTATTTCATATTTGTCACCCTTTTTGAATATTGGACTTATTATCATTTGTTTCCAAGCTTTTGGGAAACAGCCATTTTTCAGAGATCGTTTATAAATAATAGATAGCGGTATAGACAACTCACGAGAGCAATTCTTCAAAAAAACCCCAGGAATTCTATCCAGCCCACAACCCTTACTGACATTAACCAACCTTAGATATTTCTCTACAATTGTACTGGGTATCTCAATGTTATTGATCAAAATTGTGTTAGCATCCTGGTGAAGGCGACGGTCCGCCAAATCGCAGAATTGCGTTACACCTGTATTAAGGTTTTTAGCGTGAACCGATGTGAAAAAAATATTAAAATTATTGCAAATAGATTTTGCGTCAGTGATTGATTTGCCCTTGTAGGTCATTCACTTGGGGACACCCTTAGAATTACGTTGTGAATTCAAAAATTTAAACAAGTGTTTTGGGTCACACTTAATGTTATTTTCAATATTTTTTATGTATGTGTCGTAACATTCGCGAAACAATATTTTTTGTCTACGTCGTAATAATGAAAAAGATTGATAATCCAGTGGATTATTGTAATTCTTCCACCTTTTATGATATATACTCTTTTCTTTTATTACTTTAATTAATGCAGACGAGTACCATATGGGATACGATTGTCCAATTCTAATTTTTTTTATAGGTATGACCTCACGTATAACATTATCTAATATGTTATAAAATCTTTCAACATAATTATCATTACTAGGGTCTGCGAGTTCCTGCTCCCAGTCGAATTTAGAAAGTTCATTTCTCACCCTCGCATAATCAGCTTTATTGTAAAGAATAATTTCTTTTTGATTGTTTTTTATTACGTGTTGTTTAATTTGAGAAGTATTCAATTCGACTAGGAGAGGTACGTGATGAGCATCGGGGTCTACCAATGGTGACTCCGAAACACCCACCGAGCAATCATGATTTGAAATGATCAGATCAAGTATTCTATTGAAAGTGTTTTTGACATTTGAAAATTGAGTCATGCCAGTAAAGGCCAGGAAATCAATAAAAGATGAGTATGCCCTGCCACTGTCATGTTGGCCAATCACTAGCCCCGTACTAGAACTCAGAGTCCACTCAATCTGCGGTAGATTATAGTCCCCAGTCAAAACAATAATATCGTCACTGAAACTATCACAGATCTCCTGCGCCATACTCAGGTGAGACTCAATATTCTTAGTGTGATTTGGGCCCGGAGCAATATATGCACATCCAACATGGACACTCCTTACTTTATTAATGGGGATCGATATCCACATATCTTCGGCGGTCGATGTCCATGTTGACCTATGCACCGCATTAAGACCAGACCTTACTGCAATTAACACTCCACCTCCCACACTGGACAATGCTTCATTCCTATCTCTCCTATAAACATCATATCTATCATCAATCAGTTCAGAGCAAAATATTTTATTATTTAGCCATGTTTCAGTGAGACAAATTACATCATAGTCATTCTCTAAACAATTAAGTAGACATTCATTTGTTTTTGTGCGCAGCCCTCGAACATTCTCATAAAAAATGTTTAAGGTATTACAATTTAATTAATAATTGTAAATTTACTGTAAAAAATACATTTTTCTCGAAGATTTTTATTACTAAAATTACATGAGGTAAGCTGAAATGAACGTCGTTAGCAAATCTAGAAAGACTAGCATTGAAATCTCTTTGGCTGAAAAACCCCATTAGATTTTATAGCATTTATGTATTTATTTTTCACAAGGTCATAAATACCAAATTTTAACAGACTTCCAAAAACGAGGAGGATTATAGATTTAATAATTCCACATTTTTTTCAATTATACCTATCTACCCATTTCAAATTTGTCAAGACAAACTCTTCAATTTGCAGTTCAGGGATAATTACCCAGAATATGAAAACAGCATGATGGTATGTATGTATGTTTGGAGATTAAGTATCAAACTATTAAGTCTTCTTACATATTGTGTATAGGCGACTGCCATACAAATTGTATGAAGCGATGTCGTCATTTAATTCAATTTTTATAGCTAGTTGCATGTAACACATGAGATCCAACTGTCGATATCGATAGTATGTATAGTTGAAGAATAAGTACAAAACTATAAACCCATGAATCAAAATTATTGAATACTAGCGAAAACCGGCAATATTCGTATTGTCTGTATAATTAAAAATGGTCCCTCAGTGTATCCCGTCCCTTCAGTCCATCCCGTCCCTTTAGTGCCTCCCGTCCCTTCGGTGCTTCTCGTCCCTTCAATGCCTTCCGTCTCTCGGTGCCACCCGTCTCTTCAGTGTCTCCCGTCCCTTCAGTGCCTCCCGTCCCTTCTGGCCTTTCAATACGTCCTGTCCCTTCGGGTCCATCTGTACCTATTGATCTAAGGCTTAAGACTAAGACAGTAGTATTAAGACAATTAGCTTGTAAGATGTATAGTTATAGTATGATGCTAGTTATAAGTAGTTATAAGTAAGTACATAGAAATTAAGATTAGTTTTAATTAGTAAAGTGCATTAGGTAGGCTTCATCCTTGAATGAGGGCACTGAGAGTCTATAATTTAGCAGGCGGGGTTTGTTGGGGGGAGCCCATCCGGCAAACTCCGAGCCCGCCTGCGTAAAAAGATTTGCAAGTAAGTGCGGGTAAAGAGGTGCTAACGCGCCTGAGATACCCGGGTACCTAAGCGGTGGGTGACTTTCAGTGTACCTTCCATTCCTTCCTCCCTTCAGTTCCTCCCGTCTCTTTCACCTATTCAGATACTTAATACCTTCAGACACTTAATACCTTCAGACCCTTTAATACCTTCAGACCATTCAGTGCCTCCCGTTTCTTTAGTGTCTCCCTTCAGGCCCTTCAATACCTCCAGTCCGTTTGGGGACTTACTTACTGAAGGGTCTGCTACTCCCGTGACAGACCCTCCAGAGCCTCCTGTCCATTCAGTACCTCCTGTGCATTCAGTGCCTTCAGACCCCTCAGTGCTTTCAGACCTCTCAATGCCTCCAGACCCCTCAGTGCCTCTAGACCCCTCAGTGCCCTCAGACTCCTCATTGCAGTGCCTTCAGACCCCTCAGTGCCTTCAGACCGCCGGAGGCCAGCCAGCTTTTACCTCTGCGCGGTAAAAGCCCTAGCTTAGAAGCTATGCGAAGCGAACCGCCGGAGGCCAGTCAGCTTTTACCGCTGCGCAGTAAAAGCCCTAGCTTAGAAGCTGTGCGAAGCGTAAACGCTAAATATATAGGTAATTTGATTCCTATGTACTTGTTTTTACTTGGAATATTCAAACCATGATATTGCCTCGCATTTTTCTGCCAATTTAGTTGGTGGGTTCTCCCATTTCTGATTATATCGTTTGCTTTGTACTGACTTTGAACATAAAATTGGAATGAAACATTTCAGAAAATATAATATTTTATTCTAGTATGGTTTCACTTAATTCATTTTTTCCGATACCAACATCTTCGAAATTTATCTAATCTATTATCAAAAAAGCTTCTTGTCTGCGTATTCCTACCAGATGACTGAAAGGCTGTTCTATGTCTATCACACTGCTGAGATGGCGCCCTTCGTCCAGGTGTATTAATTTCTACTACTTCAACCTCTTGCATATTCATTTGATCTATTATTGTTAAATTTTCACGACTCCCTGCCTCCATCCGATTACTTGAAGACTGAAAATCTGCATATCCTTTTTCTTGATGCTAAGATCGTGATGCCCTGTACGCCGCCATTCGTAATCTACTGGCTTCACGTCTCCTTTCTTACTGTTCTTTAGATTTGTTTGCCCTAAGTACAATCATTCGCAACCTGTTAATTGTGCCATTCCTACTCTTTCACCTGATTACTTGAAGAATGACATGATGTATAGCTGTCGCCAAATATCTTTTAATATATATACTATAACTTTTAACCGAGAAGGGGGGCGATTTGCGCGTAAACCAACGAAACAAAAATACATAAATTTGCGCTCTGCGCAACCGGAAGCTCGTTCAATATGTTTGGCGAAAATTATACTGTGTTTCTCGGAGATTCTGTACATGCAGACTGAGAAGCTGTAGTTTGTCGCTGTTGAGATGACCTGTACACCGAAATGCAATAATCAGTCGTATGTTTATGGCATGCAAAAAGTCCACTTCACCATAAAAAAAGTTCCTTCATACACGCGTCTTGGCTTTAAACTGAGTTGACTGTTGGACAACTTGATACCCCTCCTTTTTCAATTCTTGAATTAATTATTTAATTTCTATATATAATTTTAGAAAAAAAATATGTGTATATAAAATATATATAATATATAATAATTTTAGAAGCATTTTTTTCAACAAATATTTATACTCCTCACTAACCCAAGGGGATATAGTGGGGAGTTATGATTTCGCAATTTTTAAGACTATTTTTTTTGCAGATTATCAACTAGTATCATGCTGAGATTGTATTCTAAAGTTTCATCACAATATATGTATCTGTGTGTGTGCTATGTACTGTGTGCTATGTGCAGTGTGCTATGTTCGGCGTGTTCATTTTTACTTTATCGATTATAGACTAAAGTACTCATTCGATTCTATTCAAATTTTGCAAATATGTATATCTAATACTCGATTAGATCCCATTAGATTTTGAACGATATATGAATAGTGCTTCTCAATTTTTTTAATTGTCAAATATTTCAAAGTGACTCCAAACTCAGGAAACTTAAAATTTGAAATTTATATTATCAAATTGATAAAAAGGCACATGTCTTTCATAAAATGGCATTGAATAGTTCATACTAAAATATTTAAATAAAAAAATATTTAACAAACTCATTTCATGAAAATGCTGAAAATTTTCCATACAGAATTTGAATACTTTATAGAATGACTTGTTAGTGAGGAGTTTAGCTTGGCCACAACCCACTCGTTTTTTTTTATGTTAGAAGAGGAGTATCAACTGTACCTAACACTTGTCCATCATATTTTATTGTTTATAACTAATTTCAATAATGCGTATCATAATTTATATGACCTTTGTATAACATAATTTGCATAAGAGAGAAAAAAAATTAATTATGCTTCGTAATCATAATTATTTTTCAATATTTTGCAATTTACGTGCGTTTGCGTATCTTGATTAATATTTTACTACTTCCTCAAATTAATTTTATTTAGTTTACTCTTTGAATTATTTGTTTTATACCTTTTTGGTTTCATTATTATTGTTTATTTGCCCGGGGAATTTTTTTTTTATTTATTTATTTTTAAATGAATATGTCCTGGTTTAACAAATACATATACATGTTCCTACATTCCCTAAATTAAGCCTAAATGATTTAATTTGATGGGTTTAATACGAAATATTAATGCTATAAAGCGCCCTTGAGGTGAGGTTATCACAAAAACGGCGCTATAAAAATAATCCAAATTTATTATTATTATTAATACTCTCTACCACCAAACATTATAATCTACGCACTATCAACTAACTCTTATACATAGATTAGATTAAGTCCAATATACAAATAAAACGTGGCCAACACTAAACTCTCCATATACCTATTGGTAGGTATATAGTAAATTATAAATAACACATTACGCAAACTAAACGATGACATTTACCTTGTATGCTAGGTGGGAGTCTGTAGGGCTACTCATTATACGATCTTACACTAAATTACCTTCTAATGTATGAAACACGAAAAAATATTGTATATCACCTGATATGTGATATACAACATTTTATTGTGCAAAAAATGTAAAATTTGGTGTTTTATTTTTTTAAATAGCATGGATACTTAGTTATTAAAATATTATAATAATAAAAAACTCAGGCGGTAGATTTTCATATTCTCTTTTGATTGATTAAAAATCTACTTCATTAGCTTTGTAGTTTTTTAGTTCTACTAAAACTAATTTTACAAGAAAAGTATTAATCAAATTCAAAATTCAAAAAACTCATGCAATAGAATAAAGATGTAAATACCTACAAACTGTTCCTTATTTCAAAACGTATCTTTTGAGGGTACTGGGGAAATTATTTTCAAAATATACTATATAGCCTACTATAAAGCAGCCCATTCACGATCGTGCCATTCGACGTCGTTCCATATGGACCGGCTCCATTTGGAGCATTGCAAAATTTTCATCACACTCACGGGCGCGCCATCGAGCCATCAAAATTAGTATACGCAAACGGTCGGCGCATTCGCATTAATAAGTTCTATTTTTTTAAATTTTCAATTAAAAATGAGTTATAATTCTGATGATGAGTTTTATACAACTGCTATTTAGCGGTTTGTTTATATATAAATAGAAAAAAACAAAGAGAAAATGTTGTATTTTCGCATTAACGAGAGTGTCAAACAGCTCGGCGCAATGAGATGACACAATGTACCGCTGGTTTTCACACTCACGAGCATGCCGTACCGACAGGATGCGCCGCGCCGTTTTCGCGGTACTGCAGAGTTTGGATCGTTTGGAATTCCGTTTTGGTGTGTCAGGCCAAATGGGCTGCGCGGGATTTGACATTCACGAGCGCATTTTGGAGTGATGGCATTTGAGATATTTGGCGACAACCATAATACTAGTTGCATGCAACACATGAGATCCAACTGTCGATAGCGATAGTATGTATAGTTGAAGAATAAGAATCAAACTATAAACCCATAAATCCAAAATATTGAAATATTAACACATGTTGGTATGTATGTCAAGATAGGACAGTATGGAGATTAGTCCTCTTTTCCTAACCGTTATATGAAAACAGCATGTTGGTTCTGTATGTATGTTTGGAGATTAAGAATCAAAGTATTAAGTCTTCTGACATATTGTGTATAGGCGACTGCCATACAAATTGTATGAAGCAATATCGTCACTAAATTCAATTTTTATAAAATATGTAAAAAAAAAATTGAGATGTACTTCTACAAAGTAATACTACTTCTACAAATATTTTTTATAGAAATTTAAATTATCACACACACACACACACACACACACACACACACACACACACACACACACACACACACACACACACACACACACACACACACACACACACACACACACACACACACACACACACACACACACACACACACACACACACACACACACACACACACACACACACACACACACACACACACACACACACACACACACACACACACACACACACACACACACACACACACACACACACACACACACACACACACACACACACACACACACACACACACACACACACACACACACACACACACACACACACACACACACACACACACACACACACACACACACACACACACACACACACACACACACACACACACACACACACACACACACACACACACACACACACACACACACACACACACACACACACACTAAATGTTCTACTCCGAATTCTGATTAAACCCGTATATGGAACATATATGTTGCAAAGTCTCAAAATGGTGTTTTTTGACTTCAAAGTTGGAAAGCCGTGAAAAAAGTAGACCCTGCATACAATTCCTTCATACACGCGTTTTGAATTTAAACTGCCTCTTCCTTCAAAAGAATTTCATTCTCTTGAACGAATCGACAGTTGGAATATATTTTATATTTCAGGGCACGAGTGAATTGCAATGAACTAAACAACGTTGAACTGATTTTATTGGTTGATTCTAATCAGAGTAGGTAGGTATATCCCTGCACTGAAATTGGTTTGTGCGCATGGTGCGCGGGTGAAGTCACTCAGTAGCGTCTAGCCCCTGAGTTTCTTTTCTGCATTCTTAGGTTAGGTTTAAGTTTGTGTATAATAATAATAGCGACTCGCGTGAGCGAGTTGCTTTATAAATTGAATTATAAATTATTATAAATTTAATATATAATATTCTTTTAATTTTTCGCATTTAATATAAAATTTCACAGCTCATTTGACTTAATACAACGAGATCTCAACCAATCAGAGAGCCAACCGGAAACAGAATGCAAACGGGTATATTCGGATTGTAGACTCTAGTAAGTCACTCACATCCTTTCACGGGACACAAAATTTTATAGCGTGTCATGATATACCTCATACACCATAGGCCATAATATGTTTTCTTTACGTGGCATACATACAAATACATCACGACGAAACTTTTTTTTGTATAAGGCAATTCACCCTGAAAAGAGTGCTTTGTGAACGACGAAACTTTGATATCAATATAAATCGAACTGTATAACTATAGTAGGTACAGAGGACACAATTTTTTTTAGTTCGCCACATTAACATCATGACAAAACTCCAAGTCAGAAGGGCTACTCGTGACACGATCTTAATACCTTCTTATATCGTCTTAATCTTAAATCAGTAGGTATTCGATCATAATCAACATACAATCATAAAAAATCGTAATGATTAAAGTTTAGTATTAAATATTCATTATTTTTGTAAAGAAATGTTGATAATCTTTTGTATTTTTTTTTTTACATTTCATTACAGATTTTTTCTTGTGCTACTCTTTCACGCATATACTCACCTCTCACGCACACACCACATACAAACATATACCTCCCTGTTTTCCCTTCCTCCTCGTTTATTGCCGTCTATCCTGTTGTTTTCTCTTAATCTTTTATTGTTGTAATAAAATAAAATAAAATTACTATTGACAATAATTCGATATTCAAAGGTGAGTCGAGATAGGTTATACCTATGTACTTATTTTGTTAATGTAGTACTGTACTCCCCTTTGAAAATAATGAAATAAAAAAATGTCCTTGTAACAAGTAACATATACATGCCCTAAATTAAGCATATTAAAAGTAATCAATTAATTTTGATCTAAATGATTTCCAAAGTCTGATCTCATAATAATCATCGTCATGAGAAGCCATACTACATTTTGTACTCATGGATACTTGTTGAATAATTAATGTTGAAAATACGCTTATAAATTATCATAACTCTCCACTACAAGTAGAGTAAGGGAGAGTAAAAATATTCCTACGGCGTAAAACATGCCGTTACTTCATTCACACTGTGTGTCATTTTTTATTTACCCATCTGCAATTTCCGCGAGGAAAAGCGCATTTTTTTTATTATAATATTGATTTTTTTTCATTTTATTTACTCAAGGTCTCGTATGAAAAAGAGTGGAATTACCTATCTACATATAAAGGCGTGTTTAAAATAATTACTTGTTTTATGTTCGTTACACGAAACACTCAAAACTCACCGGCTATTTTAGATTATGTATTGTCAAGTAACCAATTGTCTTGTACATAGTATCAATGTGGTGTTATGTGATTGAAACAAATGATAATCAATATTTACAGATAATCGATGAAATGCAAGTTTTCCATATGCAACTATACTAGTACAAAATCGATCGTTAACTATTTAAGTTATCGCTTATAAATATAACATCTCGCTTAGAATTAGCAATTTTACTCTATAATAACAAAAAAAAAACGTTCGCGAGTGTTGTGATAATGTATACTTTGAAGATGCATTTCAAAAGGATAGTTGTATCTTGTGGTTCACTGACTATTTTCATAACTTTTGTTTTAATTTTGTATGCAAACTCGGTAGCCCTTCATTATGGCGCATTTAAAAACGATGCTTCAACTGAAACAAAAGATATAATTGAAACAGAAGACTCGCAAGTTCACCACAACGAAATAACAAAGAGTTTTTATGATAAAAGAAAGGTATTTATAACATTTCATTTGTTTTTATTTCAATAATTCTTTCCCGTGGAATTTATCCATTTCACAAGAACTACGAATTATAGAAAGTCTGTCAACACTAATAGCAAATGAGTTCTCGAACTTGTTCGCCATCAGTTCAAAATAACATGAAAAGCTGTAGACCTTTGGGTCAGTTTTCCAACTGTCGATTCGTTCAATAGAATGAAATTCTATTGAAGGAAGAGGCAGTTTAAATCCAAGATGCGTGTATGAAGGAACATTCTGTATGGCGTAGTGGACTTTTTGCAAGCTAAAAACACCAACTAAGAGGCTTCGCAGCATATATGTTCCCATACATGGATTTACTCAGAATTCGGAATAGAACATTTTATGTGAGTTTTGTGTGTGTTTGTGTGTGTGTGTGTGTGTGTGTGTCCCCCCTTATAACTTTTGATCCGCTCAATTTACAAAGCCCAAAGTTTCAAAATATATAAAAAGTTATAGGCCAACAAAACTTTTATACTAAGAATTGAGAATTTTTGTTTCAGTCAGGGGTTATCAACTATTGAAATTTTGATTATTTTTCAATATATCTATAAAAGCTAGAACGCTGAAACCATATAAACCATAAAAACTAGAACGCTGAAAATTGTTATAAACATAGACAAATATAAAATCTCAAAATGGTTTTTTCAAAAAAATTCCAGGGTTCCTCGAACATTTTTTATTAAGAAAATTTTTTTTTATGATAAATTTATGAGTTTAACTGCCTATATTTCCAAATCTTTTTAAAATATCGAAAAAAACCGAAACACCCCAACTAGATAATTTAATTTTCTATAAAAAATGTGAACATTGTAGCAGTACATCTTAATTTTTTTTTTAACAGTTTTTATAAAAATTGAATTTATTGACGACATCGCTTCATACAATTTGTATGGCAGTCGCCTATACACAATATCTAAGAAGACTCAATAATTTTATACTTCATCTCCAAATATACATACATAACATCATCCTGTTTTCATATTCCGGGTAATAAAAAAGGACTGACCTCCATACTGTCCTATCTTGACATGCATACCTACATGTGTTGTACCTATAGAAAACCAAATATCTTAAAATATTAAATAATTTGTATTTATGGGTTTATAGTTTGGTACTTATTCTTCAACTATACATACTATCGCTATCGACAGTTGGATCTCATGTGTAACATGCAACTAGTATATAAAAAAAAGTGTTTTAGATAATATATTCATCAATATTCATGTAACATTCAATGTTGGATGAAATGTCTAATAAATGAAAAAGAAGAACATAATATGTAATGAAACTGTATTTTTTAATAAAAAGAATAGATGATAATCAGATGACAAATTTCATCACTTTATAAAATGTTTATTAAGCATATGAATTTAATAATTGATAATACACAAAAAAATATTTAATAATAAAAATATTATTATAGAATTCTTTACATAAAAATATTTCTTTTTTAAAAACATTTTCAATTTATACAAGAAAACACTTTTCCGTTTTGTTACCGAACAACCATTTTATATATTTGGAGGTAAATAATTAAACAGACAGGACAACGTCTGCCGGGTTTTACTAGTCTTTGTATAAAAATCGTGTTTATATTCATGTTCATTCATTCTGAATGAAATGTCTAATAAATAAAAAATAAGAACATATTATACCTATTTGTAATATAATGAAACAGTCATTTTTAATAAAAAGAAGATATACCTAATAATCAGATGGTAAATTTTATACGCTCGTTAACACTTCAGAATATGTATATTAACTATACGAATTTTATGATTGATAACACAAAAAATATTTAATAATATTATTATTATATAATTTTAATACAAAAAAATATTTCATTTTAAAGATACATTTTCATTTATATACGAAAACACTTCTCCGTTTTGTTATGGTTTCATGACCAAACGTTTGTACTGAGAGAATAACTTTACAAGTATGGCTTTATTTGAAACTAATATGTGAATCAATAGAACATTAATTTGTACTAAATGTTGGTATCACAATGAACCTAACTAATTATAGTTCAAATTGAGAACAGCATAGTCAGATGTGGTGTATGAAGGTGCCAATCAACATATCACAAATAGACACTGAGTCTTCTTATTGACATTTGTCACAGAATATTAATTTATTGTCAATGTAGATGTTCTGGTTGCTGTTATATGTATATTACGCCTCTGCATATATTAACTATTGATAAATAACAAATATTAACTAAGTTGTTTAAATAATTACCAAAGATATACCTACTTACCTTCAGTGATTCAATAGATTGAATGTCCCACTTATCATATCGCGATATCGCGCTTACATACATACAATTTATTAACCTTCTTCGCAAACCTCATTCTTGACAAATACATTATCTAGTTAAAATAACTTATTACAGAAAAGAGAGGGATTAAAAAAGATTATGATAAATCAACAAGGAAGAAATTAACTAACTGATACAAAATAAAAACTTACCACTGACACGCCATGTTCCTCACGGAGTAATTAGAGAAAACCGAACGTTATGTATATTTTCTAAATTTACAAACATCCATCGCATCCTTACCTACTCCACCCTTAATCCGTTATGGTTTGTGTTTTTTTTCTATTTCCGTTCATTCATAATACTATTCACATGGCTAAGCTTTCCTTTTATTGGTCTGGCCATGCCGATCATTTCATTCTCTTCTAAATCTAATACTTTCTTCATCAGGAGTTCTTAATTCAGTGTTCTCATGTGACAAAATCATCCAAATGAATTCACGTTTATACCATTAATGGTACCTTTATTATTTGTATTAAGTACCTGCATTTATTCACGTATTTCTAGTATCATTTTAATAACTTATTTCACGATCTTATTCTGGGTAGGTATAAATGTATAACTTGATATTTTTTTAATAACGCGAAAAATCGCTTTTAATCAATTCTGGGAATACATAGCAAATGATAAGGCAGTAAGCTGGTTACATAATTTCAAATAAATGGGTTAACAAAGCTATGTCGTCATCATATTTACTCCTCCAGGTCGTCATATTATGATGTGGAAGTACCTAGCTCAATTTTGCCTGTAGCACCATGAAAGAAGAACTGAAAAGTTGTTACCGTGTTTCAAAATAAATAAATATTAAACCATTAAATAACATGATAAACTTTAGACGACAATCATGATTTAAAAACAAAATAGCTGAAGATGTTTTTGGTAGTCGATAGATTTAATGTAGAAGTCATAGATAACGAAGTGGAAGCAGAACTGTAGTTTAATTACAGAATAAATCCGTGATGACAAAATAAAAATGTTGTATCGAAATTATTTTTAATTTTTATATTTTACTGTCTTTTTATTTTCACATTTATTTATTTGTTGAGTCTTATTTATATTTTTATATAAAAATTGGTGGGTCCAGCGCGGATTCACCAATTATTAAGAAAATCCTCAATGATCCTGCTGGATTGAAAACGCTGCTGGATTGCAGTCCTCAGTCTGATCACATAAAATATAAAAATGTGTTTAGCGCGAAATCGGTTGTAGATTGTAGTATTAAAATAAATAGTGGAATATACCTAATTATTTTATTATTTTTTTTAATATTTTTTAAAACTGTGTTCTAAATAAAAAAAATAATGTTCTTTTTAAATTTTCAATAATTACGTCCTTAATTTCATAACAATATAATAACCGTCTTATTATTATATTACCTATGTAAATAGAGGTTAACTGTACAATTTCCAATGAGAAATAATTAGAAAATTAACTACAATATTTTTTAAATACGGTGTTGCTGATTTACATACTTTTTGAAAGAATTGGCACGTCAACGCGTAAATTGAAATTTATTTTGAAACAAAGATGAAAGAAGCAACAAAATGCAATGATCTAGATTAAATTTATTTATTTAGGGGACAAATACTGTCTTATAAAATAAACAGAAATAATACACTATGAAATGAAAAAAATACAGACCAATTACTTTTGTCCGCAATTATTGATATACATTACAAGTATGTACCTTTTTTTACATACAGATGTTTTAAATATACTCAAAATGATTATACATATTCATATATTTCACACATTTGTCCGTGACGGAAAAGGAAGCGAAGGAAAAGGGAAAGGAGAAGGACCTAATTTGTTACTGCTGTGAAAAATAACAGAATCTGCTAGATAAAAACAAAAATCAAAATAAGTACATACATACACAAATTATTTTTTTTAACAATACACAGGTTTACGCCGCTGTGCAGTAACTATTTGTAGTAGTAAAATTATGATTATTACTGACAATGATTAATATGAACACATATATAATTCCACAATTTATTTTATTTTTCTCCCGACGACCGTTTCGGCTTATAAGGCCATAATCAACTGGTGTTGAATACACAGTTCACATTTCTTTTATACAAAATTAAACAAAGGTTATAACAGGTAAATAGATAAATGTATGTATATAATGCTATTAATGATGGGAAAACCTGACACATAATGAGGTACTGGAAAAGGGACAGACAAATGGGTATTTGTGTGAGAGGGAGAGAGAAGGAAGATATACAATTAAAATTAAAATAAGCCATGTGTATAGGAATTGGATTTTTTGGTAAAGCCCATTATTACTATTTCAGTATGTCAATTTCTTAATAATTATGGGTGGCAATTTATATAGTTCTTATATGTAAATAACTAAAATAATATATTATAATGACAAAAAAATATTATGTTACACATAAATATTTATACATTATGATTATTACTCTCCACACTATGGAATAGTGGAGAGTCATGATTTCACAATTTTTAAGCGTATTTTTTTACATCAATTTCTCAACGGGTATCATGTAGAGAGTGCACATTGTGAGTTTCGTCGTGATGTGTTTGTATGTATGGCATACGGCGTACGGAATTATCCTTTTTGTGTCCTCTCTACAGCCTAAACTATAAGTCCGATCGACTTCATATTAACATCATATGTGTAAAGTGTAAAGACCTAGAACTGATTCGTTTTCCATAGACATTCGTTAATTTATTCTCTATTATTATAATTTGGACAGATGAAAATCTGTCCAAATTTTCAAAATGCTCTCACGGTCTGGAAAATCGAGTTTTTTGTATACCTACTGTTTGAAATTTCGATACAACAAAAATACACTAATCAAAAATGCATTCAAGGATTGTCAAAATTTAAAGAAAAAAATCTATGGTTTGCCATATCAAAACGTCAAAAATCCCCCGGAAAAATGCCTCACTTCGATTCATACAAAATTTGCTAACTACGACATCTAGTATGTATATTATAATAAACATCTATGGTGGACGCTAAACCTAAAAGATATTTTAGCTAACCATATTTGTAATTTTGAATAACTATAGGTACTTATTTAAATATTTTTAAGATCGATGTGGAATATTTTTATTTGTTTTTTTTTTTATTTTTTTTACAGGGTTTGAAGTTATCAATATTAGGAGAATATTTATTTAAAAATGGAACCGTGCCGAAACAGAAAGACGAAACTTTCAAAATATTAATATGGAAAGATGGAGTTTTCTTGGAGAGGCGGCATTTAAGACATTTCACAAACACAAGGTAATTAGGTAAAAAAAAAATAATATTCTCTTTAAATTGGTACCTTTTCACACCGTCGAGTGTCCTTTAGTGATGAGCAAATGCACACCAAGACCGGATGGTTTTGGTCTTAGAATAACAGGTGTGAAATTGATCTTGCATATTTTGTCATTTTGTTTTTTATTACATTCACAACATCATGTTTCACCGCACATATATAATTATAGACCTCACTAGGACTGTCCTGTGTTGAGATCGATAATTTTACATAAAACATAACATAATTTTTATTCCTCACTACCCCAAGGGGATATAATGGGGAATTATGAAATAGCAATTTTTAAAGGTTATTTTTTTATTGCAGATTATCAATAAGTATCACGCTGAAATTGTATTCTGAAAGTTTCATCACAATGTATCTGAAAGTGTGTATACTGTGTACTATATACAATGTACCTACTATGTACGGCGTGTTTATACTGTTTATTTTACTTTATCGATTATAGACTAAAGTACTCATTCGATTATTTTCAAATTTTGCAAATTTGTACCTATATCTAATACTCGCTTAGACCTCATTAGATTTTGAATGATATCAGTTCTTCTCATTTTTTTAACTTTCAAATATTTCAAAGTGACCCCAAGCTCAGGAAACTTACAATTTGACCCCCCTACCAGACGAAATTATTCTGTTAACATTGCCTTAAAATCACCTGCGGAATTCGCTCATACTACCACTTTTAAGAGATATTTGTGTGTTATCGAAACGCTCGTACTATACGACATTGTGATTAATCAAACCGTTTCCGTTGGGGATATGGGAGAAATCTCACTGTATCTCGTACTACGGGTCGGTAGATAGTTAGCTATATCATCTCTGGCACTTTTATTTAAGATCGGTGTCACATTTGCATTTTTCCATCTGGTGGGGAAGTGACCATTTGAAATCAATTTGTTAAAAATTATGGTAAGGGGTTTGGCTATACCTGAAGAACATTTAACTATGAAAATAGGCAATATACCATCTGGGCCTGCTCCCTTGTTTATGTCTATCTTTTTTAGTTTATTTATAATGTCCTCAAGTGAGAGATATGACTTATTCATATTATTTTCTAATTTGTCTTATATTTATAATAATATTTTAGTTTCCATTAAAAATTAAAAATGGCTGGATCCAGCAATTTAAGAAAATCCGAAATAATCCTGCTGGATTGCAATCCCTAATCGCGAACTGAGCAGATGTTATTTCACACAACATCTCTCCTTAACGAAATAAGATGGTAATCCGAAGTATGCGGATCTGCATGATCTGATGATCTTCCAGGATCTGCATTCTGCATGGCTTGGTTACGCACTACTTTCATGAACTAACGTGATATGCCCTCAGAAAAAAACATAATTATACATTGATATCGTTTAAAACACAGAGTACCAATTCTTTGGAGGTATTTGATAGATTACAAAGATCTAGATACTTGTCTAAAATGATCTATAAATTATCTTGTAACACAAATATGTAGTTTCCGACACGTAACTTAAAAATTTTCGTCATGGAGAAAGGCGGTTTTTGTATCGCTTAATTTGATTTATAAAAATAAACTCTCTTGAACAAATCGACACGACAGTTGGATAAATTATTATTAATAACGTGAACAAGTTTGAAAAATCATTTTTTACTTTGTCTTTTTGGTAAATTGTATTATAGGCATTTTGAAAATGAAATTTAATTTCAGACATGATCCTTTGGAAGATTGCTCAGTGAAAAATTGTGTGTTCACTTATAAATCAGAAGACTTGGCTTCTTCCAACGCAGTGGCGTTTCTTCTGCATAGACTGAAGTTCGAAGACCTGCCAAATTCAAGTCTACCACGACCTCAAAGTCAACGATGGATCTTTATAACAGACGAAAGTCCCCATAATACGTTCATGTACAGAGGAAAATGGCAGTCGTATGCAAATATTTTCAATTGGTCTATGACCTACAAGTAATCAATCATTTTTATCACTCAACAAACATATATTCCTTTTTGATAATATCTACGAATAATCATATTTCAAAAAAAGTATATCATTTTAATAAATAATTGACAGTAAACATAAAAAATAATTTACAGTACCTAAAGACTCCCACGAGCTGGCATACTCGTATTCAATACTTCTACTATTTAACATTATTATAATCTTTATACCTCTTAAAATCATGAACTCGGTGTTTGTCTAGTTATATTTCATATAGAAAAAGATCTTGTGTATACTTGAATAAAAATTTTAGAGAATATTTAAAAAAAATCTTGGTAATTATTCAAATTTTGTCAAAAATAATTCAATACCATGCCGTAAACAATTTCATTCAACGAATTTTCTTGTTTATTAAACCTTTTTTTAATAATAAATCAAAGATGAAACTAAGTGATTGTTTAAAGATTGGTTTTATTTTGAAGAGTCGAATCTGATATTCCTGTGCCATACGGACGAGCTGTTTCGTTGAAAAAAGAAATTGCTCTTGGAAGCAAAAGTGCATTGTCTCCAGAAATTATGAATCTGGTTCCATTTAACGAAGAAAAACAAAGAGATGTTCTAGTAGCAGCAATGATCAGCAACTGTGGCAAAAATAATGGACGCTTAAATTATATAAAGGAACTTCAAAAATATATCCAAGTAGATCTTTATGGCTCATGTGGAACGACTTATAAAAATGCGTAAGTTATATTTTTTTCTCTGTTATACATATTTATCTTTCAACATCAAAAAACGAGTGGGTTGTGGCCAACACTAAACTCTCAACCAAAGCCAAAAATTTCAGAATATATAGAAAGTCTACTTTAATTTTTTCATATATCTCAAAAACTTGGTATAAATATAGACAAATAAAAAATCTCGAATTTGTTCTTTTTTTTAATTTTCAGAAATTCTCAAACATTTTTTATTCAGGAAAACATTTTTTTATGATAAATTTATGTGTTTGACTGCCTATATTTCAAAAGTTTTTAAAAATATAGAAAAAAGCCGCCAACTAGATAATTTAATTTTCTATAAAAATATGAACATTGTAGTAGTACACCTCAAACTTTTTTTAATAATTTTATAAAAAATTATTGACGACATCGTTTCATACAATTTGTAAGGCTGCATACACTACAAAATAATTATCTCACTCAATAGTTTGATACCTACTTAATCTCCAAACATACATACAACCATCATGCTGTATATAAAGTCTTTGGTAAAAACAGACTGACCTCCATACTATCTTATCCTGACATACATACCTACATATTTTAAATAGACAAAAAAATATCTTTAAATATTTATTAATTTGTGTTTAAGTGTTAATAGTGTGGTACGTATTCTTCAATTATACATATTATCGCCATCGACAGTTGGATCTCATGCGTTACATATAACTAGAAATATTTTAATTACTATTCATGCTATTTAAAAAACTCTTTTTTTATGTACTTCCTCTTCACGAAAAAAATGTTGTATATCACATATTGGGTGATATACAATATTTTTTCATGTTTTATACATAAGAAGGTAATTTAGTGTGCATTTTTGTGTACATCCGTATACCCAGAGTATACGAGGGCCTCAAATACATTTCTATAAGATTCCTAAACAAATAATAGTTTCCCTGAGGACAAAAGTTTTAAATTGATGTAAAAAAATTTGCTTAAAAATTGTGAAAAAATCTCCACTATTCCATAGTAGTGGAGAGTAAAAAAACTATACCTGCATGGATGATTATGGTTTAATGAAAAAATACATGACTTTGTACATTGTCTATTTAGATCTTGCAATCACATCATGTGTGATTTGTTATTTTAGTCTTGCATACTCGATCATATCTTGGTTATGAATTTGCATGTCATGGCCTTGCTACAAGATTCTTGTAACTTTTACGACTTTCGAAAACTTATTGATTTTCATATAAAAATGTAAAATATCAGTATCCAAAATACATTGATTCAATAGAAAATCGATGGATAATAGTATCATAAGAAGACGACAGATTTTTTCCAAGACTGCAAGACTGTACATATTGGTCTTCCTAGCTTATTGGTCTAGGGACTTTTACCCCTGGTCTTGATATTCATTACAAGACCCGATGATTACCCATATCATGGATATAATTATCGTATGGAGTTCTATGACATCTAAGGATATTGTAGAACTCCATATAATAATTATATCCATGGTATGGGTAAACAAGGAGGGTTTTCATTTCGACGGTAACCAGACTTGCCCCCCAGGTATTGGTCTTGCATAAAATACACCAAGACCTGGTCTTGCTCATTACTGCTTTGTTGTAATTTGAAATATATATTCCACAGATGCAATCACTCATTTGGCGTGGATTGTCCATCGATTAACAAATATTTGTTTTATTTGTCATTCGAGAACTCCAACTGCGATCAATATTACACAGAGAAAGTATTTTGGAACGCTTATAGTAAAGGGGCAGTGCCTATAATAATGGGACCAAAACCTGAATACTGCCGTCTGATGTTACCACCAGAATCTTTTATCAATGTTTGGGACTACGCTAGACCAGTAGATTTGGCCAGACATGTATTATTTCTAAACGCAACCGGGAGAGATGAATTTTTCAAAATGCACAGCTGGAGAAAGAATTTTCAGATTCTCAACGAGCATGGATACGATGCAACACCATCGTATCACTACTGTAGAATTTGCGAAGCCCTTAACTACAACGATCCAAAACCGAAAACGTACACTGTTGAGGATCTTTCGACTTTTTTGGATCCAGATATTAATTGTTATCAATTACCAAAATAGGATCAAGATCTTGAATATAAGGCATACTATTAAATATGAAGTAAATACATACAGCGAGTAACAGTAAAAATAAATAAACAATTACACAAAATAATTCATTTTTCATTTGACGCTCTTGACCAGTGCTCCGGAACCGGTGTGCCGTGGCACACTGGTGTGCCGTGAGCCGGATACAGGGTGCCGCGGTCAAATTCAATGTATTTGACATTTTACATATATGTATGTATACTTTTCAAATAAAATAAAAAAAAAATATTGTAAAATTTGTGTATCAATTTAATGTCCATATATTTTAGCTTTTGGTGTGCCGCGGAATTCTAGGAAGAATTTTGGTGTGTCGTATGTGAGAAAAGGTTGCGGAGCACTGCTCTAGACTCCGGGGTAAATTACCCCAAATGGGGTAATAATGTTTTTTTTTTGGGGTAATAAGGAAATTTTTCTAGTTTGCTATTTCATAAACGTGTTAGTATTTTTACAAACTTAATCAATTCAGGTGCTACTTACATCAAAAAGTCCCAATTTTGAAGTTATTGCATCAAACATGAAGGTGAAACCAAAATGCGAGGTACTAGGCAGATCGTAACATTTCACTGTGATAATGTCTGTATAAACTATCTTTATATCTCTCCAATAATAAGAATACATAGGCTTGGTAACATGTATGGTCATCTTACTGACATTTTTGCTGACTCCTTAGCAATACATAAAAATTACACAGCAGTCCGAATGTGTGAATGGGAAAGCAAATCCATTGAAGACATATTTATAACACTGAATATCTCTCCAGACAAGAACAACGGTGACGAAAAACTCATTATACTGGCAACATACGTTCCCCCAAATACACCGTTATCCACTTATGAATTACAATTTAATACACTATGTAATCTATACACACAACACACTAATATGAATATGCTCATACTTGGAGACTATAATATTCCTAGCATAGATTGGACACATGACTCACCGCCAAATAACACTAATAATATCAGAAATCCCATAGCTGGAGCTCTGTTTACTGCAATGTCTCTCATGAATCTTATTCAACATAATAAAATACCTAACACAAATCAGAAAACACTAGATCTAGTCATGTCTCACGACCGTTGCTCAGTTATTCGGTCCATCGATCCAATCACCTACGAAGATCGACATCATCCAGCACTGAATATCATCCTATCCACACAAGCTATAACTTCATTGCCTACTCAAGACCTGAAAAAACTCGACTACAGAAATGGAAATTATGAAGCGATCAATGAACACATACTTAATACAAACTGGGAAGACACATTTAGAGATATAAATGCCTCTACTGCCGTTGATAACTTCTACAATATTATTTACACCCCTCAAGAAAACACGTAGCTCTAAATATCCCATTTGGTTCTCTCCTGCTCTAATCCACATGTCAAAAGAAAAATGTAAGTACTGGAAGAAATGGAAAAATTACGGCAATGAAACAGACTACAACTCCTATTCTTTACTTCGAAAACGCTTCAAGAAATTACTAAAAGATCATCACCGAACATACATAGCGAACATTGAGGGTAACTTAACTAATGATCTTAAAAGTTTCTGGGCCTATACCAAATCCCTAAAAACCACATCAGTCTATCCTTCTACGATGAAATACAAAGATAAAACATCCAGTCAGCCAGATGAAATAGCAAACATGTTTTCAGATTATTTTGAATCGGTATTTGAACCCTATTTACCATCCGATCAAAGAAGCATCATTATAGATGATAATAATAATTCTGTCAATCTGTCATCTATCAGGCTGAATGTAGGAGAAATTAGGGATATTGTTATTTCCCTATATATCAGTAAAGGTCCAGGCCCCGACAATATTTCCCCATTCTTCCTTCAAAAAACTGCATACTCAATAAGTTACCCTCTAGCATTGATATTTAATCAGTGTCTAGCAGAAGGAGTGTTCCCTTATAAATGGAAAAAAGCATTCATCACCCCAATTCATAAAGGCGGCAACATAAATGACATCGAAAACTATAGGCCTATATCAATACTGTTCTCGAAAAAATCGTTCAGGGACAAATATTAGCAACCGTGAAAAGAAATATAGTAGAGGAGCAACATGGTTTTATCTAAAGTAATAAAGCAATCAAAATGTTAGTGTGTGTGTGTGTGTGTGTATGTGTGTGTGTGTGTGTGTTTGTCTCACGCCTTCTGAAAAACCAAGAGCATCTAAAAATCTAATTTAAGTGCGAACATGTACCAGTATACCTGATGCAGTGTCACGCTAAAAAGAATGCGATAAAAATGCTGAATTTTAAAAATATTTAAAGAATTATTTTTTTCATACAAAATTTTCCAAGTCATATCTGTCAAAAAAGTGTACATTTTGCACGCAAATATCTGTTAGTTTAAAAGTTAGAAGTAGGTATTTACACAAAAAAAATATATTTTGAAGTATAACTTAGCGTTTAAGTGAAAAACATGGTGAATATTTGGTATAATTATAATGTTTAACTTATTTTTAAAGTAAGCCTTTTGTACATAAACGCCGCCATTTTAATATCTTTTCATACAATATTTCATTTTCCCACCGAATGAATATGTTCGTGAAAATAATAAACCTTTGAAATAAATGTAATTATGAAATAATAAAATGAAACACAAGACATTACGGCAAGTTTTAAGACATATATTGTAAAAATGTGTTATTTATTAGTAAAGATATAGGCATAATAAAATTGCATAATTTGTAAATAATATTTGATTTTTCTGACAATTTTCATTTTTATGGCATCGAACAAACCAATGTAGGTACCTACATCTTCAAAATATGTATCCGAACCATTCGATATTACTTACGTGTTCGAATCGTTTCCATGGCTACAGAAAGAATGTGATATTCAAATAAAATTTGTTAGGAATCGAATTTATTTAGAAGGTTGTTGTAGGTAGGTACCTACCTAATACTATTTACTTACAAATCAACAATAATATACCTATACTGATTTCCTATACGAAAATTATTTTATTTATTTATTTATCAACCGTTTGTCCGATTATAATGAAACTTTGGTGAATTGTCGAGCGTATGCCCAGGATGGTTTTTGGATTTAAACTTTTTTCTTATTCTTCTTCTTCTTCGTGTATTTGGTCGTTTTACCTATGAAGGGGGAGTATCCTGGGAAAAGAAGGTCCGACTGTCCCTCCATCTCTTCACAGGTCTTCCAGGACGGGTTCTGCATATAAACTTTTTTCTTCTTTTTCTTCAACGTGTACTTGGTCATCTTACCTATGAAGATGAACTATCCTGGGAGATGAAGGTCCAATTTTCCTTCCATCTCTTCGCAGGTTTCTGGATTTAAACTTTTTTCTTCTTCTTCTTCATCGTCTATTTGGTCATTTTACCTTTGAAGGTGGACTAACCTGGGAGAAGAATGTCCAATTTTCCTTCCATCTCTTCGCAGGTATCTGGATTTAAACTTATTTCTTCTTCTTCTTCTTCATCGTGTATTTTTGCTCATTTTACCTATGAAGTTGGAGAATCCTGGGAGAAGAAGGTCCAACTGTCCTTCCATCTCTTCGCAGGTATCTGGGTTTAAACTTTTTTCTTCTTCTTCGTGTATTTAGTCATTTTACCTATTAAGTAGAGCATCCTGGGAAAAGAAGGTTCTTTCATCTCTTCGCGGTTCTTCCAGGATGGTTTCTGGATTTAAACTTTTCTTAACCGACTGATGGGACGGGATGTAATGAAGGGAAGGGAGGCACTAAAGGGCCTGAAGGGACGGGAGGTATAAAACTGCCTGAAGGGACGGAAGGTACTGAAGGGCCTGATGGGAAGGGACGTAATGAGGGATTAAAGGGACGGGAGGTACTGAAGGGCCTGAAGCGGCGGGTCCTGGAGTCTAATTCTTTTTCTTCTTAATTTTATGTAGACCTTTAGGGCAGTTTTTATACAAACTATTTCCTTTTGTCTAAATCATCTTCTTCTTCTTTTATGTATACATTTGGGTCATTTTTTTATAAAAATTATTTCCTTTAGTCTAATTATTATTCTTCTTCATTTAAGTACGTAGACTTTTGGGAGAGTTTTAATACAAACTATTTCCAATAGTCTTATTCATTTTCTTTTATGTAGACCTTTTGGTCAGTATTTATACAAACTATTTCCAATAGTCTAAATATTCTTCTTCTTCTTTTTTGTAGACCTTTGGGTGAGCTTTTATACAATCTATTTCCAATAGTCTAATTCTTCTATTAGGTATATGTATTTTTACTTATTTTATGTAGACCATTGGAATAGTTTTTTATACAAACTATTTCTTATAGTCTTATACTTATTTTTCTCTTTTTTATTTAGTCTTTTGGGTTAGTTTTAAGTCTAATAGTCTATTGTGCAGAAATATTATTAACGATATGCACACTTGATGAAAATACATATGAAATGAATGGGATATGGGATGTGACGATATAACCTGCACTAGAATCTTTTCAATACTTTTGTTTAATTAAATTTAAACCATTTATATCATCCTATTTTGAATAATTTTCAACACCTAATATTTAAAGAATGGGGGTTGTGGCCATTACTGAACTCTTCACAACATTTATATTCAAATTAAAAACTATTTACTATAGTTCAAGTCTTCTTCTTCTTCGTTAATGAAGACTTTCAGTCAAATTGAGCAAAAATATAATGCACACTTGATGAAAAAATATAAAAACGAATGGGATGTGACCAATACTAGATCTTTTCAGTACCTACGTTTGTTTAATCAAATTTTAACCACATCCCAACATCGAAAATTACTAAATTTTCAATAGGTACACATTACAATTTGTTTTCGATGATAATATTTAAAAATGGGGGTTGTGGCCAAACCAATCTCTTTACAACGTTGATAAACAGTCATATTTAAAACCATTACGCATAGTCCATGCGAGCAGAAATTGTATAAATATTATACTTCATTCACACTTTATAGCAATATATGAAAAAGAATGGGTTGTGGCCATCACTTGAACATTTTACAATACTTAAACTCAATCAAATTTCAAACCACTTTTTATAGTCTGATATTGCAAAATAATTGGGTGACAATATTATAAAAACGATTGCTTTTTCTTTCACAATTTTACATTCTTGGCCAACGGCGGGACATAAAAGCTAGTACCAAATAAATCGACGACAACTAACTTGCTAGTGTATTGTTAATTTTCAATTTGTGTATTTTTATTTATTCTACAGACCAATTTTGTATTTTTTTTTCTCTCTTTATATATAATATTATGTATGTTTGTATCTAAATATGTATGTTATTGTAAATAGATTAGTGCCTAGATTAAGATATATGTATATAAATAGATTAGATAGTTTGTAGGTTTGTGAAATGTGACTCACTTCAAAGCACGAGAAAACTCTTTTTGAAGTTGAGTCATAAAAAAAAACAAAATTATAATGTATCTTTTTAAAAATTGTATATATTGTTGTATTGTGTATTTTTCTTTGTTATTTTTAATAAATAAATAAATAAATATTCAGAACATCTCTTCAAATCACTCGATAGCAAAATTCAAACTGACGCAATTTATACGGACTTCAAGAAGGCCTTCGACAAAGTGGATCATAGTATACTACTGAATAAATTATCACAAAATGGAATTAAAGGCAGCCTACTCAGGTTATATATACAAATATATATATATATATATATATATATATATATATATATATATATATATATATATATATATATATATATATATATATATATATATATATATATATATATATATATATATATATATATATATATATATATATATATATATATATATATATATATATATATATATATATATATATATATATATATATATATATATATATATATATATATATATATATATATATATATATATATATATATATATATATATATATATACATATATATATATATATATATATATATATATATATATATATATATATATATATATATATATATATATATATATATATATATATATATATATATATATATATATATATATATATATATATATATATATATATATATATATATATATATATATATATATATATATATATATATATATATATATATATATATATATATATATATATATATATATATATATATATATATATATATATATATATATATATATATATATATATATATATATATATATATATATATATATATATATATATATATATATATATATATATATATATATATATGTATATATATATATATATATACATATATATATATATATATATATATATATATATATATATATATATATATATATATATATATATATATATATATATATATATATATATATATATATATATATATATATATGAAATTATTATTATCTTTGGGGTTATCCCGCGTCAAAATCAGATCCTTGGAAGGATCTTTCGTCAACCGACGTTTCGCCTGGATCACACCAGGCATCTTCAGGGCCTTGTTGATAGATTCTCGCTTCGTGTGTCAGTGCAAGCACGTCCGTTCGAGCCGAGAACCTAGCACCAAGTGAAGATTGGAAAGTTAAAGTTTAAACTGTTGGGGTAGATGGGTTTTCCCCGCTTTTGTTCGCCTTAATGGCTTTTGACTGGCTTCTGGTGATTCGCCTCACGCCTAATGATGTATCTATTGTATTAATTTTATTTGTTTGGCGTTTAACATTTAATGGGTTTACTGTAATGGGATTTTTATTGCTGTCAATTTCTGAGGTATTTAATGAATGTTTTATAATGTTATTTTTATTTTTATTGTCGATTCTATTTTTATGTAAGATATTTTTCCAGGCCAGCGGGAGACGCACACCATCGTCTCGATTATTCACGACATTCTTCCTTTTGTAAATTTCGATTGCCTCTCTATAAATTCTTACTGTTTCTGTGTTAATACTTGCAACTACGCGTGCATTATCGAAATCGATTTGATGTCCTTCGTTCAGAGTATGTTGGACTAGTGAAGACGTTAATTTTCTATTGTTTGAATCCACTCTATGCTCCGCGACCCTGGCTGATATTTTTCTGTTACTTTTTCCCACGTATGTCTTGTCGCATGATTTACATGGTATTTCGTATATGCCATGAGACTCTAGAGGGATTTTGTCTTTTACATTTCGCAGAAGGGTTGATATTTTATTTTCTGTTCTAAAGACTGTTCTAATATTATGTTGATTAAGAAGGCGACTGATTTTATCTGTGGTTCCTTTTATGTATGTTAAAAAAGCTGTAGCTAACGGTTTTTCAGAAATAGTTTTATCAATTTTTATGACGTTTTTATTAGTTTGACGTTTGACTGCTTTATTTATAACAAAATTGGAGAAGCCATTACATTGCAGGGTTTTTTTTGAGGTTATTTAATTCATTTTGTTGGTGGTCGGAGTCGGTTATTTTTATAGCTCTGGAAACTAATGTATTAGCTACCGATGCAATTTGTGCCGGGTGATGGTTTGAGGATGCATGTAGATATCTATCTGTATGTGTGGCTTTCCGGTAAACCGTATGACCAAGGCTACCGTCATCCTTCTTAATAACTAGGACGTCTAAAAATGGTATTTGATTATTATTTTCTAATTCCATTGTAAATTCTATATCGCTGTGGAGCCCGTTTAAATAAATTAGAAATTTGTTTAGTTCCTCCAATCCGTGGGGCCATATTATGAACGTATCATCCACGTATCTAATCCAGAGTTTCGGTTTCAAATGTGATTTTTCTAAGGCGTCTATTTCACATTTTGTCATAAAAAGATTTGCAACCGGCGGTGAAAGAGGCAAACCCATTGGTGCTCCTTTGATCTGTTTGTATATTTTATCGTCAAATGAAAAATGTATTATTTAAGCAATGTTCTATCAATTCAGTTATGTCTTTTGATGGTTCACAAATTTCTTTTACTGCGGAAAGTGCCTCATCGGTAGGTATGTTGGTAAAAAGTGACACAATATCAAAACTAACAAGAATATCTGTTTTTTCTAACTTTTGGTCTTCTATTATTTTAACGAAGTGTTCCGAGTTTTTTACGTAAGAGTTTGCTAGTTCTACATCCGGTTGTAAATATTTCGATAGGTATTTTGAAAGCGATTGGAGGGGCGATCCTACTGAACTCACTATGGGCCTAAGTGGAACATTGTCTTTATGGATTTTTGGTAAACCATACAATTTGGAGAAGCGGGATGATTTTTCGCGCGGTATCAATGATTTCTTTAAGTCTTCGTTTAGTTTTGATGCTATTATTTTAGATTTTGTTGTTTTTTCTAGGTATGTAATTGGATTTTTGTTATGAAGTTTGTATGCCGGATCATTTAATATATTAGTCATTTTAGAGTGATATTCTTCGCTTTTCATAATCACTGTGGCATTGCCTTTATCCGCTGGAAGTATAATTATATCTGTATTTGAACGTAATTCTTTGAGAGCTCGGGCTTCGTTTCTTGTAATATTACTTTTAGGTGGAAGTGACTTTCTAAGAATGTGGCATGTTTCTTGGCGAATAGTTTCAGCCATATTTTCGTTTAATTTATGTAACGCGGATTCTATTCCTGTAATGATCTCTTCATTAGGTATTTTGGGTGGTATTACGCCGAAATTAAATCCTTTAGACAAAACTTCACTTGGTGCTAGGTTCTCGGCTCGAACGGACGTGCTTGCACTGACACACGAAGCGAGAATCTATCAACAAGGCCCTGAAGATGCCTGGTGTGATCCAGGCGAAACGTCGGTTGACGAAAGATCCTTCCAAGGATCTGATTTTGACGCGGGATAACCCCAAAGATAATAATAATTTCATATTTTCAAATACCCGTGAAAACCTTTCTAGTAACATATATATATATATATATATATATATATATATATATATATATATATATATATATATATATATATATATATATATATATATATATATATATATATATATATATATATATATATATATATATATATATATATATATATATATATATATATATATATATATATATATATATATATATATATATATATATATATATATATATATATATATATATATATATATATATATATATATATATTTATTTATTTATTTATTTATTTGGGACAGACAACAGCGACAACAAAATAATGAAGGTACAGAACAATAAAATAAATCTTGCGCCAAAACATCTATCCACAAATTAAAATAATATGATCAATAAACATAAATAATAAACCAGAAAAAAAAATGTTATTAAATAAAACAAAGTGAAAAAAACAAACAAGATATCATGGTAGTGTGTAAAGGATTTTGTTTGATAGGAGATGAAGGGGTAGGGAGGAGGGGAAGAGGGAAGAAATGAAGGTCATGAAGGTGTCTGCCGCACTTCACTGGTTTACCACACAATCAACCGGCATCAGTTTACCTCGTATCATTTGTCGATATTTATTAAAACTAAATTGGAAAATATCAACATCATTAAAATTTTCATTGTATTGACGGCATATGCGCGGTATAATGGAGAATTTTCGATAGTTCGTTCTACATACTGGGACATGAAACAATTCAGGTCTTCTTGTCATTCTTACCGGGGCACGTAATTCAACTAATTTCACGATGTCAGGAGAATCGAAGTAGTTGTTCAATATTTTATATAGTAATGATTGATCATATAAGATGCGTCGGTTTTCGAGAGTGATAAATTTATGAAATATAACCGACTCCTGATAAGATGGAAATTGTAAGTGAAGTCGGAAATTAATGTGCCTGAGATATTTCTTTTGAACAGATTCTAATCTGCTTTTATGAGTGGTATAATTTGGAGTCCACACCGGGGTGCAATACTCTTAAGTGTGGTCGAATATATGCTGAATAAAGTTTGTGCAATGTGTCTATATTCTTGAATGGTCGACACAGTCGGAGGATGTATCCCAGCGATTTAAGTGCTTTACCCATTATAGTGTCCAAATGTTTATCAAAAAGTAATTTGGAGTCCAAAATTATACCTAAATCTTTAATATGATCTACTACAATAAGTGAATTATTTTCAAGAGTATAATTAAAATGAATAATGTTTTTGTTACGGGTGAATGAAATCTTATTACATTTAGATACGTTTAAGTCGAGCCTATTTTGTCTGCAATATTCTGAGAGGTTGTTTAAATCGTGTTGAAGTTTTATGCAATCATCGAGTGATATTATTTTCAAGAACACTTTCATATCATCAGCATAAGCAACGTAATTAGAGTAAGCAAAGCACCCAGTAATGTCATGAATATAAATATTAAAAAGTAACGGTCCCAGGTGCGATCCCTGGGGTACGCCAGAAGGGGTAAGAATATATTCTGACACAGAATCTCCGATTTTAACTGATTGAGACCTGTTTTCAATATATGAGACGAACCATCTAAACAGATCACCATGTATCCCAACTAGTTTCAGCTTCTGAGACATAATCTTATGATCGACTTTATCGAAAGCCTTAGAGTAATCAGTGTAGATAGCATCTACCTGATATCCGTTCTCCATATTGCCTGTGATGTAATCCGTGAAAACAATCATATTTGACAACACTGAGCGCTTTCTTAAGAATCCGTGTTGCTGGTCTTGAATGTTCTTTAAAATATGTGTATACACATGATCGTATATAATACGTTCGAACAATTTGCTAAATACTGATAAGATCGATATTGGCCGATAGTTTTCGACTTTACTTCTAGTTCCTTTTTTGTGTATGGGGATGATAAATGCTTCTTTAAATTTATTGGGAAATTTTCCCTCTTTCATCGATTTATTGAAAAGTAACGTTAATGGTAAAGCTAAATTTACAGCACATTTCTGTATAAAATGTGGGGGGATATTGTCACTTCCGGGCCCCTTAGTAACGTCTAAACTCTGAAGATATTTGAGCATATCGATTTGATCAATATAAACACCACCTATTCCGTGCTGAGTAATAGAATCACAAGGAACCTCACTGTCTTGTACTATTGTGGTAGGTACATTTTTGTCGTATATAGAATTAAAATATTTGGAGAATAACTCGCATACTTCACTACTGCCCGACGCAGATTCATTTCCGAGAAAAATGGTTCTAGGTATATTCATGTAGTTACGTTTATTTTTTTCATACGACCATATTTTCTTACTGTTGTTTTGTATAGAGTTTTCTATATCGTGTATGTAACGAGCAAAGCATACTGCTTGAACTGATTTCTGGCGAGCACGCAGCAGTGAGAATTCCTCATAATCACGTGGATTATTGTAGCATTTCCACCTCCTATGCAATTTGCGTTTTTCTGATATTATTTTAATTAATGCTGGTGAATACCAAACGGGAAATTGTTTTTTCTTAATGAGCTGTTTTGGAACATGCTGTAATATTATATTTTGTAATGTACGATAGAATTTCTCAATTGCTACATCTATTGTATCACAAGTAGATAAATGGGACCAGTTAATTTCAGATAAATGAGTATTTATCTGTTCATAATTAGCTTTCTTAAACATAAATATTTCTTTCGATGTTGTGCGTAATGAGGTTAAATTTTCAAATTGTAAATTTATTTGCAAGGCGGGGTGATGAGAATCCTCTGTGACCAAAGGTGCACTGTTTCTAAAAACAGCACAATCGACATTCGAAATGATCAAGTCTAAAATTCTGTTGTTAGAGTTGATAATACTATTGTATTGATGCAGACCGGTATACGATCAAGTGTCAATAAGTTGAGTGTTAGAAATATTATTGCTTAGATTCCCAGGTGTTAAGTAATTGCATGGGGTATTAGAATTCCATGTAATGGAGGGCATATTGAAATCACCCATCACAAATATTATGTCATCAGGATTCTGTTCATGTACTGTACTTAAAGAAAGTAAAAATGAACTGACCGCGGCTTGATAATGCTGACCTTGTGGAAGGTACACGCAGGCAACATGGAGATTCTGTTTAGTGCGAATGTTAAATTCCGGAATGGTAACCCAAAGACATTCTGCAGAGCATTCAAAATCGTCACGACTAAAAGCCTCCAGATCCTTGCGTGTAATTATCATGATTCCACCTCCTCTGGGATTTCTCTGATAATTGGGATCCTGACAATCAAACCTGTCGCGCCTGAACACATCGAACAGGTCAATAGGAGCGAGTTCACCATCTAAAATTGTGTTAAAAAGCCACGTTTCGGTAATTCCAAACAAATTAAATGTATCGTTCAATATGATGTTATGATAAAAGGTATCTATTTTTGTACGTAAACCTCTACAGTTTTGATATAGAATTGATATCATGGTAATACACGTTGTAGCCTAAAAATATGCTTATATGTGGATAAAAACATTATGTTTATACGCACACACATGTTACAAACATATAATAAAAAATAAAAATAAGACATAATATGAAGGAGTGACAGAAAATAATTGATTGAGAGGTGAATATGACCTAAATATACATATACATACACATACATACACATACACACATACATATATATATATATATATATACACATACACATATACACACATACATATATATACAAACATACACACATACATATGACGTATAATTTGGTATGAAATAGGCAAATGCAATAGATTGGAAGAGTAAAATCGAGATATATATGTAAAAAATATACAAAATATATACACATATTATGTGTACATACACATATATACACATAAATACGCAAATAAAATTTGACAGAATAGAATAATAATATTTGCTCTGTAACATAATATACACTAAAAATGAACAGTACCTACCTATTTTGCAGTTAATTGTAGTCAATACAATGAGCGCATATAAAATATTTATATCAAGTTTAGCACTATACACAAAATGTTTCACAAAACTGAAATAATAAAGAACAAAAATAAAATATATACACAACTTCAAAAAACAATAAAACATGATTATATGAAATATCTCCATTTGACATTTGTCAGAACATAATATCGCACGCGCGCCATCAATCAATGCAAGGTTAAATACAATTAAATTAAAATATTTTTTATAAATGTGAATAGACATTGTGAGATAAAAAAAAAGATAAAATATATATGTTAAAACGTCGAGAGAGATGTAGAGTTATGTATACGAACGCAACCAGCAGACAGCTAATCGAGAAGCAACAGTTTGCGACAAACCATGAGAAATTAGTGACAGGTGTGGAAAGAGGATAGAAGGGAAACACTACTTTATGTAATTGTGTAAGAAAACATAATTTTATGAAATCTTTTTGACGTCTTCTGATTTGAGTATTGCCACAATTGGGGAGGTCACATTCCGCCTGGCGAAGATCCTGCCATCTCGTACCCAGATAAATGCAAACCCCGCAGCCTTTCCAGCAACTCGCGCCTCCTTCAGTAGTTGTTGGGACCGCGGTGTCAGATGTTCATTAATGTAGATGTTCTTCGCACTGCAGGAATAATTCAAGTCCGAAGATTTCAGTCCCTTTGATTTCCGAGATGCAGCAAGAAATGCATCCCTCCGTGAACGAGTAATGAACTTCACTACAATTGGTTTCGGGAGTCCCACTTGTGCATTCTTAGTCTTGACCCTAGTAGCGTGGTCAATATCGTTACATGATAGTTTAAGACCCAATATATATATATATATATATATATATATATATATATATATATATATATATATATATATATATATATATATATATATATATATATATATATATATATATATATATATATATATATATATATATATATATATATATATATATATATATATATATATATATATATATATATATATATATATATATATATATATATATATATATATATATATATATATATATATATATATATATATATATTGATATGCGGGGAAAGAAGGCAAGGCGTATTGTGAGGCCATAGCCGTTCCCTACAACCAAAGGGGCAGAGCAGTGAAACACCAGTGAATGTTGAAGTGTCGCAATTTATTAATTTGAAGAAGAAGCAGACAAGAAACATAAAATAAACATATTGAGCACAGCAAATAAACATATGAGAGGCCAAAGTAATACACTAAGCCACTTAACACTACTGCATGTCCATCATGCTGGCCAGGGACGTCGCAAACGGTGCGATGGGTCGGATGATGATGATGGCGTGTCCCACACACCTGAGACAGCGGTGACGGCCCAGGCCAGACGGCGAAGCGGTGGTGGCGGCCAGGCTAGAGGCGGCGGCGGCGGCGGCGGCAGGCGGCGGCGGCGGCGGCGGCAGCAGGCGGCGGCGGCGGCGGCAGCAGGCGGCGGCGGCGGCGGCAGCAGGCGGCGGCGGCGGCGGCGGCAGCAGGCGACGGCGGCGGCGGCGGCAGCAGGCGGCGGCGGCGGCGGCGGCAGCAGGCGGCGGCGGTGGCGGCGGCAGCAGGCGGCGGCGGCGGCGGCGGCAGCAGGCGGCGGCGGCGGCGGCGGCAGCAGGCGGCGGCGGCGGCGGCGGCAGCAGGCGGCGGCGGCGGCGGCAGGCGTCTAGCGGGCAGGCCACGGGTTCGCAGGTCTGGTGCCTCTGGGGTTCGTCCCACTCGTCTGCAGTGGACGGTCCGACGTTGATGATGAGGCTGGGACTAGACATCCGTCTCAGTCCCAGGCGACGGTCAACCTGGCGTGGATGATGACGGAGGAGGGAGGCCAAGGCCGGAGGTTAGGCTCGGCCAGCAGCAGGGCCAGGGCTCCGGAGCGTGCACCGCCCTTGGTGCAACCGGTGAGTCCTGGAATCTTCCATGTCAGCTGGTCGAGACATGTGCCATCCTGCACCAGGGTCCTCAGTAGTGGAGAGGGCGAACGTGAACGAGGTGGCCGAGATATAAAGCACACCGGGCCGCGGCCAGCGTTCGTATTCCTCTTGTGGGTGTAGACTGGTTCTTCTCTGGCGGCGAATGTGTTGATTCTTGCTGCGAATGACGATTCCCGACGACTGCTGACTGCTAACTGACTACGGAGCGGAAAACGGCCTCTTCTTAACCGGACCACCGGTCCGTCGCCGAGCCGGTACAAGACGATCGCTGGCGGGCTCTCATTGGCTAGCTGCCTCGCGTTCTCATTGGCTGTCTGCCTCGCGTTCTCATTGGCTGTCTGGCTTGTCCGGCTCGGTCACGTGGTACGGCGACGGTCGGTACCGAATTGAGAAGCGACCGTAGCGTAAGCAGGCTCGACTTTTGGTCACTGCAAATCCGGACGCATCAATATATATATACATATATATATATATATATATATATATATATATATATATATATATATATATATATATATATATATATATATATATATATATATATATATATATATATATATATATATATATATATATATATATATATATATATATATATATATATATATATATATATATATATATATATATATATATATATATATATATATATATATATATATATATATATATATATATATATATATATATATATATATATATATATATATATATATATATATATATATATATATATATATATATATATATATATATATATATATATATATATATATATATATATATATATATATATATATATATATATATATATATATATATAAAACACCTCTAAATGTTTCTCAATTTCTTACACTAGAAAAATTAATAAACACACTTTCGATTACACATTAAATGATGAACACATAGTAAAGAAATCTTTGTGTCGGGATTTGGGATTATTCTTGGACAGCAAATTAAATTACAGACAACATATAGATAAAATTACAACAGCAGGTTATAAAAAATTAGGTTTTATTTTTAGGATAAGTAAAGATTTCAAAAATCCACAAACATTTAAAATATTATTTAATTCACTAGTCAGAAGTACACTGGAGTTTGGCTCTGTTATTTGGAACCCGCAATATCGAGTGCACATTAATAATATAGAAAAAATACAGCGTAAATATTTGAAGAGATTGGCATATCGAAGTATTGTTGCACCTATTCCACCGTCACTAGAATCAAGACGCAAATGCCAAGATATACAATTTCTGTACAACATATTGAACAATATTATTGACTGCCCGGAACTTTTGTCGAGTATTGACTTTAACGTACCATTGAGACGCTCCAGACACACAACTCTCTTCCGACCTAAATTATACAAAACTAATGCCGCGAAAAACTCAACTATAAACAGAATTATAAACACATACATAAAATACTAGTTGCATGTAACACATGAGATCCAACTGTCGATAGCGATAGTATGTATAGTTGAAGAATATGTACCAAACTATAAACCCATAGATACAAATTATTGAATATTTTCAGATATTTTGTTTTCTATACAACATATGTAGGTATGTATGTCAAGATAGGATAGTATGGAAGAAGATCCTTTTTCCTACCCAGAATATGCAAATTGCATGATGGTATGTATGTATGTTTGGAGATGAAGTAACAAACTATTAAGTCTTCTTACATATTGTGTATAGGCGACTGCCATACAAAATGTATGAAGCGATGTCGTCACTAAATTCAATTTTTAAAAAAATTGTTAAAAAAAAATTGAGATCTTCTACTACAATGTTAATATTTTTTATAGAAAATTAAATTATCTAGTTGGGGTGTTTCGGCTTTTTTCGATAATTGTAAAAGTTTTGGAAATATAGGCAGTTAAACTCATAAATTTATCATAAAAAAAATATTTTTCTTAATAAAAAATGTTTGAGAAACCCTGGAATTTTTTTGAAAAAACTCATTTGAGATTTTGTATTTGTCTATGTTTGTACCAATTTTCAGCGTTCTACCGTTTATGGTTTCTGAGATATATGGAAAAATAAAATAAAAATTCAAAAGTTGATAACCCCTGACTGAAACAAAAATTCAAAATTCCGAGTATAAAAGTTTTGTAGGCCTGTAACTGTTTATATATTCTGAAATTATAGGCTCTGTAAATTGAGCGGATCAAAAGTTATAAGGGGGGGACGGACACACACACACACACAGACACACAGACACACACACAGACACACGAAATGTTCTACTCCGAATTCTGAGTAAATCCGTGTATGGAACATATATGCTGCGAAGCCTCTAAGTTGGTGTTTTTTGACTTCAAAGTTGGAAAATCCATGAAAAAAGTAGACCTCTCCATACAATTCTCGCGTATTCTGGCTTGATACATTGTCGATATGTTAAGAGAACAAAGTTCTCCTGAACAAATCGACAGTTGGATGAGAAGTCCCTTGACATAGACCTATTCAGTGATACAAAACATAAACTCGCTCAAAAATTAAAAACAGGAATTTCATAAGATTATCACTAACGCACAGCACGCATGCACATACACATATATGTACACTTACACATACACACACATACACACACACACACCTTCACACATATACACCCTCACACACACATATGATTTTGTATCTTGTATATATGACTGTATTTTGTAATAAATCATGATAGTATTGTAAGCTAATAATTGATGTACGGAGATGATAATTGTTATATTTGATATTTTTATACATATATACTATTCTTTGTACATTGTTAGCTTCAATTTGAAAAAATAAAAAATAAAAAAATAAATAAATAAATAAATATATATATATATATATATATATATATATATATATATATATATATATATATATATATATATATATATATATATATATATATATATATATATATATATATATATATATATATATATATATATATATATATATATATATATATATATATATATATATATATATATATATATATATATATATATATATATATATATATATATATATATATATATATATATATATATATATATATATATATATATATATATATATATATATATATATATATATATATATATATATATATATATATATATATATATATATATATATATATATATATATATATATATATATATATATATATATATATATATATATATATATATATATATATATATATATATATATATATATATATATATATAATCGATGAGATGGAGAGAAGATTTGACGTGAGTGAGGCGAGAATGGATATGCTTGAGACTAGACTGGAGGACCTCTACAAAAACGGCGGAGTGCAGCGTGAGGAGACTCTGGAGCGTGAGGTCGTGGAATTGAGGACGCGAATCGATGTGCTTACGGATGAAAGCAATGAAAAGGAACAGTATCAGAGAATAAATAATTTGGAAATATCGGGAGTGCCGCAAACTAATGATGAATCTCTTGTAAATATTGTTCAAGACATGGCAAGTAAACTTAGTGTCACTATGAATCCCCACGACATTATTTTCTGCCGGAGGGTCACACCTTGGAATACAGATGGTGTCAAGGGCAACAAAATTATTGCGAAGTTTACGAATAGAGATATGGTCGACAATTTCATTTCAGCTGTCAAAAAGAAAACCAACGGCCTTCTGACTAAAGATTTGGGATTTGGTGGGAGAGAATCTAATACTCGTATTTTCCTAAACTACCATCTGACCGTCAATAATAAGCGACTTCTGAAGCGAGCAAAGGAACTAGCTAAATCAAGAGAATACCAGTATTGCTGGGTTAAACGATGCAACATGTATGTAAGAAAAAATTCAAAATCCCCCGCTATTCTAATTAAGCGTGCTTCCGATCTTGGAAAGTTATCGTGACTTCTTTTTGCCTTCCCCATTGCTGACTCCAGGAAGATGCCCTCATTAATTGTTGTATCATATCCTTTTTGTTTTGTATTACTTGTTTTTTCTCATTTACTTCTATTTATGAATCTTTGTTTTCACCTTATCCACTTTATTAACTATACTTGTTTTTATGATGCTTGTTTTCCCACTCACACATATATCCTTTACACGTATGCGCGCGTACTTGGACCCTGTCGTGGAGTTTTGATTTCTTCTATTATATCAACCTTACTATGAATCTTACAATATACTATCAGAATGTTAGAGGTCTCAGAACGAAAACACATGTATTCAAGAGCAACGTACTGAATAATAATTACGACATAGTTTGTCTCACAGAGACTTGGTTAAATAAAAACTTTTATGATTATGAACTTTTTGACCATAGGTATAACGTTTTTCGTAGAGACCGCGATTATGATGCAACAGGTCAAAGGCTTGGTGGAGGTGTGCTCATTGCAGTGAAGTCTAGCTTGTCAGCAAGGCTTAATACTGATTTGTCTTGTTGTAGCGAGGATATTTGGGTAACTATTCAACATCCGAACCAAAAGGTGCGTATAAACCTTTGCTGTGTTTACTTGCCGCAAGGTGAAAATTATAGAAGTCAACTTAACACTTTTTTAGAAAACACTTCTAAAGAAATCATTAACTACTCCGAAGACTCATTTGTGATAAGAGGTGATTTTAATTTATCCAATATAACATGGATATACAACAATGAATTTAATTATTTGTCACCTTCGTATTTCAGTGACTGTGTCGGTTCTCTCATTGCGGATTTCATTTCTTATAGTGATTTAAAACAGTACAATGGCATCACAAATATAAACGGTAGAATATTGGACCTTGTGTTGTCGAATACTATTTGTAGTGTTTCTGAGAGTACTGATCTACTTATTCACATGGACATTCATCACAAGCCCCTATTAATAACTTTATCCGTAGATAGTGAAATTTTTATTAAAAACTGTCCTAGATTAGTAAAACTCTTTCATAAGGCAGATTATGCACCTATTAAACAGTTTTTGTCTGGCATTGATTGGAATTCTTTGTTTAGTAGCGATATTGAACAATCCACGAACGATTTCCACAGAATTCTGAACGAATGCATTTCTAAATTTATACCAACCAGGCTTATCCAAAGTATTAATAAATTTCCATCATGGTATACTAAACCTCTTATTAATGTCATCAAAGAAAAACTTAAGGCACATAAGAAGGGGAAAAAAACAGGTTCTCCAGTTTATTACGACGAATTTTCTTTACTACGCTCTAGACAAAAGATCCTCCAAGCTGAATGTTTCGAAAACTATGTCAGTCAAATAGAAATTTCTATCGCCTCTAACCCAAAACGACTGCACACTTACATAAAATCAAATAAACCACACTCTGCATACCCTCGTGACATGTTCTATAACAATTTAACAACTAGTGATATCAATATTATATGTAATCTCTTTAGTGATTTCTTTCAATCGGCGTTTACGGTCAATACACCCGATATGCCTGACGTTGTTTGCTCAGGTGAGGTGAATATAAGTGGTGTGACGTTCTCGGAACCAGATGTTTTGAAGAGATTGAAGAGCCTAGATTTGAGTAAGGGCCCGGGTCCAGATGGCATACCACCTTTATTCATAAGAAACTGTGCTTCTGAACTGGCAAGTCCTTTATCGTATCTTTTCAATTTATCCTTCCACACAGGCGTTTTTCCGTCGTATTGGAAGAGATCTTATGTTACGCCTATTTATAAGGCCGGCGATAAACATGATATAAAAAACTATAGACCAATTTCTAAGCTCTCTATATTTAGTAAACTTATGGAAAGAATTGTGGTTGAGCAAATAACACCTTTAATTAAGCGATTCATTATACCAAATCAACATGGATTTTTCCCTGGGAGATCAGTGGAAACTAACATGTTTGAATATACAGAATATATACTGTCGTCCATGAAAGCAGGTGGGAGTGTTGACGCAATCTATACAGACTTTTCGAAAGCGTTCGATAAGATTAATCATGATATATTAATACACAAACTTGAAGTTTATGGTATACATGGAAATTTACTAAGATGGTTAACCTCATACATCAAACACAGGCTACAAGCAGTGACAATAAATAATTTTAGGTCAGAATTTAGGACGTGCAGTTCAGGAGTGCCTCAGGGCTCTCATTTGGGTCCTATTCTCTTTATATTATATATAAACGATATCTCAAATTGTTTTTCCTCTTCTAATTTTATAGTATATGCGGATGATATTAAATTTTTTAAAAAAATATGTACACAAAATAATTCACTAGCTTTACAATCCGACCTAAACCGCTTATATGAATATTGCTCCAAAAACAGTTTGTTTTTGAATACTGATAAATGCAACATTATCACTTTTACTCGTTCTAAGTATGTTGTTCTGGAAAACTACTCTATCAATAATAAAACGCTTGGCAGAAAGCATGAAATAAGAGACCTTGGAGTGTTACTCGATTCAAAAATGACTTTCAAAAGTCACGTAGATAAAATTATGGAAAAAGCATACAAACAATTGAACTTTATCATAAGAGTATCTAAACCTTTTAAGTCATCAAAAACTATTAAGATTTTGTATTATGCCTATGTCCGTAGCTGTTTAGAATACGCATCTGTTGTGTGGAACCCACGATGCATAACTTATATAGATAGGATAGAGAAGCTACAAAATAAACTTCTCAAACATTTAGATTTTCGAGAAAGACAGGCATTCAACAGCTCAACCCAATCCGCTAAATATCATGGACTAATTTCTTTAGAGAACCGACGCACACTGGCCGACATGATGTTCTTATATAAGATTACAAACAATATTGCAGATTCGAGCCTCTTGTTGAGTAAACTGGCCGTACATGTACCAATAAGGCTCACAAGAACTGCCCATACCTTCAGACCTCCCGGCTGCGATACCAACTATGCTCAGAACTCTTTTATATACAGATCATGTAATACATTTAACGGTTTCAACGACATTGATTTGTTTCATAATACGTTTTTAAATTTTAGGACTTCCATTACAAACTCTTTACTTCGAGCGTCATCGTAGTGCGTGCGCCCCCCCCCCCCCCCGCCCTTACTGTCCTCATTTTCCTTTTCCCATTAATCAAGCATAACTCATTCAATTTTTTCTTTTACACTTTTAGTTTCAGTTCTTATGATTTATCTTTTTTAATGTACATGAGCTAATAGTAATATTATGTAAACTTTGCTGGCTAATTTTATTGGTTATATGTGTATAAGATTTTTGTTTTGTATTGCTGTATGTTTACCGAAATATATAAAATAAAATAAAAATAAAATATATATATATATATATATATATATATATATATATATATATATATATATATATATATATATATATATATATATATATATATATATATATATATATATATATTATATATATATATATATATATATATATATATATATATATATATATATATATATATATATATATATATATATATATATATATATATATATATATATATATATATATATATATATATGTATATATACTTAAACTTCGAATTCATAGCTGTCACTCAGCGGATCTGTGTAATTGCACATGTCTTACAAAAACGAACACTATAAAGTACCTGGGAGTTATAATAGATAATAAACTCTGCTGGCGAGACCATATTCATGATCTTTCTAATAGGATAAGAAAGTTGGGCCACCTTTATAAGACCCTTCGAAATATTTTGGACAGATCAACTATGAAAACTGTGTATTATTCCCTCACACAATCAGTTTTATCATATGGAATTGTAGGATGGGGAGGATGCGTTAAATCAATCATGGAATATTTCCGTTTAAATAGTTAAATTAATTTAGATGAGAAATGATACCTGATGAGAAATTTTAAGAAAAATTAAAAGATGAGCATGTATGAGAGAGTGTATCAATGTTGATGAGGCGATGTACGTGTCAAGATAGAAGAATGCGGTGTTCGGTTCTCACTGCCTACCCCTTGAGGAAGATAGAAGTGAGAGTAAAAAAATACACTTGTATATAGAGAAACATACATTATCAATATGGAGTTGATCACTCAATTTTCCCTTACAGAAGCTACATATTTTACTTCTGTTATATACATTTTTCATACAAAGATGAATTTTATTTCACCTTGATATGGCAAACCATAGATTTTTACTCTCCACACTATAGAATAGTGGAGAGTCATGATTTCACAAATTTTAAGCGTATTTTTACATCAATTTCTCAACAGGTATCATGTAGACTATGTAGAGAGTGCACACTGTGAGTTTCGCCATGATGTGTTTGTATGTATGGCGTACGGCGTACGGATAATCCTTTTTGTGTACTCTCTACAGCCCAAACTATAAGTCCGATCGACTTCATATTGACATTATATGTGTAAAGTGCAAAGACCTAGAACTGATTAGTTTTCCATAGACAAATTTTGATTTCTTCTCTATGAATTCATCATTTACGTTGTTTTTATGTGTCCTCTCTCCAGCCCAAACTATAAGTCCGATTGATATCATATATGTAAAGTTCATAAACTTAAGAGCTAAGTAGTTTTCCATAGACAACGGATCATTTATTCTCAATGTTTCTTTATGATTTCATCTATTAAAACTGAAAAAATGCTCTCACGACCTTGAAATTAGAGATATTTTAATTTGGTTCCAACTATTTATACAACAACAAGAATCTTCATAAAATTGTATTCAAAGTTGGTCAATGTTAAAAGAAAAATATTCAACGGTTTGTAAAATTCATACATGTATGAAAAATATGTATTTGTAACCAGAGAAAAATTTTATGTTTGGCAATCTTCAGTTCTTTGATTTCATATTGATATTAGAGTATTAAGGGCTTGAACTTAGAACTGATTAGCTTTCCATAGATAACATAAAATTTCTTCATATTATGATATCACGTGTAAACAATTTCCTAATGCTCTCACGCTCTTTAAAACAAAATTTATCTGCTTTTATTAAAATATTTCATACAACATAAGCATTCTTCACCATACTGCATTAATAGTTTGTCTATCTTAATATAAAAATATACTATCGTTAGAAAATTTATATTCGGTAGTAAAATTTAGAATGAATAAAATATTTCATTCAACATAAGCATATTTTACCATATTGAGATTGTCAACATTTCAAGAAGAAAAAATGAACGCTTACTATGGTTTGGAGAGTTTAGTGTTGGCCACAACCCACTCGTTTTTTATTTTTGTAATGAAATGTTGATAATCTTCTGTATTATTTTTTAATATTTCATTACAGATTTTTTTCTTGATTTTTACTTGTGCTACTTTTTCACGCACATACTCACCTCTTACGCACACACCACATACAAACATATTATACCTCCCTGTTTTCCCTTCCTCCTCGTTTATTGCCGTCTATCCTGTTGTTTTCTCTTAATCTTTTATTGTTGTAATAAAATAAAATTACTATTGACAATAATTCGATATTCAAAGGTGAGTCGAGATAGGTTTTACCTATGTACTTATTTTGTTAATGTAGTACTGTACTCCCCTTTGAAAATAATGAAATAAGAAAATGTCCTTGTAACAAGTCCTTGTAACTTTGCCTAAATCAAGCATATTAAAAGTAATCAATTAATTTTGATCTAAATGATTTCTAAAGTCTGATCTAATCATGTTCACGAGACGCCATACTGCATTCTATACACATGGATATTGGTTGAGTAATTGATGTTGAAAATACGCTTAAAAATTATCATTAACTCTCCACTACAAGTAGAGTAAGGGAGAGTAAAAATATTCCTACGGCGTAAAACATGCCGTTACTTCATTCACACTGTGTGTCATTTTTTATTTACCCATCTGCAATTTCCGCGAGGAAAAGCGCATTTTTGTTATTATAATATTTGCTTTTTTTTCATTTTATTTACTCAAATGTCTCGTATGAAAAAGATTGAAATTACCGATCTACATATAAAGGCGTGTTTAAGAAAATTACTTTTATGTTCGTTACACGAAACACTCAACTCACCGGCTATTTTAGATTATGTATTGTCAAAAACATTTAGATTATACATATATTATCAAGACAATTGTCTTGTACATAGTATCAATGTGATGTTATGTGATTGAAACAAATAATGATCAATATTTACAGATAATCAATGAAATGCAAGTTTTCCATATGCAACTATACTAATACAAAATCGATCATTAACTACTTAAGTTATCGCTTATAAATTTAATATAACATCTCGCTTAGAATTAGCAATTTTATTCTATAATAAAAAAAACGTTCGCGAGTGTTGTGATAAAGTATACTTTTAAGATGCATTTCAAAAGGATAGTTGTATCTTGTGGTACATTGACTATTTTTATAACTTTTGTTTTAATTTTTCATTATGCCGCATTTAAAAAAGAGGCTTCAACTGAAACAAAGGATATAATTAAAACAGAAGACTCGCAAGTTCACCACAACGAAATTACAAAGAGTTTTTATGATAAAAGAAAGGTATTTATAACATTTCATTTGTTTTGTTTTTATTTCAATATTTTTCTGTAATTCTTTCGCGTAAAATTTCTCCATTCCACAAAAACTACGAATCATAGAAAGACTGTCAACATGAATAACAAATGAGTTCTCGAACTTGCTTGCCGCCAGTTCAAAGTAACATGAAAAGCTGGTGATAAATGAGACAGTTGAAGATAGACAAAGAAGTAGAAAGTCTGCAATTATTAAATTTACTAATCAAATTAGGGATCTGAGTGGTGCTTCCCTAAACGCTGCAATTAACTTAGCAGATCGCAAGGGAATATGAAAATTTGTTGAATGAACATAGGGAAAGGTTAAAAAGCGATTATCTGGTTTTTCTGCATTGAATAATATATTCTAGGTTTATGCATATCTATATAATTATGCATTTATTTCTTGGGTTTTTCTTTTACAATTTCACCAAAGTCTTCACGAGATACTCGTTAAAACATTTTTGAAACAAATAAAATTGTTTTGAAATCCGTCAGTATGTCAGTGGTAAGTACCTGAAACATAATTATTATAGTACTACCTATAAAAATAGTTTTTGTGTTTTGAAAATCGGCATTCGGTTAAATGGATTTACGTATATATAACAATAGATTTACGTATATTTGTATGTGTCCGATGAACTCCCAAACCAACTATCCGATTGCGATGAAACTTTGGGAATTTGTTCAGCTCATTCAGGAGAAGGTTTATGCATTATAATTTATTTATTAATTCGATATCTCACAAAAAAAATGAAAAAAAAAGTTAGTATTGAATTGATACTTAGTGGGTTTGTTCAGCAAAAATCCTATATACCCATACATAAAATGGTAGTTTATATAAAACTGGAATAATGCTAAAGGTTCAAGTACCTATATTTGTTTGAATAATTAAATAAAATTTAAATGAATGAATGAATAGGGACGGAAGGGACTGTAGGGATGGAAGGGAAAAAATACGGAATTATAATTAGCGAATCTAGATAAGAATGTTAAGTGATAAAAAGGAAATATACCGAACAACCATTTTATATATTTGGAGGTAAATAATTAAACAGACAGGACAACGTCTGCCGGGTTTTACTAGTCTTTGTATAAAAATCGTGTTTATATTCATGTTCATTCATTCTGAATGAAATGTCTAATAAATAAAAAATAAGAACATATTATACCTATTTGTAATATAATGAAACAGTCATTTTTAATAAAAAGAAGATATACCTAATAATCAGATGGTAAATTTTATACGCTCGTTAACACTTCAGAATATGTATATTAACTATACGAATTTTATGATTGATAACACAAAAAATATTTAATAATATTATTATTATATAATTTTAATACAAAAAAATATTTCATTTTAAAGATACATTTTCATTTATATACGAAAACACTTCTCCGTTTTGTTATGGTTTCATGACCAAACGTTTGTACTGAGAGAATAACTTTACAAGTATGGCTTTATTTGAAACTAATATGTGAATCAATAGAACATTAATTTGTACTAAATGTTGGTATCACAATGAACCTAACTAATTATAGTTAAAATTGAGAACAGCATAGTCAGATGTGGTGTATGAAGGTGCCAATCAACATATCACAAATAGACACTGACTCTTCTTATTGACATTTGTCACAGAATATTAATTTATTGTCAATGTAGATGTTCTGGTTGCTGTTCTATGTATATTACGCCACTGCATATATTAACTATTGATAAATATCAAATATAAATACATAAATAAATAAATAAAAGGAAATATTTTTTTCCTTGGTTTATCTCTATTGTATCCTGACCATTGATCCGTTAGTTCATTCCGTTAGAGCGTTCGAAACATCAGCCACATTTTGAAATCGTATTAAAAATATTCATAGATTTTTATTATGATATACATATATGTAGTACTCTGTGCAAAAAGTGAGTCATGGAATATTGCGAGTTTGACGTTTTGGTTGGCAAAATATTTCAGTTTTCCTTACAGTTCAACACATCCTAGATAAATGTTCTCTAAATTATTAATAATTAAAATCTTTTTTAGACAAATAAATCCGAAAACAATTCACATTAGTCGTTATTTTCTATAGAAAAACGATGTGGTCTGGAACCAAAACGTCAAAAATCCCCCCTGAAAAATAACACATTCGATTCATACAAAATTTACTAATAGTAATATTATACTGTTTTGTTTATGTACCGTTTTCTCACCGTTCTTATTATTTGTCAATAATATACTGATTTTTTCCATGTACTGCTTTGACTATGTTGATTTGTCACTGTTTTGTTTCATGATGTTCTGTTTTGATGTGTTACAAATTGTCGTATACTGATTAGACTTTAACGATTTATCACAGAAACATTTTCTTTGACGCCATAATAAATGTCCGCATTTAAATAACTTTTTGTTTATTATTTATTTTATTTTATTTGCATATTTCAATATACTACATTTCATAAAAAGTATACATAATAAAAATATTGAAATTGTACTATCTCACTAAGCTGAATGCTTGTTCTGAGGTAGTACTCATAAAGCAATTAATCAAAGGTTAGATATTGAGGGTATATTATTAAGATTACATAACTAAAAAAATATATTTTTTGTAAGATAATTTAGATGTTCAATATATATGTGTACAAATTTAAGTAAAAATGTGTGTTAGTGCTGTTTCCGATCCCTGTCTGCCCCTATTCACAAGCCAAAGTGTTACCATACGCTTGAAATTGTTGTGCGTGGAGGAGGGTAGTGTATCGTTATTGATAATATTAAATATTTTTGGAGCAAGATATCTGTAATGTCTTTGTCCTTAAGTAGTACGTGTCCAAGGTGGTAGAAAGTTATGTCGATGTCTTGTGTTGTATACGTTTTGCTCCGCAGTATTTAATATTTATATTTTTATAAAGTCATATTTTATTTTCACTTTTATAAATTACTCGTCTTAATTATATTATTATTATTCTTCTTCTTCAGCCCTCTGTCCTCCACTGCTGGATATAGGCCTCATCCATATCCCTCCATTTCGTGGTGTCGGTTGCCGCTTGCGGCCAATTCTTCCCCCCCACAGCGGCTATGTCGTCGGACCATCTTTTTTGAGGTCTTCCGACGCCTCTCTTATTTACCCAAGGTCTTCCTCCATCTATATATTTTAGGGTTCCATCTTGTGGGGTCTTGTCTTGCAATATGACCCGCCCATTGCCATTTCAATCTTGCTACGCTATCCATGACATCCGCTATCTCTTAGGCTTATACCAAGCATGGATCTTTCCATGGATCGCTGTGTGCATTTGAGCTTTTCTACATTTCTTTTTGTAATGGCCATGGTCTATGTAGCCACTGACTGCATTATATTATTAAAACCCTAGACACCAAATTTCGTCGAATCGACGAGTACGCCACATAAATAACGCTTTCTCTTTTTGGCTCCCGCGCCGATCATCGCGTGGTCACTTGTCAGTTCAGTGTTCTCCGAGCTCTTTCGGGAGACAACCCTATTTGGCGGGTTAGTACTTCACTTTTCGATATATTACACAAATAGTCGTCATTTCGACGAATGGTTAGGGTTTGTGTATATTTTTTTTAGTTAGTGTTTGCTTTTTTTCAGCTTTTACCATGACTTCTTTCTTCTTCGCTGACTGATAAACATATAACGCGTCTATTGATAGATGAGAATGATGACAGTGCATTTAAAGGATCACATGAAAATTCTTCGAAACACAATTGTTCGAATGCGCAATTGTACGAATAACAATTTTTCGAAAAGAAGTTATCAGAATGACAATTGTCCGAAAGCAAATTATTCGAACTAACACTTGTTGGAAAACCAATTGACCGAATTTAATATATTTTTGTGTCATTATGTTGCCTCCTTTGACATATTTGTTGCCAGTAAAATATATACGATGAAGACGATTATTAGGTACTTGTTGTATTATTGTTGGGTACGTATGTTTGCACATTTTTAATAACTGATATTTGACAGCGCGGTGCGTCGCCATGTTGTTTATTCCATAGATTTTTATTATAATAATAAATATACTATGTAGATGTAGTAAAAATGTGTGTCATGGAATATCGCGCGTTTGACGTTTTGGTTGGCAACATATTTCAGTTTTCCTTACATTTCAACACATCCTAAATAACTTTTCTCTAAATCTAAATAAACAAAGTATTTTTTACGACAAATTAATCCGAAAACAATTCACATTAGTCGTTATATCTCTATGGAAAAACGATGTACTAAAACGTCAAAAATCCCCCGGAAAAATGCCTCACTTCGATTCATACAAAATTTGCTAACTACGACATCTAGTATATTATAATAAAAATCTATGGTTTATTCCTCTCACAATACTACCAACATGACGTCATAAAAATTCGAACAATTGTAAATTCTGATAATACACAATTATTGTGTGTTCGGAAAATTGTTTTTCGAAAAAATGTGATTCGAATAATTGCCATTCGTAAAATTGAGCATTCGAATAATTGTTTTTCGAATAATTTTCCTGTCACCCATTTAAAGTGTCATCGAACAGTGAAACAGAATATGGATTAGAGGTGAAAGTTATTGGTATTCTGGTACTAGCTGCAACTCTTAAAGATAATCATCTAACTCTTTTTCAATACAGAGAATTCTGGTACAAGATATGTGAATTCTGGTACAAGATATAATACGTAAATAGAGGTGAACTGTACAATTTCCAATGAGAAATAATTAGAAAATTAACTGCAATATTTTTTTAAATACGGTGTTGCTGATTTTTACAGACTTTTTGAAAGAATTTGCACGTCAACGCGTAAATTGAAATTTATTTTGAAACAAAGATGAAAGAAGCAACAAAATGCAATGATCTACTTAGATTAAATTTATTTATTTAGGGGACAAATACTGTCTTGTAAAATAAACAGAAATAATACACTATGAAATGAAAAAAAGACAGACCAATTACTTTTGTCCACAATTATTGATATACATTAGAAGTATGTACCTACAATACGACAAAAAATAATTTTAAATATAGATACTCAAAATTATTACATATTCACATACGTTTTTACATATTCTTATCGGATACGCGGAGCCCCTTTTATATTACTTATAATAAAGATAGGATTGAGAATGTACAAAACAAAATTTTGAAGCACTTAATCTATATAGATGTAAATTATCATTCGATAACTATCGCCTCTGCACAACATTATAAATTAATGACTTTAGAAAACCGAAGGACATTAACTGATATGTTATATCTACATAAATTGATAATCAATAAAATTGACTCCATCGACTTACTTAATTTGATATCATTTAACTGCCCGTCATACCAGTAATCCACTACCATTTAAGTTACCAATATGTAAAACAAATTATTTATAGAATACATTTATCCACAGAACTTATAACAATTTCAATGTGTTTTTTTAAGAATATAGACCTGTGTAATACGTCAATTTTTATATTCAAATCATCAGTAATTAAGTCCCTGAATGCCTCTGTGGCTTCTGGTGAGTAGTGTTTTTGCAAGCTTTCCTCTTTCTCTTTTCGTACAATTCCTAATATCCTTTCCATTCTTACCCCTATATTATAACAGATATTACAATTGATTATTACTGTAAACTTAATTAGTACACTAATGGAGTGTTATATTATTAACGTACCTATAATTTGTCATTAAGACTGTATGTTTACAAAATAAAATAAAAATAAAATATTTCACACATTTGCCCGCGACGGAAAAGAAAGGGGGAAGAAAAAAGGAAGGGAGAAGGACCTAATTTGTTACTGCTGTGAAAAATAACAGAATCTGCTAGATAAAAACAAAAATCGAAATAAGTATACACATAATTTTTTTAACGATACACAGGTTTACGCCGCTATGCAGTAACTATTTGTAGTAATAAAATTATGATTATTTTAAATAATGATATCTAGAACAAAATGAGCATAAGAAGCGCTCTCTCGTAGTTCATCTAAGTAAAAAGAACCAAGAAAGAAGCAATATCACCCACTTGCCGAAGCTTAGCGTCGCGCAACGTACGGATCAGGGATCATATAGCCCTGACCTTGCACCTTCAGATTTCCACCTGTTTCGGTCTCTTCAGAATTATTAAGGCAGTGTCAGGTTAACATCAAGAGAGGCTGCCAAAATTACTTGTCGCGTTTTTTTTTATATCAGAAATCCCAAAATTTCTACAGCAACGGGATCATGTCACTACCTACAAGATGGCAGAAAGTCGTTGAACAAAATGGCTTTGAAAAAAAAAACTTTGAAAAAAAAAGTTTTGAGTTTTCATATAAAATGCGAAGAAACTTTTTCCCCAACCTAATATTATAAAGAATAACTAAAATCCGCCTGATGCGCTTACATATGTGGACGCTAAACCTAAAAGATATTTTAGCTAACCATAATTGTCATTTTAAATAACTATTATTATTATTATTATTATTATTTATTTATAGGCAGGCAGCCAAGGCTGATGTGCCTATATTCACTGTCGAATTTTCTTATTTGGTTGTAACTATTTTGCTTTGTCCAAAAAAAAGTCCAGTCTATTCTTGAAAATATTCACATTTTCAGCATCCAAAACATGTTGGGGCAGTTTATTCCAAGTATTCACAACTCTATTTGAAAGAAAATGTCTTCGAGGATTTGTCGAGAACCTACTTTTCACTAGTTTTAAGCTATGGCCACGCAAATTAGTGTTATGACTATATTGAAAGAGATTTTTCATGTTTTCACAGTCATACCTAATGGCCTGATAATATTTTGAATGTTTCAATAAGATCTCCACGTTCTCTTCGGTTTTCTAGTATTGACAGTTTTAAGAAGTCAAGTCTTTCCTCATATGTTAAGTTGCGAAGTGTCCTGGGAATTTTTGTAAAACGTCTTTGGACTCTCTCAAGTAAGTCAATGTCCTTGGAAAAATAGGGACTCCATATCTGGAAACCATATTCCAACAATGGTCTAACAAATGCTTTATATATTTTTAACATTAAGTCTGGTGTGATGTTCTGGAAAGCTTTTCTGATGCAGTAAATAAGGGAGTTTGCTTTCTTAACAATCTTAATAATATGATCCTCCCATTTTAAATCTGCGGATACAATGATACCTAGGTCAGTTTGTGATTCAACATCTTTTAGTTGAGTATTTTCAAGAAAGTATTCAAACTTGGGGTTATTTTTTCCAATATGTAGAACAGTGCACTTATTGGGATTCAGATTGATGAGCCATTTTTTTGTCCACTCTTTTATTCTATTCAGATCATCCTGCACTTGCTCATGACTTGTACATGGATTGACAAAGAACTTTGTATCGTCTGCAAAGATTTTGGATCTTGACTTAATCACTGCTGGTAGGTCTACGATGTACAGTATGAAAAGAACCGGACCAAGGACCGAGCCCTGTGGTACGCCGCTTATCACTGCTTCTTCGTGTGATAGTTCGCCACCAATTCGAACCTGATAAGTTCGACCTGTAAGGAAATCCTTGATCCAGTTGTGTAGTTTTCCTCGAATTCCTATGTGGTATAATTTAGCTAACAATCTTTTGATTGGCACTCTGTCAAATGCTTTTTCGAAATCCAGGTAAATAATGTCTATTGCTTTATTTAACTTCTCAACGGACAATTCTTGATGGAACTTCATAGCAAATTTATTAACAAATTTGTTTCAGGTTAAAATAAAACAAAACTTCAGTTTTAAGTTCCACTGTAATAATTAAATTATTACAGTGGAACTTAAAACTGAAGTTTTGTTTTATTTTAACCTGAAACAAATTTGTTAATAAATTTAATGTCTATTGGTTGGTGATCATTATGATCTTTAGTCCAGTCATTTAGGCACAAGAGGAGATTAGATATGGTGGATCTTCCAGGTACAAAGCCGTGTTGTTCATCATTAATAATGTTATTTTCTAATAAAAAGGCTCTTAATTTACGCACTATTAACTTCACCATGCATTTACATAATATACTTGTCAAACTTATTGGTCTGTAATTGCTTGGGTCCAATTTATTTCCTTTTTTGTAGATCGGTGTGACTATTGCTTTCTTCCACTCAATAGGAAGATTTCCTGTTTCAAATGAGTTCCGAAACAGGTGGAACACTGGTTTACATATAATATTAGAAGCACATTTTTTTAATATAACAGCTGGCAAATTGTCTGGGCCCATTGATGTGTCATCTTGCAGATTATTTAGTACACTTGTGACGTCTTCCTCAGTGAAATACATATTTGTAACAATGTGTGGTACCCATTCCAATAAATCTACAGCTGGGAGCGGCCCATCAGGCTCCTTGACATACATTTTATTGAATTCAGCAGCAAAAGTATTGGCTATCTCTTTTTGATTAGATATGGCTATGCCTGATGAATCTGTTAAAGTTGGCGGTATAGAAGTTTTGGAAGGCAGTTGTTTACTTATATAACTATAAAAGGGTTTATTTCCGCTATCAATTACGTTTCTTTCAAAGCGCATTCGAGACTCTCTAATTTTTGCTATCACCATATTATTACTACGCCGATAAATCTGATAGTCTGAATAAGTTTTGCTTTTTTTTATATTTATTCCAGCATTTTCTTTTGTCACAAATTAATTTCAAGATTTCAGTGTTTATCCAAGGTTTATTTGTCTTATTTCTGCCCTTTCTATAATTTGGTGAGCTATCATCTATGATTTTATGAATTTCACTTTTGAAAAAATTCCAGTTTTCATCAATATCTTGGATAATGGAAATTAGTTGATGATAATAGCTAGTTAATTTTATCAAAATCTGCCTTATAATAATTTCTTCTTTCACTTTCTTGAGATTGTGCATTATTAGAGTGAATATGTGATTGAAGGGTTGCTACCAGTGTAACATGATCACTTTTACCAATGCATGGTAAGTAGTCTATGTTTGTAATCAAGTTTTCCTCATTGCATAATACTAAATCTAGTGTGGATGGGGTATCGTTGTTTCGATAACGAGTTGGCTTATTTACCAACTGCTGTAAGTTACTGTTTAAGAACATATCAAGAAATAGGTGTTCCGAAATTCGCGCACTTTCATATGATTTTAATGGCCATGTTAAACCGGGTAAATTGAAATCGCCGAATACAAGAAGAGTTGTAGTTTCAGATGCTTTTTCAATTAAATTAAAGAGCACTTTATCTTCTTCTATATTTAGGTGAGGTAATGGTGGTCTATAAATTCCAGCAATCAAAAATTGTTGGTTGCCAAGTTCTATGTCCACCCATAATGCTTCTACTATACTATCATTATATAATTGGTTGAGCTTTGCTGTGATGGGTATATTATAATGCATATGTGCAACGATATAATGCATATGTGCAACTATAGGTACTTAAATATTTTTAGATCGATGTGGAATATTTTTATTTGTTTTATTTACAGGATTTGAAGTTATCAATATTAGGAGAATATTTATTTAAAAATGGAACCGTGCCCAAACTGAAAGACGAAATATTCAAAATATTAATATGGAATGATGGCGCTTTCTTGGAGAGACGGCATTTAAGACATTTCACAGACACAAGGTAATCAAGTAAAAAAATAATATTCTATTTAAATTGGTACCTTTTCACTCCATCGAGTATCCTTTAGTGATGAGCAAATGCACACCAACATCGGATAGTTTTGGTCTTAGAATAACAGGTGTGAAATTTATCTTGCATCTTTTGTCGAGTCAAGTCTTGCAGAAATTGTATTTTCACGTCTTTAGAGTTTTTTTATTACATTCACAACAGCATGTTTCACCGCACATATATAATAAAAGACCTCACTATAGGACTTCCCTGTGTTGAGATCGTTAATTTTACATACAGCATAACATAATTTTTACAAGGGGATATAAATAAATAAATAAACACTTCCTTGAACCCTGCGCAAGTGGCGACCTTATTGCCGTATGGCAATTTCTTCCAACTACCAGTGTTTCCAGTCCAGAAAAGCAATATTTGCTTGAGAAATGAATTTAAATAAGTTTCTACTCTGCTGGAAATTGAACCCAGGACGCCCGCACAGAAACCGAACGGCTTATCAACTGTGCCACGGCGGTCGGATATAATGGGGAGATATGAATTCGCTATTTGAAAGGTTATTTTTTTATTGCAGATTATCACGCTGAAATTGTATTCTGAAAGTTTCTTCCTATATACTATATCTACGGCGCGCGGCGCGGCGTGTTTATTCTACTTTATCGATTATAGACTAAAGTAAATACTCATTCGATTCTTTTCAAATTTTGCAAATAAGTATATCTAATACTCGCTTAGAACCATTAGATTTTGAAGGATATATAATCAGTTCTTCTAATTTTTTTTAAATATTTCAAAGTGACCCCAAGCTCAGGAAACTTACAATGTGATATTTTTATTTTTAAATTGCTAAAAAGGCACATCACTTTCATAAAATGGTATTGAAGAATTGTCAAGTTTTCATAATGAAATAGTTAAATAAAAAAGTATTTAACCAAGTCATTTCATGAAAATGCTGAAAAATTTCCATACAAAATTAGAATAATTTGTGGAGTAACTTGGTAGTGAGGAGTATGACAACCACAACCACACCCTTGGCCACAACCCACTCGTTTTTTTTTCTATTTTCATTCTCATCTTCATTTTATACATGCCATCATAATTTTCAGCTCGTATTGCCCACTGCAGGATATATGTCTATCTTCTCCTACTCCACTCCCTCAGTTCCTGTGTGATTCCCATCCACTGAGGTCCAACGAATCATTTGATGCCGTCCATCCATCTGTTAGGTGGCAGCTGATGTAGTTTCTTGTCACCTCTCGGTCTCCACTAAAGCAGTCTTTTCGTCCATCTTCCATTCTTGCAATATGTGTCCTGCCCATCTCCGCTGGGGCTAGGTTGTGGCCATAAGGGCCTAGCCAGTAAAGTTGGGGGTGGCCGCAGCCCTATCCTAGAATTCTGGGCAAAAGTTCGGTGCCCCCTTCAATTCTTACCTGTGGAAGAGCAGGGCAGACGCCTTAATGTCTCGCTCGACGGTGACTCGTCACACGCGGCGAGGATCCAGCCTGCATTATTCACTGAGCGCGGAAATCGAAGAACTGAAAGTACTGTTCACGTGGTGTGGTACCTGTAAAACACAAAGTACAATAATTGGTGGAGGAGTCCCCCGGCATGATTGGTGGACACGACCCACTCGGCGGTAGCCCGCCATGATGAAGAGACAGGTGTAGCGGACGTTGCGCCTGGCGTGGAAATCGAAGAACTGAAAGTATTACAGGCGTGGCGAAAGCTTCCAGTTATAGTCTAGTGTTACCGTGGCCGTTACCGTTGGGAGGGTAACCCTCGCCATGATTGACGGGCCTTCACGTTTGTGGTTGGACTCTTAGTAGTAGTGGTATGAAATATGCATGATAGTAGTTTATTGTTTTGTCCGCCGAGCAGCCGCTTCGGGCGCGAGAAAAACTACTTAGTTCTATAACGATCCCTATGGAGTGGGGTAGGAGACTGCGTAATTCTTTACTGCCCATCTCCACTTTTGCATTGCTATTCTCTCAACCAAATCGAATAATTTAATCTGACTGTGTATCTAGTCATTCCTCTTCCTGTCTTCTAATTCAATTGATTGTACTTTACATTTTTATCTGTGTTATTCGCTGGCTGTTGACAGAAAGTTTGGTTAAGGTCATAGTTTCCATGCCATAAGTGAATACTGACAGAACACTGCTCAAAATCCCTTTCACTACGGTATATTAGGTATGGAGCTGCGAAAAGCACCATCAATTTTCCCAAAATTAATACCTTGTAGTAAAGGCACTAATTTTGTAAGTGAGTTGATTTTGAAACATTCATCCTCCAATAGGTGATCCCTATCCCAAAATTGATATTGTAAATTAAATCTCACGTTTCCACATCATTCATTGAAATGTTTTTTTTTTTTATTTTTATACTAGCTTTTATGTCCCGCCGTTGGCCAAGAATGTAAATTAGTGAAGGAATAAGCAATCGTTTATATACCTACATAATATTGTCACACATAATTTTTTTTAACCGTAGTATGAAAAGTAGTTTGAAATTTAATTGAGTTTAAGCGGTGTAAAATCTTAAAGTGATGGCCACAATCCATTTGCTTTTATATATAAGCACATACAATTTCTGCACGCATGGACTATGGGAAATGATTTTAAATATGACTTATTATCGTAAAGAGTTTGGATTTGGCCACAACCCCTATTTTTATATATTGTCATCGAACGAAAATAATGTGTTTTAAATATTTAGTAATTTTGGATGATGGGAAATGGTTTAAAAATTGATTAAACAAAAGTACTGAAAATATTCTAGTGTTGGTCCCATCCCATTCGTTTTTATATTTTTCGTCAAGTGTGCATATAGTTTATTATAGTTTTGCACAATAAAACTGATAGACTTAAAACTGACACATAAGTCTACATTACAGAAGAAGAAGACTTAAGCTATGTTAAATAGTTTTTAATGTGAATATAAACGTTGTGAAGATCCAGCAATGGCCACAACCCCGATTTTTTATATATTGTCATCAAAATGAAATGTGTAGTTATTGAAAATTAAGCAATATATGATGATATAATAAATGGTGTAAATTTGATTGAACAAAAGTATTGAGAAGATTCTAGTGTTGGTCACATCCCATTCGCTTTTATGTATTTTCATCAAGTATGCATGTTGTTTATAATATTTCGTTACAATAGATTATTAAACTTAAAACTAACCCAAAAGACTAAATAAAAAATAAGAAGAAGTATAAAACTATAACGAATAGTTTGTAATACAAACTGACCCAATGGTCTACATAGAAGATGAAATAGAAGAATTACACATTAGGAAATGTATTATATAAAAAACTGACCAAAATGTCTTCATAAAAGAAGAAGAAGATGAATTGAACTATAGGAAATATTTTATATAAAATTCACCCAACATCTACATAAAATAAGAAAACGAAGAATTAGACTAAAGGATAGTTTGTTTAAAAACTAACCAAAAGGTCTACATAAAGGAAGAAGAAGACGAATTAGACTATAGGAAATAGTTTGTATAAAAACTCACCCAAGGTCTACATAAATTAAGAAAAAGAAAAATTAGACTATAGGAAATAGTTTATTTATGAACTGTCCCAAATGACTTCACAAAAGAAGAGGAAGAATATTTAAACCCCAAGAAATAGTTTGTAGAAAAAATCACCCAAAGGTCTACATAGAGAAAAGAAGAATTTCACTATAGGAAATAGTTTGTAGGTATATTGAATGTGTATTGTAGTTAACCTACAATAGTTAAATAATTTTCCTATACAAAATCAGTATATTCTTGGTTTTTAAGTAGTAAGTATTAGGTATGTAGGTACCTACCTACAATGATGTTCTAAATTAATTCGAATTCGATTTATAACAAATTTTATTTGAATATCAGAATGTGTCCGTTACCATAGTAATCATGTTCCAACATGTGAAAAATATCAAATGTTATGGAGACATTTTTTGAATATGTAGGTACCTACATTGGTTTGTTCGATGCCATAAAAATGAAAATTGTCAGAAAAATCAAATATTTTAAACAAATTATGCAATTTTATTACGCCTATATCTTTACTTATAATTAACAGACTTTTACAATATATGTCTTAAAACTTGCTGTAATGTCTTGTGTTTCATTTTATTATTTCATAATCACATTTATTTCAAAGGTATATTATTTTAAAGAACATATTCATTCTATAGGAAAATTAAATATCGTATGAAAAGATATTAAAATGGCGGGGTTATATATACATTTGTACAAAACGCTTACTTTAAAAATAAGTTAAACATTATAATTAGACAAAATATTCACCATGTTTTTCACTTAAAAGCTAAGTTATACTAACAGATATTTGCGTGCAAAATGTACACTTTTTTGACAGATATGACTTGGAAAATTTTGTATGAAAAAAATAATTATTGAAATATCTTTAAAATTCAGCATTTTAATCGCATTATTTTTAGCGTGACACTGCATCAGGTATACTGGTACACGTTCGCACATAAATTAGATTTTTAGATGCTCTTGGTTTTTCAAAAGGCGTGAGACAAACACGCACACACACACATACACACACACACACTAACATATTGATTGCTTTATTACTTTAGATTACATTACTTCTCGGGCAATCAACAGGTAGGTACTATGTCAAATATTAATTTAACACGCACCCAATAACAAGTTGCCACATTCTGGAGACTTACGATCTTACAAAAATAAAAATGAAGCTAATACTTTAATTAGTCTTAAATCAAATAGTGCACCAGGCATTGATGGTATTCCTTCACATGTTATTAAAAATAACTATCAATGTATTGCTAAACCGTTGGTCCACATTACAAATCTTAGCCTAAAAACTGGTATATTTCCAGATGCCCTCAAAAACTCTATTATAATTCCCATCCATAAACATGGGGCTACGGATGAAATTCAGAATTATCGCCCCATTTCACTTTTAAGCACTGTCTCAAAGATATTCGAAAAGGTTGTAAAAACTAGACTGGTCAACTTCTTAGATAAAAATCAACTGCTATCCAATAACCAATTCGGATTTCGCAAAAATATGAGTACAGAAACTGCTCTATTACACTTAACAAAATCAATTAACAATTCTGTAGACAAAGGGAAAAAATGTTTGACAGTATTCCTTGACCTATCAAAAGCTTTTGATACAGTCTCACATTCCATTTTATTGGGTAGGCTTTCTCAGATTGGAATTAAATCCAACTCTCTGAAATGGTTTACCACATACTTAAAAAATAGAACACAGACTACTAAACTCAAAAATCATCATTCATCCTCTCTAGATATTAACTATGGAGTTCCACAGGGCAGTGTTTTGGGTCCTATCCTATTCCTCATTTACATAAATCATCCTCGATATGGAAATTGAGGGAAGGATTATTTCATTTGCTGATGACACTTCATTGATTTTTCACGCAGATACTTGGGATAATGTCTTTACTATCGCGCAAAGGGAGGTTCTCAAAGTAAAAACTTGACTAGAGTATAACCTTTTGACCCTTAACGTGACAAAGACCAAATATCTTACCTTTGGCATAAAAAATAGACCTCTACTATCGGCCAATCATACATTAACTATTCATGACTGCCATAATGGTGTACCTTGTCACTGTTTACCTCTGGAGAGAGCAGATTCTATCAAATGTTTAGGAGTAACCATAGACTCATCACTTAGATGGGATAAACATATAGAACATGTCACTAAAAGAACACGTCAGTTAGTATATATCTTCAGGAGTATAAGAAATATTGTCGACCATCAAACTATCAAAACTATTTACTACGCACTCTGTCAATCCATCATTACTTACGGCATTCTTATTTGGGGCAACTGCGCAAATTCGATATTAGATTCTGTTTATAAGAGTCAAAAACTTGTGATCAAAATTATTTTGTCCCGCCCTATAAGATTCCCTACTCGAAACCTTTTTGAAAACTTCAAAGTCTTAACTCTACATCAACTCTACACTAAATGCCTTATTTGCTACTTCACATTTAAAGACACCGATAAAACACGAACACAACAAACAAGATTTACACGTACGTCATCTCACTTAAATTACCATATCCCTCATCCAAACACTAGCCTTGCTCAGCGACACTATTCATATCAAGCTCCCAGTGTTTACAATACCATCCCAGATTATATTAAAAATATCAATCACTACCAAAGGTTCAAAAGGGAAATAACCTTATGGATCATTGAATCAAATCCACCACAATAACATTTTTCTCATTTATTATGACTTGCTTTTTGTTTACTGTATGTGTGTGTGTGTATGTGTGATGTGTGTGTGTATGTTTATGGTCCAGTATATTACGTGAGTATGGAGAGTGCCTGTGGATGTATGCTAGGTGTATGAACAATTGTGCTGAATCCTCTTTAAAATAATGTTGTTTAACTTACAAAACCAAAGACTGCATCCAATATAACACAGGGATTATCCCTAGCATATTGGAGAGCAATTCGCTAATTGACAGCAAAGTGCAAGAGAGTGTCAATGGTTTGGATGTGTATGTGCACCTTTCCATTGTCTCTGTCTGAAATATGTATAGCATTTAATCTTTTTTTTATATATGTACCTTTATTACTGTTGTCAAACCTCTGTATGTAAAATGTCATGTTTATTATAAATAAATAAATAAATAAACTTTGCTATATACCACTTATTGAGTATAATTAAACACTACTAGTTTCGGGAGTGCACTCCTCCCATCGACAGGTGAATTATAACTAATAATAACCTGTCGATGGGAGGAGTGCACTCCCGAAACTAGTAGTGTTTAATTATACTCAATAAGTGGTATATATCAAAGTATTTGCTTCATTTTTATTTTTGTAATCATGGACTACCACAAAGTTACCGTCAAATCTATCAATACTTACGATATTATTCATCTCACAGATCCAGACTGAATACATAATTAAAAGCTGTGTCTCCACCGGGAATCGAACTCGGGACCTTTAGATACCTATGACGAATGCCGACAATAGTCAATCGCCGATTAATCGTCAATCCACTATTGTTTTTTCTTTCATTATTTAAAATTTCTTATGTAGTTGCATAAATGCATTTTTTATTCCTTATCTACATGGATTATAAATAATTATAATATCAGTTTTGAGGACATGGAACTTACTTACGTTTAAATTTATGACTCTAACTTAAGCACGTTTATATTATGTTGACTAATTAACTATGTTGTCCGCTTAACAGCTGTAAAATTCATAGAACTAAGATATGATAAGAAAAACAATGAAATCTTTCTCGAGACGTAAAGTAAATTTCTGTTATTTACTAGTGCTACAATCATTAACTATAGTTGTTTACAATGTAAGCAATCTTAGTACATAATTGTATATTTTTGTGTCATAAATTATAGGTAATTGAACTATGCTGAGAAAAAGAATTCTGATTTAAAAAAATCTTCTTTGCTCTATCGAGTATCGATTCTTGAAATCGATCTCTATACTATCATAATAATATAGGCACAGGTATATTTTAAACAGCTTAAAGCTTTAAGCCGAAACATGGTCAAAAATGAGGCACCGACAAAAATTAAAGCATTTGTTATGTACCTAAATTATGTAAACATTTGTTGTGTACCTATATTATGTAAAAGTTATACTATGTATAATAATAAATATAAGAGTTATGCTGATTTGACTAAGTACAAGCAATTGCTGGATCGTAACTAGGCATAGCAATTGCTGGATCCGGTGATCCTGCTGGATCCAACACATTTTTGGGCTTGCTGGATCCAGCGCTGCGGATCCGCATTTAATTAATTTTCCAAATAATCACGTAAAACCCTGCGTTATAAAATTGTTACAACTCTTACATAGAATCTTCATTTAAAAAGTTATACCTGAAACGAGTATCCAAGCAGAACGTTAGCAGTGTTATTTATAAAAATAAATTTGGTTCAATTGAACCCGGTTCAAAGTCTTATTCTGGAATTCAAATATTCTCATATAAAAATAAATAATTCTTGTATAAGAATATTTGAATTTCAGAATAAGACTTTGAACCGGGTTCAATTGAACAAAATTTATTTTTATAAATAACACTGTTAGAGATTTATTAATATTAAAAAAAGTCATTGACATGGAGAAATGTTTTGCTTAATGTACAAAAATATTACTCAATTTAATATTTTTACAAGACAATTAATGAGAGATATGACATATTCATACTAATTTCTAAGTTGTCTTATATTTATAATATTATTTTAGTTTCCATTAAAAATTAAAAATTGCTGGATCCAGCAATTTAAGAAAATCCGCAATAATCCTGCTGGATTGAAAACGCTGCTGGATTGTAATCCCTAATCGCGGATGACAATCCAGCTGAGCAGATGTTATTTCACACAACACCTTTCCTTGACAAAATACGATGATAATCAGAAGTAGGCAATGAAGTGTGCTTGATGATCTTCGAGGATCTGCATTCTGCATGACTTGGTTGCGCACTAACTTTCATGAACTAAAGTGATATGCCCTCCGAAAAAAACATAATTAGGTATATATTGAGATCGTTTAAAAAACAATGATCTAACGAATTCTTTGGAGGAATTGGATAGATCATTATTAAGCTGCTTACAAAGATCTAGATACTAGTCTAAAATGATCTATAAATTATCTTGTAACACGAATAGGTAGTTTCTGACGGGTAACTTGAAAATTTTCGTTTTGGAGGAAGGCAGTTTTTGTATCGCTTTGTGTCGATTTATTTGATCTATAGAAATAAACTCTCTTGGGATAAATCGACAATTGGATAAATTATTACCTATATTAATAACGTGAAAAAGTTTGAAAAATCATTTTTTTCTTTATGTCTATTTGGTAAATTGCATTACAGGTATTTTGAAAACAGAATTTAATTTCAGCCATGATCCTTTGGAAGATTGTTCAGTGAAAAATTGTGTGTTGACTTATAAATCAGAAGACTTGGCTTCTGCCAACGCAGTGGCGTTTCTTCTGCATAGACTGAAGTTCGAAGCCCTGCCAAATTCAAGTCTATCACGACCTCAAAGCCAACGATGGATCTTTATCACTGACGAAAGTCCCCATAATACGTTCATGTATGGAGGAAAATGGCAGTCGTATGCAAATATTTTCAATTGGTCTATGACCTACAAGTAATAAATCATTTTTATCACTCAACAAACATGTGTTTCTTTTTGATAATATCTACGAATAATCACATTTCAAGAAAAAAAATATCATTTTGATATATAATTTACAGTAAACATAAAAATCAGGCTCCCACGAGCTGGCATAGGTACTCGTATTCAATATTACTTCTACTATTTAACATATCTCTTCATATCTCTTATCTCTTAAAATCATAAACTCGGTGTTTGTCTAGTTATATTATTCATCTAGAAAAAGATCTTGTGTTTACTTGAATAAAAATTTTTGAGAAGATTTTGTCAAATATAATTCAATACCATGCCGTAAACAATTTCATTCAACAATTATAACGATTTTTCTGGTTTATTAAACTATTTTTTTTTTAATAATAAATCAAAGATGAAACTAAGTGATTGTTTAAAGATTGGTTTTATTTTGAAGAGTCGATTCTGATATTCCTGTACCATATGGACGAGCTGTTTCGTTGAAGAAAGAAATTGCTCTTGGAAGCAAAAGTGCATTGTCTCCAGAAATTATGAATCTGGTTCCATTTAACGAAGAAAAGCAAAGAGATGTTCTAGTAGCAGCATTGATCAGCAACTGTGGTAAAAATAATGGACGCTTAGATTATATAAAGGAACTTCAAAAATATATCCAAGTAGATGTTTATGGCTCATGTGGAACGACTTATAAAAATGCGTAAGTCATATTTTTTTCTCCCTGTATATTTATCTTCCAACATTAAAGAACGAATGGGTTGTGGCCAACATTAAACTCTCAACTACATAGAGTCAAAAATTTCAGAATATATAGAAAGTTATAGATAGACCTACAAAACTTGTAAACTCAGAATTTCGACTTTTTGTTTCAATCGGTGGTTATCAACTTTTGAAAATTTACTTAATTTTCTCATATAGGTATCTCAAAAACCATAAAAGCTAAAGCGTTGAAAATTGGCCTTAATATAGACAAATACAAATTCTCGAATTTGTATTTTTTTAATTTACAGAAATTCTCAAACATTTTTTTATGATAAATTTAAGTATGTGTTTAACTGCCTATATTTCCGAAGTTTTTTAAAATATTGAAAAATGCCGAAATACCCCAACTAGAAATTTTTATTTTCTGTCAAAAATAATATGAACATTGTAGTAGCACATCTCACTTTTTTAACAATTTTTATAAAAATTGAATTTAGTGACGATATCGTTTCATACAATTTGTAAGGCAGTATACACTATACAATATCTCACTCAATAGTTTGATACCTACTTAATCTCCAAACATGCATACATACCATCATGCTGTTTTCATATTCTGGGTAGGAAAAATACACTGTCCTCCATTCAATCCTATCCTGACATACATACCTACATATTTTATATAGAAAACGTTCCCCGACCGCTGATTTAGATCTTGCATTCTCGATCATGTCTTAATTATGGATAAGCATGTCATGGCCTTGCTGAAAGATTCTTTCGAAAACTTATTGATTTTCATATAAAAATGTAAAATGTCAGTATCCAAAATACATACAATAGACTAGTTGCATGTAACACATGAGATCCAACTGTCGATAGCGATAGTATGTAGAGTTGAAGAATAAGTACCAAACTATAAACCCATAAATCCAAATTATTGAATATTGTAAGATACACACACACACACACACACACACACACACACACACACACACACACACACACACACACACACACACACACACACACACACACACACACACACACACACACACACACACACACACACACACACACACACACACACACACACACACACACACACACACACACACACACACACACACACACACACACACACACACACACACACACACACACACACACACACACACACACACACACACACACACACACACACACACACACACACACACACACACACACACACACACACACACACACACACACACACACACACACACACACACACACACACACACACACACACACACACACACACACACACACACACACACACACACACACACACACACACACACACACACACACACACACACACACACACACACACACACACACACACACACACACACACACACACACACACACACACACACACACACACACACACACACACACACACACACACACACACACACACACACACACACACACACACACACACACACACACACACACACACACACACACACACACACACACACACACACACACACACACACACACACACACACACACACACACACACACACACACACACACACACACACACACACACACACACACACACACACACACACACACACACACACACACACACACACACACACACACACACACACACACACACACACACACACACACACACACACACACACACACACACACACACACACACACACACACACACACACACACACACACACACACACACACACACACACACACACACACACACACACACACACACACACACACACACACACACACACACACACACACACACACACACACACACACACACACACACACACACACACACACACACACACACACACACACACACACACACACACACACACACACACACACACACACACACACACACACACACACACACACACACACACACACACACACACACACACACACACACACACACACACACACACACACACACACACACACACACACACACACACACACACACACACACACACACACACACACACACACACACACACACACACACACACACACACACACACACACACACACACACACACACACACACACACACACACACACACACACACACACACACACACACACACACACACACACACACACACACACACACACACACACACACACACACACACACACACACACACACACACACACACACACACACACACACACACACACACACACACACACACACACACACACACACACACACACACACACACACACACACACACACACACACACACACACACACACACACACACACACACACACACACACACACACACACACACACACACACACACACACACACACACACACACACACACACACACACACACACACACACACACACACACACACACACACACACACACACACACACACACACACACACACACACACACACACACACACACACACACACACACACACACACACACACACCTTTCAAAGACCGCAAGGCTATTGCATATAAATCTAATGAGACTCTTACATATTGGTCTTCCAAGCTCATAGCCTTGGTCTAGGGACTCACCCCTGGTCTTGATCTTGCAATGACGAATGCTACCCTGGTCTTGGTCTTGCATAAAATACACCAAGACCTAGTCTTGCTCATTACTGCTTTATTGTAATTCGAAATATATATTTCACAGGTGTAAACACTCATTTGGCGTGGATTGTCCATCGATTAACAAATATCTGTTTTATTTGTCATTCGAGAACTCCAACTGCGATCAATATTACACAGAGAAAGTATTTTGGAACGCTTATAGTAAAGGGGCAGTACCTATAATAATGGGACCAAAAACTGAATTCTGCCGTCTGATGTTACCACCAGAATCTTTTATTAATGTTTGGGACTACGCTAGACCAGTAGATTTGGCCAGACATGTATTATTTCTAAACGCAACCGGGAGAGATGAATTTTTCAAAATGCACAGCTGGAGAAAGAATTTTCAGATTCTCAACGAGCATGGATACAACGAGCATGGATACGATGCAACACCATCGTATCACTACTGTAGAATTTGCGAAGCCCTTAACTACAACGATCCAAAACCGAAAACGTACACTGTCGAGGATCTTTCGACTTTTTTGGATCCAGATATTAATTGTTATCAATTACCAAAATGGGATCAAGATCTTGAATATAAGGCATACTATTAAATATCAAGTTGATACATACAGCGTAACAGTAAAAATAAATAAACAATTACACAAAATAATTCATTTTTCATTTGACGCTCTAGAGCTTCATATCACTTATGAGAAAATAAATATTTTCTTTTCATCCTCTCTCTAGTCAGTTTAAAATGGTTGAACTCTGGATTAATAGTGTAGTGGAGTAGTGGAATCAATGCAGGATTATTAGTACATTTCCAGTTAAATCGTTTTGTTGAATCAAAAAATCGCTATACAGGTGTCCCAAAAAATACAGTCAAGCGGAAGTCTAAGGTAAACCACCTTGTGGGGGTATCCGAATATATATAATAATAACTTGGTATACACCACTTATGAGCACAAATAACTGCCGACCGGTTTCGAGAACGATGTTCTCATCTTCAGGATGACTTATGTACTAAATTAAAAATAAAAATATTGACTTAACCTAAACTAATGATGTGGGAGGAGTCAATTTGAAAGTAGTGGGGCAAGCAACAAACGGGTATTTAGGAAACGCTAAATATAAATTATTTATTAATATATATATATTTATTATTATTTTTTTTTATTATTATTATTATTAATTTAATATATGTTAATTTATTTGATAGGGAATATATTTAGTAGCGGGCTATTAGGAAAGTTTATTTGATTGTTTATTATATTCTGGTTATTGTTTAAAATTAACTTTCCTAATAGCCCGCTACTAAATATATTCCCAATCAAATAAATTAACATATATATTAATAATAATAATCAAAAAAAATAATCATAAAATGATATTAATAACAATTAATTAATAATGATATTAATAACAATTAAGCACTACAAATAATAACACTCAATTATTATTACTACCATTATACACTTCCTCAAAAGAATTAGCAGATCAATGCGTAAATTTTAATTTATTTAAAAGAGCAAAATAAAATGCAACAAACGCATCATCATTCAATTGGGAATAGTTCACCCATCCAAATACTTAACATATCAAAGGATTAGGCTCTGAGGAGGTCTCTATACTACCTAAACACCCGGTTGTCGCTTGCCCCACTACTTTCAAATTGACTCCTCCCACATCATTAGTTTAGGTTAAGTCTATATTTTTATTTTTAATTTAGTAAATAAGTCATCCTGAAGATGAGAAAATCGTTCTCGAAACTGGTCGACAGTTTATATATATATATATATATATATATATATATATATATATATATATATATATATATATATATATATATATATATATATATATATATATATATATATATATATATATATATATATATATATATATATATATATATATATATATATATATATATATATATATATATATATATATATATATATATATATATATATATATATATATATATATATATATATATATATATATATATATATATATATATATATATATATATATATATATATATATATATATATATATATATATATATATATATATATATATATATATATATATATATATATATATATATATATATATATATATATATATATATATATATATATATATATATATATATATATATATATATATATATATTATAAAATATAAATTATAATGACGCCACAAAGTTACTTCCTTAAAAATAAAACTGAATTTACTCTTAAATATGTTTAGCGATTTTTTGTTGATTTCTAGTTATGATTTTTTTTCACATTTTTTGTAAAACCTTGACAGACCAGAGGTATGAATTATTGAGATAAAGATATGCTAGATTTTTTTTCGATATAGGTGAATAGTATACTTACATTTTTTATTCAAAAAAATAATATAGTAAAAGAATTTCTTTTCCTTTGTGAAAATAATGTGTTCAAAAAGGTTTTATTTAAAGTATGCATTCGAATACAAAGATTGTTTGCTAATAAAAATAGATATTGAAATATTAATTAAACATTTTTCAATTTGCAAAATATTGTTCACTTATTTTCTTATCTTTTTCTTGCTTATTTACCCCATTCTATCGTCATAATATGGTACCTGTTTTATAAAAAAAGAAAAGGAATAAAAAAATAATTTTTCACAGTAAGCAACCCAGTATTTGACAATGACAAGTCCTCATTGGCATCATGGCGGAAGAAGGTGATTCTTCGAAGGATTTAAAACAAAATTGTTTAGAAAGGCGTAGTAGTAAACAATGGGTTCGATTAAATGTAGGAGGTACATACTTTTTAACGACAAAAACTACACTATCTCGAGATCAAAACTCATTCTTGGCCCGATTAGTACAAGAAGACAGCGACTTGATTTCTGACAGAGTTAGTATTATTTGTTTTTATCTTGAATTGTGATTTCATTTAAAATGTTGGTTTTGTTCACATAATTCAATGCAATCTTTATTTTCAGGACGAATCTGGCGCATACCTCATAGATAGAGATCCCACATATTTTTCTCCAGTTCTGAATTATCTTAGGCATGGGAAATTAGTTATAAATAATGAGATAGCTGAAGAGGGCGTATTGGAAGAAGCGGAATTTTACAATATTACCGAATTAATTCGTTTAGTTAAAGAACGAATTTGCATTAGAGATGGAAGGCCCTTGCGTGACTCGAAAAAACATGTTTATAGAGTATTACAATGTCACGAAGATGAACTCACTCAAATGGTGTCAACGATGTCAGACGGATGGAAATTTGAACAACTTATTAATATAGGTTCTCAATACAACTACGGAACAGAAGAACATGCAGAGTTCCTGTGTGTAGTTAGTCGAGAATATGGAGCATCACTAAATAGTCAAGAAACGGAACCAACGGATAGAGCCAAAGTTTTACAACAAAAAGGTTCCAGAATGTAAACAAAGACTGTTTATTTCATTCATGTCAATAAACCATACCTTTAATAAATCTGTTGATTGTATAGGGTAGGTACGTACCTTATAATCGTCATATTGTTAAGTTATTGTTTAAATGTGTTTTTTATAAAACCACTAGTTCTTATTATACAAAAATGACAAATTGATAAGTGAATAAACTACTTAACATCGTACCTATTTCTGTTAATGTGAATTAGATTATGTAAATATGATGTCCGATCTTTCAATAAAATTGAAATAAGTTAACTTTGTTAAGAATTTATATTATTTCGATATTACACTTTAGAAGTAGACATGACATTGTTCATTAATGATTTTAGTACAATACTCTGTCATATTTTACATTACTTTTTGCAAATATATATATATATATATATATATATATATATATATATATATATATATATATATATATATATATATATATATATATATATATATATATATATATATATATATATATATATATATATATATATATATATATATATATATATATATATTTATATATAACTACCAATTATGATTTTAATATTATATACACTAAGTAATTTTTGTCTTTACTTTATAAGTATTTTTATAAACCCTGTTGAGTGGATTTAAAAATTTCAAATAAATATAAATACCAGTTTTATTGAAAAGCTCAATTTACAATTTGTTTTTTTACTATATTTTTGATATTTTATGAATTCACATATTGACATTTTTTTAAAGAACCTTGGCACAAGTATATAATATAGATGAAGGAAATTGATTGTAGCAAGATTCGAACTCTTAACTAAAAATATAGGTAGTTTGAATTTCAAGTATTTATTATTGTGTGTACAATAATCACACTAATATAACTATATACATAAATAATACTTGAATCACTTAAAAAAGGAGTTTAGAAATAAGTCTTATATAATTATTTAAAAATACATTTTTTTTTTTATTTATTTTATTGGATACAACAGCTGTAAAATAATTTACAATGAAAAAACAACGTAATATGATTTACAAGGCCAATTACTGTATCCATCCATTAAACATAGGTAGGTATATAATTTCAAAATAATAATGCATGTGAAATAATTATGTCGTATCTATATACAAAATTGCTGCCTCGAAGAGGAAGGGGAGAATTCCGTTGTCAAATAAAACCACTTGAAGGTGTCCAATGTGGATTTGTACAGGTTGTATTCATGTGCGTACCTATATGTTTTATTTTGTTTTGTTAGTCAGTAGTTTGTGTATGTACGTCATTAATAAATTGCAACAATGTGATTGAATTTATTGTTGTAGTTACCCGATTTCGGGTGACAATCATACGTCAAAATGCAACTAACAAAATTCAATTAGGTAGACAGCAAAGCATTTTATGAGCTGAACCATAACTCAATAGAACTTAGATTCAAATGCTGCCCAAAACATTAATATCTTTCAATTAGTGTAAAAATTTATTTGTACTTATATAAATAAAAGTATATAATCTCTTTCTAATAAAACAATGCATACAGTAAAAGCACAAGGTTTTAATCTTTTTGATGAGGTAATGCAACAATTTTACTATAGCAAATATCATAATGTATTGTATAAATTTACTTGTAATGTTGTAAAACAAAAAAAAGATGTTAAAAAAATAAAATAAAACATAATTTATAGGGAAGGAAATATTTAGAAATTCATTATGAACAAAGTTATATGAAAATTATTATGTAAGTATATCGACTCATTTGACTTAGGACATATTATTTTTGTTAACTAATCATTTCTGAAAAGTAACCATAAATACATTTTTTGTATTGAGGCGTTACAGTCACAATGGTATTAATAGTAGTTTAATTCCTTGCAGATATGTAAGCAATCTATTAAATAATTTATGTTACTCATCTTTGTTTGGGGACAGGGAAAAAGTCCTATGTTTTATAAAAATATTCAAACTTTTTAAATAAATTATCATTTAGCAATAATCTTATACAGAGTGAAATTATTATTTAAAAGTAATTTTGTACACAACAAATTTATATTCCCTTGTTAAAAAAAAAATAACATTCATTACCTGTGAATTCACAAATCCGCCTCTATTGGTGGCTGTGCCTTATTAAAATTTAAAAAAAAATACCTGTGAAATTTTCATGCCATCTCAAAATACACGAATGATGACTCGTGTGGTATGTCCACGAGTGCTTCACACAATGTTGTCAATATTCAAGCTCTTTTTAAGAATTTTGATTTTAAAACTTAATTATATATTATTCTTCACAAGTACAGCAATTGGATCACCGTGGTACAGTTAGTAAGACGTTCAGCTTCTGTGCAGGCGTCCTGTGTTCGATCCCCAGCACAGGAGAATTTTTTTTTATTTAAATTCATTTCTCACGCAAAAATTGCTTCTCTGGGCTGGGCACACTGGTTAGTTGTAGTACTCATGTTAATTGTCCTGCACTGCAATCTTTTATCATGCTTAGTAAGTATTGAAAATATCTATTACTATATTGAACTAAAATTTCTAGTGTAGATGAAGTCTAAGAACATCTCAAGTAACTTGAACCAAATATATATTTTTCAATTTATTCGTAGATCCTAGATAATTTGGTGTAATTCGTGTTAAAATCTTAAAAAAATAGAGCAATACATTGGAAAGACTATTAGTTTCATCAATTTTTTATGTTTTGTTAGTCCAATGTGGAACAGAACAGAAACTCAATGTAACCATTATTAAAAAAATTATCAGGAAAAAAATATATTTCCTGCAATAACCATAGATGAAACTAATCTATGTCATAGTCCATAGATCACAGAACACATATACAATGCCATAGATGCATGTAAGACGGGTAGAACTAATGTCCAATTGTCACTCGTTGGTTAGATTCAGTTAGATTTCGTTTCTAATTTTTAATTTTAATCATTTATATTGAGCTCTTATTAAATTGTGACTTATACCTGCATGATTAACTATTTTTTTCAATAGAATATCAGTTCTGTTCCTTTGTGTAAAAATAATGTAGCAAATGATTCAACACTAGCTATTAACAAGATTTACTTGTCATTATCGATTTTATGTGGTTAATATATTTCAATTGATTTGAAAACAATCTTACTGTGTATATATCCATTCGAAAATAATGGCTGAATTATTATTGGATCCAAATATCAGGGTTTGGGTGTTTCTGCCTATAGTCACGATTACATTTTTAGTTGGAATTCTTCGCCATTATATTTCAATAATTCTTTCGTCACAGAAAAAAGTTGAGGTGCTGCAATTACAAGATAGGTAAATATGTTTATTCTCATTTTGCTGTTTTGTTATTACACCTACACTGTTGTATCGAATTTTCTTGGAAGAGATTTCCTCATAAAAAATTGGCCTTTGTATTTGTGTAAATAAACTAAGTCATGTCTTTGAGCCCTAGATGAAATACTGAGGAGTTACAGAGTAAGTTGAAGAATAGACATGAAATAACTGCAATGCTAGACATGACATCAGACATGCAAAGTATTTTCTCTATAATTTTGCAACCCTTGGCGGGTCTTAGCTGCTTTCAATATCAGTCGCCACCTTCTTCTATCCAGAGCGGCAGTCTTCCAGTTTACACCGAGCACTCTGCAATCAACTGTAACTCCATCCAGCCAGCACTGTTTCTCTCTTCTCTCTGGATTAGTAGTCATTAATCTCTTTATTAGCTCCTCGTCTCCTATTCCCTAAACATGACCGAGCCCTCGAAGTTGTGTAATCTTAGCAACACATACTGCACTCATATCACCATACAGCTGAGTTTGATATTGTGTCTCCATCACCATACAGCTAAGTTTGATATTGTGTCTCCTCCAAACTGGACCATGAATGCATCGCAGAATGTGTCTCAAATATGTCTAGGGCTTTTTGACACATACTAAAAGGACAGGTCTTTTAGAGTGACATTGCTCATCCTTGAAAATAGACGGGATCTTAGTTGGCTGATAAGTCCAAAGTAGCATCTATTGGCTGCCTCTATCTGTTTACTTATCTCCTCCGATGGTTATCATTTGAAATATCTCCCCATAAAAAAATTGTACTTCCAATGTATTGAAAAATTTATTACTCAATGTACAAATATTTTAACATGACTAATATTGTATATTCATTTCAGCCAAGTGATGATCAGGTCTCGACTATTAAGAGAAAATGGCAAATATATTCCCAAACAATCCTTTTTGATGCGTAGACATTGGTTTAATAATGAAGAAACTGGTTATTTTAAAGTACAAAAAAGAGCCGCAGCATCACAAGTTAGTCATTTTTTTATGCAAAGAAAATATTATCTCATATTTATATCCCCTTAAGTAGCTTAATCAAAACTTATACGTACAGGCAGTGGCGCACAAGCCATACATGCCTCTATGCCTGGCATGACTATCAAAATCCAAAAAAAAACAAGATTTCAAAAAAAAAATTAAAAATCTTGTACATTTTTTTTAATACACTGATTTCAAAACGTTTGCAACATTGCTTCCAAGGAAGAAACATTGACAGCTTTGATAACAGTAGCTAAAATGTCAGCACACCTCTATCGTTCACTATTTGTTTTGCTACAAACTGTGAATATCTTTTTACTTTATATTCATAGCAGTATGCCCGATACATTTGAGCATACTTGACTAAAGGAATAAAGTTTGTTTATGTAATATGTTAGTGTGTCTGTGTATTTTATAAGGTAAGGTTTATGCCGGGCATGTATGAAGCTTCTTAAACAGTTTGTATGTATGCATGCAAGAATATTTTGATGGTTTGGTTTGCTTTTGATTCAATATGGTATAGGTATATTTACAAAAAAGACCGTTAGATTATATTACTGTCATTTAGCGCCAAGATTTTGGCGCTAATATATCAAATTGTTTTGATTTGAATCATACCGAATACATCGTTTAAATTTAAAATATCGGGAAATAAAAAAATATTGTTTCTAATTAGATGTCATACAACCTGTCAACGTTCACCAATTATGCCTTTTCATTGAGTTCTCTTATTAAAAAAAATATTCATTAATAGTTGAAATATTTATATTATTATGTAATTTGGATTATTTGCTCCTACCTTCACACAATACGTGTAAATGGTGCTATGTGCATAGTACAATATAGGAGTTAAAGAAAAAAAATATTCATTAATAGTTGAAATATTTATATTATTATGTAATTTGGATTATTTGCTCCTACCTTCACACAATACGTGTAAATGGTGCTATGTGCATAGTACAATATAGGAGTTAAAGAAAAAAAATATTCATTAATAGTTGAAATATTTATATTATTATGTAATTTGGATTATTTGCTCCTACCTTCACACAATACGTGTAAATGGTGCTATGTGCATAGTACAATATAGGAGTTAAAGAAAAAAAATATTCGGTGAAAGGATATGGAGGCTGACTAATGCAGTATTTTTTGGGCATACCCAGCTGAAGGACCCCTCGCACGCGACTGCGTACAGGCCTTATGACCTGGCATTGACTAGTATAAGTGATCACTTGATGCGCTCAAGTAATGTTCATCTGATTGATTTGAAAATTCTGTTTCAGAATCCAATGACTGATCCCAGTTTGATGACAGATATGTTAAAAGGAAATGTCACCAATGTATTGCCTATGATTGTTATCGGAGGATGGATCAACTGGATGTTTAGTGGATTTTTGACAAGTATGTTATTTTTAATAATCTTGTTTTCTTGTCAAGTAGATAATAAATAAGGACAGTATATATTTTTTGAACATAAATACTTAAGGACTGGTATAGGTAAAAGGTACCGTAGAAGCCGTCTTGCTCATTTGAAGCTGAAACATTCAATTTGCTATTTTTGTTGGAATATTAATTATATTATGCTGACCTTACATGCAAGGTTTTACCTGTTATCATCACATGTACAGGGCTGTGTTAAGATAGAACACTCGACGTTGGGCGTCGGATGTACCTGAAGTTGCAAATTATGACATTTTTCACACAAATATCACTGAACTCTTTCGAGCGGCGTTTCAATCTGAACACAGCATCGAGCAATTTATGTAACTCTTTGAATGTGTAAATCGACTGGTCACCCGATTTTTTTCCCCTTTCGACGCATAAATCGACTATAGTCCATGGCTTGTAAAAAACGTTACCTTTGGATGCGAAGAAAATATAAAAATAATATATTTAAATTAAATTTTTTGAACCCCCCCTCCCCCAAAATATAATGTGACAACTATTTTTTGGTGTATTAAATCAAGATACTGATTTAAAAAAATTAAAATGAATTTTATAGAATACTTTATTTTTTATTGAAAATTTGCATTTTTCAGATCAAATTTTATTTTTTGCTTAACGCGTTCAAAAGGTTAAATGTCATTTATCATACATGTGTCTTTTTAGGTCTTATATTTTCATCGAAAGACAATAATTGGGTAGTGGAGTAAATAATGCTCTCTGATCTTTTATTGGAAATTTTTGAATATTTTCATAAATTAACCTCTTTGTGAATGCATATTGTCATCATAAATAATGTCAACTGACATAATAGATACCACAGAAACAAATAGAAGTCATCTTACCACAGATAAAATATAAGTCAACAGATACTGATTGCTGATCCTAAGGTCCCAGGTTCGATTCCCGGTGGAGACACAGTTTTTAATTGTGTTTTCAGTCTGGATCTGTGAGACGATTAATATCGTAAGTCTCCAGAATGTGGCAACTTGTTATTGGGTGCGTGTTAAATTAATATTTGACATATTACCTGTTAGTTGCTCAAGAAGCAATATAAAATACTATAACTGTCAGAGCGTTTTTATGAATGGCTTGGAGCGTCACTAAGTGCACTCGTAGTTTATTGTGAACGCAGCCCACGTAAACCGCAATGTGTATGTTATGCTGACCATACACATATCTGTGCAGTTTTATAACATTCACATTGTGGTTTACCTGTTAAGGTGATGGTATCAGACAAACTGTTGTATGTATGGCCACTATTATATACCTGCTTATTTCTTTGAAGTATTAATCAGCCATAGTCATGCTTCTAATAAAGTACATATTTACAATGCCTGATAAATACGATATTTTATCTTTTAGCTAAAGTTCCTTTTCCTCTTACACTTCGTTTCAAACCAATGTTACAAAGAGGAGTTGAATTATCCTACTTGGATGCTGCTTGGGTATCATCTGCTTCCTGGTACTTCTTAAATGTATTTGGTTTGCGGAGCATATACACACTGGTTTTAGGGGAAAATAATGGTATGTTCATTTCAACTAAATTGATTTCACAATGTACTATTATATTCTGTTATTTATTTTTTTTAATTAGAAAAAATCAACTGTTCAAATATTATCCCATTCAATATTAAATATTTTCTTAAAAATATAATAAATTAGACACCATAAGATTATCATTGATATCAGTATAAAATAGACTATCAAACTGTAAATTTCCAATGAAATATATGTAAAATGCTTATAAAATTCTATAGAGCAAAAAGAAATGTCTTATTTGCGGATTAATGTATAAGATTTAAAACAGTTTTTTCATCTTTAAAATTTGCATAGGAACACATGTAACAAGTTATAAACAAGCTAAATTTGCTTTTATTATGCTACAATAATTTTATTTAGTTCTTAACCTTTGTAAGACGAGCGTCATGTATAGATGCCCACCGGCTGCGTGCCTAAACGCCGAGCGTCATCTATACATGCCATCATGGCTATACACAATTGTGAACCTTCATATCTCAGTAAATTCATACTTGATTGAGACGAAAATTGGATGAATATTACTCCCATATATTTGACTTCAAGACATCTGTCGGTGAATCAACATTTAACAATTGTTAAATTATTCAAAAAATTAAGAACTCTAAACACTGAAATTCATCGATCATCACCGGCGAAATTCAGACTCTCCCGTGCTTTGTAAGGATCTAATGCGCATGCGCGTAGGAGAGAGGGATACTGCGTCAGTTCATTTTGTTGTTTCGCAATCAAAATTCTGCCTTGAATTCGATACTTAACAATACACAATCGGCGCATATTCCTTATCTACATCAAATGCCGGAAGGATCACGTGACATATCGATGACGCCATGTACTTTTTTGTATGGAGATAACTACGATAACATTATTCTTCATTTATCTTATGTTTATATTATGAAGTGTTCAATTTCATTGAGTTTATGTGATCTTTTTATGATATATCTACATCGTTAGATTTTATTTTACGTTAATATATTCAATTAAAACGAGATAGAAAAAAATCTGTGTGCAACGTGAAATACTGTCCGTCCGTAGGTAATGCAAGTACTTGTACCTATCCGTCTTGATTGGGTTAATACACTTAAATATTTCTTTGTTGCGCTGATCTTGGTCAATTTACATACATTATTTATGTTATCTGTTTACAGCGGCAGATCAATCTAAACACATGCAAGAACAGATGTCAGGTGCTGCGATGGCTATGCCACCTGATCCTAAGGCGGCTTTCAAAGCTGAGTGGGAAGCCTTAGAGATAGCTGAACACAATTGGGCCCTGGCATGGACCCAAGGGGAACTGTTACCCGCCTTGAAGGACAACCAAAACTCTCCCATTGATGCTATGCAGTTTCCATTGAATGCCAACATGTAGCATTACATCGCTAATAAAACAATTTATTTGAGAAATGATTGGTGTACAGGACATTAATTATTTATGTTTTTCAAATTTGTGAACAAGTACATGTGCAGTTATTATATACGTAGATAATTAAAAACAATCTTCAGTATTCAGCTAATTTTAATTTTCTTATCCACTCGCTTCACCTTGATTACTAGAGTATCCAAGTACATTTTACCGTCACTACACCTTTGTCACTATATTATTCACAACACCGAAAAATTTTCTAGCCCTGTAAAATATAGTTATCCTACTCATACACATTATTTAATTAATTTGCCATCCTTTTTTTTTTTGATATATACGTAATTGTTTTTCCCAAAAACAGCACTATTTTTGTGACTTTATTAACGTCAAAAACTCATTTCAAAGTTGGTTGTTGGTTAGCTGAGTGAAATGCCTCAATTTATATATTTTTTAAACAGTATAACTTTTTGCTTATATTTTTTATCATAGTGTACATATGAGAAATGTCATACTAAAACTATATAGCTTAATACTATCATATCTGTCTTACATTGATTTAATCACAATCTTTGGTCCTATGACTTTGTGCCACAATTTAGGCAGGAAAAAACTATGAATACGTAGCCTGATAAATAATGAACAAAATAAATACAAGATCAAAATTTGTGAAGTGAGTGGTTATAAAACAACAATCTATTGTATATTCTTCAGTCATAACTTATCATTATGTATAGTAAATGAGCCTTTTATTGAACATTTAAACTGTCAGATTGCATGTGAAAACTTTCATATTATCAAATACTATTAAAACCACATACCTACCAATAAATCTAATACATTATCATTTTCATAGTGAGTGTATAAAAACATTTACAAATTTTAAAATCTGTAAAAGATAAGTCTATCCATCCATACTAAAAACCATTTTAGTATGTCTTAAAAACTTTACGTACTTTGATTTGAAAAGCAAAGAAGTATATAGAATAAATATTTTCAGTTTTACTGTATACAGATTATTTATTATGCGTTTGAAATAAAATTTATTATAAATGTGTTGATGTATAATCAGTTGTGTTGTATTTGTGTAATTACAAATCAGCTTTAAATTGATTCATGTTGATTAAAATATTATTGGGAAAATGAAATGGTTTTTCATTTTTACCATACATCATTTATATCCTTGAAGTTAAATCTATAGAAATAATGTACTGTATTTTTACATTGGACAAGCGGCCATAAAAATAAAATTATTAATTACTGGGTGATTGCATGTATCAAAACACCTTGTAGAAAGGAAATAACAATTATTTCAATATTTTTTAGCCATAAAGTATAAACTAGGATTCATCTACTTACATTACAAATATCATCTCCTTTCCACTCGGGGTTATTGAAATACACAATCACCCAGCTGATCTGTGTAAGAAAATGCTCTCATTTAGATTACTTGCTTTAAACAGAAGGTTGGTGGAATGAATATATCGATGGTATTGTGCTCCTTTCATATTTTTATGTAGGTAAGCTTGCATAGTTGACAATCTGACGAATTTAGTTTATAAAGTTGCTGACATTTTAAATCGCTACTCTGTAAATTTGGGGATACTGCTATTATAAATAAATTTAAAACTCATTTTATTATTTTTGGGAGTATGTCAAAAAACAACTTTTATTATTCTTACTTTGTGACGAATAATAGAGGAATTTATCCAACTTAGCGTTATCTATGTATCGTCACATCTGGCAAAGTTTAGTTTCTTACATCTGATAACACTATAAAAACCTTACCAACACTAAGTGCCTTTTCACACGATCAGGTAACTGGCAGCGAAGTGTATGGGCACGCATGGTAGCTTTCACACGCACAGGCAAGCATGCCCATACACTTCGCGCTGCCGGTTACCCGGCGCCGGCTACTCGGCAACCGGATTGTGTGAAAAGGCACTAAAGGAGTTATTATAGTGAATGTACTATATTATGCACAGAAGTGGAAAGTACAATTTTTGGTCAAATCATGATAAGTACACAAAAATGCTTGTATTTTTCATAGTTTACTGTGTACAACAATTAATATGTGTGTGATAAACGATAAAGACATTACTTATTGACAATATATGGTAAATACAAAAAAGTAACCAAGTTTTGATTGAATATTAAGTTTCAAAAATGCTCCCTTGTAAATTTTTTTGCGCTTATCACTTCTGCGCATAATAGCATTGTTATGTATTTTGTAAAAAAAATAATGAATATGTCCTTATAACAAGTACATATACATCCTCATACATTCCCTAAATTAAGCATAAATGCTTGTGTTACAGGTGAATGAAATCAATATGTTTCTTCTATACGCATAAACCTATCTACCTGCTGCATTATTCTCCATTACAAGCGTACATTCTAATTACTATTAGAACATACCTACCTATTGCCTTATTCTTCATTATAAAGGTAGGTTCTTAACAAGATTAAAAATTGGGATTGGATTTGAGTGTCAAGAGTAAATATACATCTTGTTAAACCAGGTAGATATAAACTAAAAAACATGTTTTATTGAATATATTTGAATTATTACACAATATAATTATTCACATGAAATTATTATGCACATATTTCCCGCATAAGAAAAATATTCATCCATGTTGCATTGTAAAAAAATAAATAAATGTAAAAGTTGGATTTATTTTTTAACAACTTGAATAACATCTTCATCCTGCATTATGTGACTGGCACCCACTCTTTGTGGTGAGTACTTAGTTGAAGTTCCCCAAACCAGAGCATACTTAAATGCCGCAGCTAATGTTCGGTGAATGGAATGACAAACATGTTCAACACTTACACCCTAAAAGAAAAATGATTATTATACAATATATTATATAATTTTCTTACCTATTTCTATATCAATCCTCCACCTTTTCAAGACAGATCTAGATACTGATTTTTTAAAATTTGTTCTCTGCCTTATACAATTACCCAAAAAAAAAGCAGATAAATACATAAATAGAAACATATTGAAAAGGTAAAAATAAAATGCAACAATAATTCCCTATAGTACCTATCAACCCTATAGATTTCTAAATATTCTTAATCCTACATCATTTTGATTATACTCCCTATTCCGACCGCAGTGGCACAGTTGGTAAGCTTCTGTGCAGGCGTCCTGGGTTCGATCCCCAGCAGAGGAGAAATTTATTTATATTCATTTCTCTAGCAAATATTGCTTCTCTGGGCTGGAAACACTGGTTAGTTGGAATAAATTACCATACGGCAATAAACTCGCCACTGGCGTAGTGTGCAAGGAAATGTTTATTATTTTTATTTTTTTAACATCAATGAAGAAATCTTAAATATATGATGAGCATACCTTCCTCAAAATGAGTCCATCGTCAAAATCTGGTGGCTGTCCCGGTTTTTTAGTGTAAACTCTAATTAGGCTCAAATATTCCCATAGTGTTTCAAGAAGAAAATCTAAATTCAACTTCATATTACAACTGAAAAGAAAAATAAATTACAGAATATGATAAATCTGCATATAAATTAGATCTCGTAAGATTGTTGTTCTGGATTTACGCATGTTTGTGCACGGCTATATTCATGTCAGTCGGCCTTATGTCGCGTTTGTTTTAAATCCGCTTAAGTCATTTTACAGTGGAGCAAAAAACTTCTATTACATTTGAAACAATAAAAAAACACAAAGCCGTGCGAGCTGAAATGTTTTTTTATTATTATCAAAAGAAAGAATATTTAAATGTAATATAATAAGATTTTTAAAGAGTTTTTTGTTCTACTCGCCGAGTCGTCGATTTTGACTTATGGAGAGTTTCATTTCTACCCTGATTAGAGCTGAATAGCACGACGTAAAAAAAACCCGAGACAAGAGTGTCTGCTGTTTACGTTGTACAAAAGTTCCCCTTTGACCATGTGTCAGATTTTATTTGCTCGCAATATTTCATGTATTGCACCAATCTTTTAGCTGTCGTAAATTTTTATCGCAATTCCTTTTTTTCAATATTGTTAATGAACTTTCATTTCTTGGTGAATTTTTTTTACTATTTAGATAAAATTTAGGTAATTGTTTACAAATGGCCATTAACGTCAATCGTATTGATTTTTTGTTACTGTATAGATAGATAAAATAGTCATTTCTGGAAACGCCTAGAAAAGTTAAATTACAAAAAACGTATGAAGAAATCCATACAAATGGTTGCTTTTACGACATCTATCGACGAACTTTCAAACACATTGTTAGCAAAATCATTATGCGGAGAAATTTAAATATATTTTTCACGCAAATATTGCTTCTCTGGACGGGAAACACTGGTAAGTCGGAATAAATAAATAAACTCCACTTGCGCAGGGTGCAAGGAAGTGTTTATTATTATCATCATTGTGGCCAAAATCTGAACATAAGTTTTTCTATGAAATTTCGAAAAATTATTTTAAAATATTTGGTAGTTCAAAGAATATAAGATTATAAAATATTTAAATATCTACTACTCACAGGACATACACTATTTAAAACTAGTATTCCGGTGAGAATCGTATATCGAAATAATAATAAGTCATCAAAATGAAATATTATCATCGCCAACTATTGATTATAAAATAATGTATGGAGTGCACGTTAAAACTTTAATTCATTTACATTAAGAATTTATCAACAAACGCCCATGTACCGCCGGAGGCGGTCATTTACCACGCAGTGGGCTGCAAGCACTAGCTTAGAAGATGAAAGTAGCGATGCTTCTCAGCTAGATATATCAGCAACTGATTATGTAACAAAACATTGATATACATTTACCTCACAACTACACTATTTGGTTGTCGGGCAATTCTATCAACCTCTTCTATCGATATTTGATCAATTTTATTATAAACATACAAGCAAGGCAAATATACTCGATTAGCTGATATTACATCAATTAGTTCGTCAGCTGTACAATCTTCTCTGAACAAAACCTGCAAACAAATGTGAAACATGAGATTTTGATAATACTTTTTTTTTAATAAAAATTAATATGTTCTTAATATTCACTTTTATTAAGAGGCAAAGAAGAAGGAGAAAAATGAATATGTCATTGTTAGACAAGTATGTACATATACATCTTTATAAATTAACCATAAATTAATACTTCCCCTACAAAATCCAGTGTTTATTTTAGTTCTGTAAAAAAGCTGAATTCATACCATGGAAGTTTTGTTTTAGAAAAATCAACAAAATTTCCTTATTGAACATAACTGTAATGAATAATAAAATATTTGGAAACTCTCTCTCTGTTTTGTAACGGATAAAAGATCGATTTGGCTAAAAAGTAAAACTGGGAATATATTATTGTCCTAAATTTTAATTAGCAGCAGTGGTTATTTTGCTCTGGAGACCGGGTTTACCCCTGGTCGAGGGTCTCATACAGTGGTGGGCCTAATCTGGCCTGGAGTGATGCTGTGGCGGAGTGGTTGATGACTCGTTGATGTTTCGTGCCGTCCCTTCTCCCTTCGTGGAGGTGTCTGATCAAGTGCCCCCCATCTGGGTGGGTCCTCCTTCCTCGCGTCGAGGTTAGCTATCGCACCTGGTGATGCGGGTGCGATGGCTCTTTTGGAATGTCGGGGCGCCTCTGTCCTGGCCCCCTCACCTATTAATCTAAGGCTTAAGACTAAGACAGTAGTATTTAATTAAGACAATTAGCTTGTAAGATATATAGTTATAAGTACCTAGAAATTAAGATTAGTTTTGATTAGTAAGGTGCATTAGGTAGGCTTCATCCCTGAATGAGGGCACTGAGAGTCCATAATTTAGCAGGCGGGGTTTGTTGGGGGGAGCCCATCCGGCAAACTCCGAGCCCGCCTGCGTAAAAAGATTTGCAAGTAAGTGCGGGTAAAGAGGTGCTAACGCGCCTGAGATACCCGGGTAAGCGGTGGGTGACTTTCAGTGGTTAGTGGTTATTAAATGAAATATCTATAAACCCAGACCCAGGTTAAAATCATTTCTGATTAAAATAATATATTATGTAGTTCTTATAATACCTCAGCATTAAATATCTTATATTCATGAAGGATCATTTGTACCATCTTTTCATCTATTTTTGTCAACGGGCATGTTGAATTAAAAGACAACCCACCTCCCTTTTTCACCTAAAAATTAAACAGTTTATAAATTATATTTAGTTCAACATATACAGGTATTTTAATTGATATATTCTCTTATTATATTGGTACCTTGAAATAGATATTAGGTTTCTTCTTATTTAACCTTATACCGACACTTTCGAGCTCCTTTTCTAAAAGTTGTCTATGAACGTAAGGCTTTGTTGCATCCAACATCATCAAAACTAAATCAGCTGTCCTAGCAACAGCAATTACCTATAAAAAAAATATAGAGAATTAATCAGTAAAAAAAAATAGGGTAAGTAAACAAGCAAAATAAAATAGTGTAATCCGCCTACAGTCTATGAAACCAAAAACCAGTAGAGACTGGACAAATTTTAACGCAGAATATTTTCTTCGTGCAGTCAAAAACTCACTCTTGTGTAAATTGATAAATACCTATAACGACACATTACTGATCATTATTTACAAACTTGCACCACATAAAACTTAAGTTGTCTGAAAGCGACAGACAGTAAATGGTTCAATTCAATTTTGGGACCCATTCTTTTCATTTTGTATATTTAAAACATGGAAAAGATTTTCATCCAAAGCAACATGCTTATCAAGAGGGCAAATCTACTGAAACAGCTCTTATTGAAATCGTAGGAAATATAAGAAAATCCCTAGATAGCGGAGAAATTACTCTGTGTGCGTTCCTAGACATAGAAGGAGCATTTGATGCAGTACCAATAAGCGTACTAATTAGTGGACTAAGACAGAAACATGTAGACAACACTATAATAAAATGGATTGACAACATGTTATCCAATAGATACATCATAACTAATCTGATGGACGAGACTACTAAGGCTAAAACAAACAGGGGGTGTCCGCAGGGTGGAGTCTTATCACCACTCCTGTGGACGCTGGCTGTGGATGGCCTAGTATGCACACTGAACGAATGTGGATATAAAACACAAAGCTATGCAGATGATATAGTCATTACAATCAGAGGGAAAGAATGTGAAACAATCTCTGATCTGCTACAAAATGCACTAAAAATAGTTGAAAAATGGTGCAAAGATAATGGACTAACAGTTAATGCAAATAAAACAACTGGTGTACCTTTCACTAGGAAAAGAAAGTTGAATAAACTCTCACCTCCAATATTCTTTAGAAAAAAACTGGACTTCTCTAACGAAGTAAAATATCGAGGTATAACATTGGATAGTAAATTAACATGGACACAACATGTAGAAAAAGTTGCTCAAAAAGCAATCAAAGCATTATGGACATGCCATAGACTCATAGGGAATAATTGGGGACTAAAACCCCAACAAGCTCTGTGGTCATACACTACAATAATAAGACCCATAGTATCTTATGCTGTAACAGTTTGGAATGACAAACTACAACAAAGAGGCTGTGCAGATAAACTTAAACGTTTACAAAGATTAGCCTGCTTGCTCATTACGGGAGCCTTACACACAACTCCCACAGCTTCTCTAGAGGCCATAATTAGTCTGCCACCTCTCCATTTATACCTTGAAAAAATGGCAAAGGAAGGTATTATAAGACTAACAAGTGGAAATAAACTAAACACAAATTTAGAAATCCAAGCAAATCTAAACAAAATAGAATCTCAAGACAAACTACTTGCATTCCCAACAGATAAAATATTAACTGTTTACAACTTTGAAAAATCATACAAAGTAAATACAAACCAAAACTACAATAGCAGATGTTTGGTATCAGGAATCCAATGGTGCACTCATATGGTACACCGATGGATCCAAGAAAAAGAATGGTGTAGGATCAGGCATATATGGGCAAGTGCCTAGGGTGAAGATCCACAAGCACTTGGGACGGTATGCAACGATCTTCCAGGCAGAAATATGTGCCATAACACTCTGTGCCTATGAAAACCTAAGAAGGAATTATAAGAACCACAGAATATACATTTACTCTGATAGTCAAGCTGCTCTTAAAGCTCTTGATTCCTACACAGTAACTTCATCAACAGTATTAGACTGCATTGAAGTGCTGAAGACTTTATCAGTAAACTATGGTAACAAAATCATATTAAGATGGGTACCTGGACACTCCAATTATAAAGGTAACGAGGAAGCTAATGCTCTGGCAAATAGGGGAGCGGAAACAGCTACCTATGGGCCGGAGCCTCACTGTCTCCTAGCTAATAGTATTGTTAAATCAACACTTTACCAAAGAATGCTTGACAATGCCACTGAACTCTGGTTATCTACTCCAGGACAAAGACATTCAAAAGCACTCATTTTAGGATTCTCTTTGACACACTCCAAGCGGATCCTAACAATGAGCAGGAACAACCTTAGGATTCTTACTAGAATCTTAACAGGTCACTGTAGACTCAATAAACACCTATGCACGATGAATTTATCGGAAATGTACCTATGCAGGTTCTGCATGGATGAACATGAAACACCGATGCATCTACTTACAGAATGTGGCCCACTAATGCAAACAAGAGTAAAGAAAATAGGTTTGCACATTGCTGATCAAAAGCAAATCAGAGACACCGATCCACAAAGGATTTTACAGTTCTTCCAGGAGATAGGACTATGGAATGACATCTAGGAGGCAAATTATCACAATGGACTACTATTGAGTCGACATGAGAAGGTCTCTAGATGGGTTTTAAAAAAAAAAAAAAAAATATTTAAAACAACTCCCTTGAGGAGTTGGACAGAGTCAACAAAGCGGCTTACTATGACCGATGCTTTGGTGTGAGCGGTCCTATTAAATGGAATGCACTGCCTCCAGATGTCCACAGTGCTCAAAGTAAAGATACATATTATTATATTAAAATGCTGAAGATCGCTTGTAAAATTGAATGATACCGTTGGTTGCATTGAAAAATATTGCTGTTTGGATGTTGCTCTACGAGCTAAAATTAAACCCAAAAAAAACAGATGTGGGTAACTTGTAACTTCACTTGCTGTGATAATAGCATTGCATTAAAAATACTCTGATTAACATCAATGGAGAAAGCACTTACACCATCAAATACCTTTAAATTTCTAGGTGCCCATTTGGACAACAAATTATTGCTGGACTTGCAAATCTCAAAAACTGTTAGCTCTTGTTTCTTTCATCTGAGACAATTGTATACACCAGAGCTTACCTAGAAAAGCTTAGAAAAACTGCATTTGTTGTGTCAAGGCTGGATTACTATAATGCTATTTATTCTAGTTTACCCAAGTATCAGCTCGATAGATTGCAAATAGTATTCAAAGCAGCTGCGAGGTTGATATATGGAACTGACAAAATATGTCACATAACATCTCTTTTCTAAACAAACTACACTGGTTGAAATTTCAAGGTTCTGAACGACTTGGATCCACACTACATTCAAGAACTGGGTCAAAAGAATGTTCCATCAGAAGACTGCTTACATTGAGATCATCTGGATCACAGAGCACCAACTCTTAATAATTGGATAAAATCAATAAGGGCGACTTACTATGATTACAGTTTCAGTGCGAACAGGCCTTTTACAGAAATACGTGGAGTTCAAAGAATTGACACCTTCGGTAGACTACTTAAGACTGCTTTGTTCCATAGAGCCAACAAATAAGTTATAACGCCCTTGAAGTGATCTTGTATCACTAAATGGCGTTAAATAAATCATTATTATAAATAAATATACCTGAAAAGATTTTTAATGGAACAAACTAAAACCTATTCCGATATTGAAAAAAAAAACATGTAGGAAATGGTGAAAGATAAATTATAATAATTTTAATGAAAATTAAAGATGAACATAATATACTGACCTGCCTTCCTCTTCCTTTGCCTTGAGAGGCTCCTTCAATTATGCCAGGCAAATCTAATAGTTGTATATTTGCCCCCTTATAATCAATAACACCAGGAATACAAGTTAATGTGGTGAACTCATAACTGGCGGCTTCAGATTCAGTGTGAGTCAAAGTGGACAGCAAAGTTGACTGAAACATACATTTATTTAAAGATATTTTGGTTAAAACAATAAAACTCAATGTAAAAGTTTACTTGTACTTTTTACAATACATTTTAGAAACTTAAGTATTCACAGCTTAAAACTATATTTTTTTCCTGCAATAGATAAATTGAGGCTTTCAATATACACCAGTTTTCTTCTTCGTGCCATCAGGTTGTCGTTGTAAAGTAATAATACACTAAATTGAAAAAAGGTTTGAAGAGAAAAAAACACAGATACAACATTACATCTTGCCCCCAAGTCAAATTGAAAACGCTGTTCGTTTTCGCCAAGCGCTAATTTTTTTTGTATGGGATTTGACGTTTGTTGTAGAAATTTTTTCTACAATAACAAACAACAAACGTCAAATCCCATACAAAAAAAATTAGCGCTTGGCGAAAACGAACAGCGTTTTCAATTTGACTTGGGGGCATTATATTATATTACAATAATTATGGTAAACAAAATTAAGTGCATACAATTTATTAACTGCGTGAAAATTACTACCTTTCCTACTGAAGGAAATCCAATCAACGCAACTCTGGCATCACCGGATTTAAGCACATCAAATCCTTCTCCTTTTTCCCCCTTTTTAGATGGTTCCAATAATTGAGACCTGTATTTGGCGAGCTTCGCTTTTAATAAACCGAGATGGTATTCCGTAGCTGGAAACAGATGTTAAGGTGACATATTACAACTTCGTATCAAAATTAAATCAAAATAGTTTATTTCACACGTCAAATTCCATTATCCATAGTATATTAGGTTACGTACCTTTGTTTTTTTGAGTACGAGCAATTTCCTTTTCTATTTCAGAAATTTTCTCCAAAATACCCATTTTGGATTGGGCGGCTTATTTGCTCTCTACACAGAAAATTAAATATATTATAATAAATTAATATAAAAGAAAGCAAAAAAGGCCACAATTAACGCACATTTCCAGATAAATGTCAAATTGTCAAATATGACATAGATTTCATTCTTCTTTTTCAAATTTATAATAAATATTCATCGAGATCCACAGATATTATGCAACACAAAAAATCTTTCCTAGAAACTTTTACCAAAATGAAAAATAGTCACGGTCAAGATTTTCAAAACGAATCGTAGAACATTGTTAGTAAAGATCAAAGTACAAAACCGGTGTACCGAAAAGACTAACTTATTATTTTAAAAAGATTCTAGACCCTACTTCAAAGTTAACATATAAAATTATATTGATGCACCATTCCATTTACTGATTATATCAAAAAAACGGTTGTACTCTCTACTGCAAATCCGTTAAGAACCTTAAAACATAGGTAGGTATGCTTTAGTCGTAATAGTCGATATTTTTAATGTACAGGTAGGTAAGTTCTAAACGAAAATTTGAAATTGAAATTAGTTCTTTAACTGTGTTGCATGCACTTGATGGGTGCAAACGAACTATCCCAGGCGACCGAGGAAACCACCAACACGTGGATAAACAAAGACTTCACCAGGTGGCCTGTCAACGTGTTCTCATCGACAGGCGGTCTAGGGGGACAAGTGACTCAAGTTTTTCTTACCCGGTCCAACTTTCGACGATTGTTCAGGGGAGGCAACCTATTGGGATGGACGCCTCATATCTCCCCCTCCCCACTTATCTGCGCTGGGTGCTGACCGGAGCTGACTAGCGGCATAGCCCTCCGGACAGCGTTAAGCGTATTAGTGTCATTACTTCCTTTTGAATATTGCGATCCAGAAGAATCATCGATGGAGAACTGAACTCCAGAACAAAATTATTTTCTTTTATTATTTAAATTATTTCGTATGTTACGTTTTGTAGTTTTTAAGGTTTGTAATATTGAATCATCTTAACTTTAAATCGTCTTCGAAATTAAAAAAAAAACACAGTATCTGTCTTTTCTATGATTCTTCGCATAGACAATTAATATCGCAACCATAGAAAAGAAATATATCGCAACTAAAATGAACGTGAAATGTCATCAATGAAATTTATATTGTTTTAAATACTCGTTTATGTATATTGAAATAAATATTTCAGTGAATAATTTATATATTTATTAATTAAAATATTACCTTAAGATTGTAAATAATTGTTTCTGTTTCCAAATATGTGAAGTTGTGTAGAGTGATAATGACATGAATATACATAATACATACATTATACTTTCTTTGTAAAAACTGAACGACCTTGTTATTAAAAACAAACACCTTTTCGGATGTTTACAGTGAGCACTAGTCGTTTATCGAATATACGGTCACAAGTTGTTACTTGATATATGATTTTAAAGAATATTTTTCAAAGTGCCCTTTGTGAACAGTCTGTTGATTACAACGCGTTTTGGACAATAGAAACAATGAGAGATTTCTCAAAAACCGATATTTGTGTTGACATTGGTCTAAGGTAAATGTGGAGTTATGAGTGTAAAACGTTCCTGTAAGCAGTGTTGGATATATCAAAACCATAAAGTAGTGATATGTTCGGCGGCACGAGTCTGGTGGGACCGACGGGGCAAAGCACCAGTGCTACTCTGCAAGGCGGAGTCACCACTCTTCCCCGATCGCACCACCAGAGAACAGGTAATATCTCTGAGATTTAGTTACTTAAGTTTTCTTTCTATGTATAGTAAGGACATATTATAATTCTATATATATTTTTAAGCATTACTGTTATAATTTAAAGTTTGTAATGTTCATTTTATCATAATAATATTTTGTCAACATATTTTATTAACCTCTATGAGAGTGAGTTTTGGTATGATGTACATACCTATACGGAGTGAGTTATTTTAAAAAGTATTACGTTTGACGACTTCTGACACAATAATCGGGTGGAAAAAAAAATTAAAACTTTCCATTTTTCAAAGTTTAAATTGAAATATCGTCTGATTATTTCAGATGTCTTCAACTATTGGTTGCGGTGTCAAAAATATTTGTACTCTAGTAAAAAAATCTTCACTTCATTTCTCTAGCCGTACCGGTACGGCCATACTACAATTTGCAATGACATTTCCAGCCGTACGGGTATGGCCATACTCACTTAGAGATTAATAAATCTTTTTTTATACCATTTTAATATGTAATGTGTATTTAGAACATGATTAAATGAGTTGATTTTTAGTTTATTATCAGTAGTTATTAAAAATAGCAAGTATGAACATGAAACTTTTTACTACTTTTTTACTCCTAGTAATTTTTGGGTTAAGTTAGTTTAGTTTGTAATTATTTCACTAACGAAAACAAGTAACATTATACATTTAATTTTAATATGTCTTTTACTTCACCTTCTTAAAAATTCACTATTTATTATTTTAATCAAACCACAAATACTGGTAACAGTCGTCTCAATACAAATTTATTTCCAAGTGCAATCTGCAATCATTTGTAAGGGATTATAAAATATTTGGCTGTAGTACAGTGGAGTCCTGTAATTAGCAGCAAAAAGTCATCAGAGTATTCATATACCTGGGGGATATTTGATTACCATATCATGGATATGGGTAATCAAAAGGGTTATATTATAATTATATTATATTATACTAGTTGCATGTAACTCATGATATCCAACTGTCGATAGCGATAGTATGTATAGTTGAAGAATAAGTACCAAACTATAAACCCATAAATCCAAATTATTGAATAATTTAAGATATTTTATTTTCTATACAACACATGTAGGTATGTATGTCAAGATAGGATAGTATGGAGGTCAGTCCTTTTTTCCTACCCAGAATATTATGAAAACAGCATGATGGTTTGTATGTATGTTTGGAGATTAAGTATCAATGAACTATTAAGTCTTCTTAGATATTATGCATAGGCGACTGCCATACAAATTATATGTAGCGATGTCGTCACTAAATTCAATTTTTATTAAAATTGTTAAAAAAATTTAAGACGTACTACTACAATGTTGATTTTTTTATAGAAAATTAAATTATCTAGTTGGGGTGTTTCGGCTTTTTTCAATATTTTTAAAAACTTAGGAAATATAGGCAGTTAAAAACAAATTTATCATAAAAAAATATTTTTCTTAATGAAAAATGTTTGAGAAACTCTGGAATTTTTTTGATAAAACCAATTTGAGATTTTATATTTGTCTATGTTCATACCAATTTTCAGCTTTCTAGCTTTTATGGTTTCTGAGATATATGGAAAAATAAAGTAATAATTCAAAAGTTATAACCCCTGACTGAAAAAAAAATTCTAAATTCTGAGTACCTAAAAAAGTTTTGTAGGCCTATAACTATTTATATATTCTGAAATTTTGGGCTCTGTAAATTGAGCGGATCAAAATTTATAAGGGACGGACGGACACACAAACAGGTCCGAATGCAGAGTCCTACCTAAATACTAAATTCTAAATACTAACCATGTTTTCATTGCACAGTCCCTCACTTAGGAGATCACGTGGCTTCCTAACTGGAGGATGCTATGACGTTTTTCTATGAGAAATGCATTGCAGAGACACATATCTATATACTTAGCGTATATCATCGGCGTAAACTAACATTTGCGAATTGTCAAAAAGTAAGGTTGATAGCGAGGAACCTTACGAGTGGTTTAGTACTAAAATATGATATTTTTTCTATGGTTGATGATTTTATCGGCTTCGTTGAATATGTATTTGGTAATTTTGTCAAATCAAATACAAAACAGAGTATTCAGCGATCCATACGAGATGCTGAAAATTCGATAGAATTTCAAAAAAATCGTGACATTGATTGTCAGTGTGAAGTTGGTTACATATGTTAGTGTTGTTATAGCAAAAAACATTTTAAACTTCAAAAGTCAGAGAAGAGATAGATTAGCTTTCTAAGCCCATAGAAATCTATCTATCTCTTTTCTTCATACGCAATAATGTGAAATTCTACGCCATTGACCTTAAGTTTGGCGTAGTATTTAGTTAGGGATGTCTCTGCAACGCTATTGCTAACTTGAGAATACTAAATATTCCAGTGAGGTTAGGAGTTAGTATTTAGGTACCTAGGACTGTGCATTCGGGTCACAGACACACGAAATGTTCTACTCCGAATTCTGAGTAAATCCGTATATAGGACATACAAATATGCAGCGAAGCCTCTAAGTTGGTGTTTTTTGACTTCAAAGTTGGAAAAGCCGTGAAAAATTTAGACCCTACATACAAATCTCGCGTATCCTGGCTTGAAACTTTGTTGATATGTTAAGATAACAAAGTTCTTTTGAACAAATCGACAGTTGGATTATTTACTCCAGATGATAATTATATCCATGATATGGTTAATCGTGAAGGTTTTGATTTCACCGTTTGACGAGGATTGCCCCCCTGGTTAATTTGTTTATACTCATTGATAAATGCTTATAGGTATTATTTAAATTTTATATTTTGTTTTGAATTGCTTTTCTTTTGTACATTCATAAACTTTTTGAAGAACTAATTACAAACGAAAGTCAGTGACCACCTGCATGTATTTCTTTTACATATATTTTTTATTTATTCAATTATTAAACATGCCACCACAAACTGAAAAGTCATTCATTGAAGAAGTATATTTTTAAAATATTAATGTCAATATAATCATTGCAACTTGCATCTTATTTTTTTTTATTACATATACCAAAAATCACATTATTAATATTAAGCAATTTTACATATTAATCGGGTTGTTTTGTAGCACCTTAGTAGGCCAGGCCTGATCCGAGATGGTATTTGTTTTAAAACCCCTTGTCCATTGGCGAATTTATTGCCAAAATATCAATTTCTCCCAACTAACCTAAGCTTCGAGCCCAGAGAAGCAAGATTTGTGTGAGATGTAATTTTATATAAATTTTCCTCTGCTGGGAACCCATAATGCCTCCACAAAAGACAAACCACTAAGCCACAGCAGATGGTATAATACATTGTGACAAAAAATTGAATATGTTGTTTTTATATCTAATTTTAAAACTGTTAGTAGGAGTTTATACTTTTCTACATTTTATCACAATATTCTTTATTTCATACATACAAAATTTTATAAAAAAATGTTTATCTATTTTATTAAGTTTGTTGACGAACAATTGGTGAAACTCCATAAAATTGTAAAAACACTTTTTTTATTTTCACTAATATTTCAATATTGGTCTGTCGAACTTTGTCACCCTGATGATGGTCTAACTTCAGTTTACTATTTTAGTTTTTTATACATACCATCACACTTTTTCCCTCACAGAATACACAGGCAAAGAGTACGTACAGAATGCCACATTATTCATACCATCATTTCACACCATGTTTGTAGTTCCATTTCAAAATATCATTCATAATATTTTATTGTTATCTTAGGTCGGCCTCCAGCTGTTCCCAAGCAGTATGACTATTTGTTAAAGGTACTTTTAGTCGGAGACTCTGATGTCGGAAAGCAAGAAATTTTACAAGATTTGGAAGATGGATCCGCTGAATCACCATTTTGCAGCGGAAGCGGTAATTTTATTTTCAATATTTCATACATTCGATAGATGAGGATTGTTGTTTTGTTTAATATTTTAAGTTGTAAAGAAATTGATTTTATTATATTTTGTCAAAAATGTTTTATTCAGAAACAAATATGTAGTTTTCTGTGCTTTAAAAGATTATTTTGATAGTATGGTGTTAATCTGCATTAAAAATAAAGTGTTAGTTCTTATGAAGAATTATGATCATTCCGGAGGTTATGTTTTTGCACCTTGCTGAAATGCCCTAAAAATAGATTATCTAGAGTTAATAATTTTTTTTTTTGACCTTCGCCTTTTGGCGTTCTTGGTCAGTCTCAAGTTTTTTTTTATCTTTTCTATATCATTTTATTAACAACCGTGAATTGAATAAATAAAAAAAAAAAAGAACCTAAAGCTTGAGGGAGTTCTCCCGAGCAAACCAACCAAGAGACCTCACAATACTCAATGATGGATCAGCAAGAATAAGCGAAAGCTGGGTAGGAAACCCCACTCCCGCCCGTCTCAGCATCCCCATCAAAGAGTTTGTACCTCTCATGTGTGCGCATTCCATGATCAAGTGATTTGCATCACCTAGCTCTGAGCCACAAACGCAATGCGGTGAATCTATGTTATTTATTTTGTGGAGGTGGGCAGGAGAGAGACTGTGGCCAGATCTTAGTCGACAGACCAGAGAAATCTGCCATCTTGGGATATTCAGATTCCAGAACCACGGAACTTTTGGAATATGTGGCTGGATCTCTCCAAACCATCGACCTCGCAAAGCCAAAGACCCTCTCCAACTCCTCCCCCATTCTTCTAATGCACTCCCCTTGCAGCCCAGAACTAAGTCTGTATATGGGATTTGATTTATCTTCCCACACATGGTGACTGTAGCCTCTTTTGCCATTTCATCTGCTCTCTCATTCCCCGCAATACCCCTGTGACCAGGTAGCCAGGCCAGAACTACAGATTGCTTATTGCAGTGTAGAAGATACAGTTGAGATTTCACTCTATTAATTATCTGGAGTTTGTACATTTATTAATTTTTATTTTTTTTTATTAAATTTATAATACGAGGCGTATCCAGAAAGTAAGTGTACTGAGGCTCTCACGACCGAATGAATTTTATTTTCGACATTTTGCCAGACTCATCCCCTCCGCAACGAGACCGGTTCAAGGTCAGCACGTTGAGAAGTGTCGACGCGACAACATGTTTCGTGAAAAATGTCGATCCAATCTCTCGCCAAGTGCAAAATACGCGGCGTCATCCGTTATCTTGTTTGGAAGGGAACTCCAGTTGAGGTTTATAATGAAGTGAAAACTGCATATGGTGATAAAGCTATGAATCGTACGAGTGTGTACAAGTGGTATCGCGAGTTTGAAAACTGTCGTACGCCTCTTCACCCTCCGCCAAAAAGTTCAAAACCACAATTTCAGCCAAGAAAATCATGGTATCCGTGTTTTGGCATTGTCGAGGCATAATTTTGACTGAATAGCTGCCTCAAGGGACCATCAACTCTGCAAGATACTGTGAGACCCTAAAAAAATTGCAGAAGGCGATTCAAAACAAGAGGAGAGGCATGCTAACAAAGGGAGTCAGCATGCTGCATGACAATGCCAGACCACACATGGCCAACGCCACCAAGGAACTGCTTGCCTCGTTTAAATGGGATGTCCTGAACCACCCCGCGCATTCCCCTGACCTAGCACCTTCAGATTATTATCTCATTACCTCCCTGAAGCTGCACATGGGTGGAAAACGGTTTTCAACCGACGAGGAGGTAAAGGAGGAGGTGGAGAAGTGGATGAAGGGGTTGGCGGGAAACTACTTCGAGGAATCGCTTCACCACCTGCATTGAAAGGAACGGCGACTATGTCGAAAAATAGCTTACATATGTACTACAGTAACCATGTAATTTTTTTGTTTCAATAAAAAAATTTGTAACCTACAAAAAATCAGTACAATTACTTTCTGGATATGCCTCGTACAAATAAAAAATAAAACAATAAAAAAATATAGAAAAAGATGCACAGTAAGAAAAAACATATTTTCCCTTACCAGAGTGCAAGCACTCGTATGTAAAGGATACATTTAAATACTAAAGACACAAAATATTATATACATATACATAATTATTATCTATACAAAAAGAAGTTAATATAATTTACATATCAGTCAAATTTAATAAAGTTCTTTTGAATTCATTGTATTGCCAGTCTCAAATCTGTTTCAAGTTGGTTGAACCATACCACCCCGTTGTACGTGTAGTAGTGCTGTGTTGTGTATGTATGTGTTAATGGGGTACACAATTGACCCACTATATTTTGTCTATCACTCGCCACACGTACAAAGGCGTGGTGCATTTGTGTAATTGGGCATTAATATTTGTATTTGACTATTGAATTTATATTAGGTACTCATGTCACACATTTTCTATGATTATAGTTTATAGAACTACTTTTTATTTATTTTGGCAGCATACAAAACCACAACAATTTTATTGGATGGAAAAAGGGTGAAACTACAGCTGTGGGACACATCTGGCCAAGGAAGGTTCTGCACCATCATAAGATCATATTCAAGAGGAGCACAAGGCATTCTTCTAGTTTACGATATTACAAACAAATGGTCCTTTGATAGCATTGAACGATGGCTGGAAGAAGTTGACAAGGTACAGATTATTTATTTATTTTTTATGTAGACATTATTATTGTATAATCTATCTCCTTATCACCGTTTTATCACCGTTTTATTTTCTGTTTTATCACCGTTACCAGTGTTATTTTACTGCAAATCTTATGTAAGTACGTTTTAAGCGATGATTGTTTTTTTTTATTTAAATTAATGTTTAGTAGTATGTGACAGACGCCTGTCATTGGAGCATTGGAGACCTTATGTGTTTGTATCATGTGTTAACTTGTGTGTGTATATTTCAATGTTCTGTTGGTGTCTTTAAAAAATAAATAAATAAATAAATAAGCAGTATTTTTTATCATCATAACCATCGCCTTTTGTTGATCTTTCTTGTATTTATTATATTTAACATGCTATTATTTGAATTTTTGGTTTATTTAAGTGAATTTGAATTGTTTGATAGCATCTTTGTGCTTTTGTTTTTGTTTCTTTAAGTTTTTTGTATTATTCCTTCTTATAAAATAACTTTTTTATTTTAATGATTTGATAGGTATATGTATTTTTTTTATTTTAATGATTTGATAGGTATATGTACTTTTTTTTTGTATGTATTTATCATTTTTACTCTCCACACTATGGAATAGTGAAGAGTCATGATTTCACAATTTTTAAGCATATTTTTTTTACATCAATTTCTCTACGGGTATCATGTAGAGAGTGTACACTGTGAGTTTTGTCGTGATGTGTTTGTATGTATCGCGTACGTCGTACGGATTATCCTTTTTGTGTCTTCTCTACAGCCCAAACTATAAGTCTGATCGACTTCATATTAACATCATATGTGTTAAGTGCATAGACCTAGAGCTGATTAGTTTTCCATATACAACTTTTATTTTCTTCTCTATGAATTCATCATTTACGTTGTTTTTTATTTTGTGTCCTCTCTGCAGCCCAAACTATAAATCCGATGTACTTCATATTGATATCATATATGTAAAGTCCATAAACTTAGAGCTGATTAGTTTTCCATAGATATCTGTCGATTTCTTCTCTATGATTTCATCTGTCCAAATTTTCAAAATGCTCTCACGGTCTGGAAAATCGAGGTATTTTTATACTTTTTGAAATTTTGATACAATAAAAATACACTCATCAAAAATGCATTCAAGGATTGTCAGAATTTAAAGGAAAAAATCTATGGTCTGCCATATCAATGTGAAATAAATTTCATAGTTGTATGAAAAATGTATATAACAGAAGTAAAATAGCTTCTGTATGGGAAAATTGAGTGATCATATTGATATTTTATGTGTCTCTATAGACAAGTGTATTTTTTACTCTACACGTCTATCTTCCTCAAGGGGTAGGCAGTGAGAACCGAACACCATATTCTTCTATCTTGACACATACATCACCTCATCAACATTGATATACCTACATACTGTCTCATACATGCTCATCTTGCTAGTAATACAATTTTACTTAAAATTTCTCAACAGGTATCATGTAGAAAATGCATACTATGAGTTTCGTGACAATGTTTTTGGGTGTATTGTGAAAACTTTTGTCCTCTGGGAATCTTATGTTTATTTAAGAATATAATAGAAATGTACTTCATAAAAATGCATTTAGAGATTGTCAACCTTTCAAGAAGAAAAATAAACACTTACTATGGTGTGGAGAGATTAGTGTTGGCTACAACCTACTCGTGTAATATTGTTTTATTATGTATTGTAAAGACTATAATAAATTATAAATATTATTTTTATGAAAATAATCTCCGTTACTTCATTGCTATTTTATAGTGAAATTTGTGAGTTATCTCAGGTGCCACTACATTCGTGCATATAACGGAGCACTTCAACTCAGCTTTTTTGCATCCTCAGGCTTTCTGACATCTCACATTAATACAATAAGTTTTAACAAGCTTTCAGGAGGCAAAGGCTTGAGTCTGGTGACAGGATTTAGCCTGTTCTTTTTTCTTTTCTATCCGCATTGCTCTGCATTTTGTTCATTCCCATACTACTGATGAACCTGGTGATAGGTTCGGAATGAATGTTGTGCTGCTGCTGGTTCTGTTGGTGTGGTAACGACACAACATCCAATTTACTTTTATATGCTGATGTTTTTAAGATTATAAATAAATAACTTTATGTACTTATTTTTTTCAACAGCATGCTCCCGGTGTTCCTAAAGTGCTTGTGGGGAATCGTCTTCATTTGGCCTTTAAAAGACAGGTAGGGGAACGAGAGGCTGAACTGTATGCAGCTAAAAACAGAATGGCTTTCTTTGAGGTCAGCCCTCTGTGTGATTTCAACATTCGTGAAAGCTTTTGTGAACTTTCTCGAATGGCACTTCATAGAAACGGAATGGAAAGATTATGGCGTAGTAATAAGGGTAATTTACAAGTTATTTTATATTATTGTTTTTTAGTTTTGTAATTCTAATATATACAAAAAAATGTGTAATAATGTGACTTTTCATTGGTAAGCATGATGAATTTTAGCTATTTTTCATCAAATTTTGAAATCCCATTACTTTAATTTATTATTTGCTCATATGAATGAGAAATTTTAATCAAAAGAGTAGCCATAATACAGGTTTTTCCTAGTATGATAGTAATTAACAACACAATACCATTTTGAATTCCTGCATTTCTATTGAGTGTTTTTATATTTTATGTTTGATTTATATATTCTAATGTAAAAGAAAATCAAATATACAACTTATACTTACATATATATATATCTTAAATGTTTGGGAATCCTTACTAATTATTCTTCATAAAAAATCTTGTCCTTACCACTTTTATAAACACAATATCTTATTGAATTAGAATTTGATAAGTAAGTGTTTGTGTTAAGGCTCTTGTATACCCTGGGTATAGGGATGTACGCAAAAATGCACACTAAATTACTTTCTAATGTATGAAACACCAAAAAATATTGTGTATCACCTGATATGTGATATACAACATTTTATCGTGCAAAAAAGGTAAAATTTAGAGTTTTTTTTTAAATAGCAAGGATAGTTATTGAAATACTATCATAATAAAAAACTCAGCCGGTAGATTTTCATATTCTCTTTAGATGTACATATAAACTGTTCCTTATTTCAAAAACGTACCTATCTTTTGAGGGTATTAGGGAAATTATTTTCAAAATATACTACATAGCCTACTATAGCCTCTTAATTAGAATTTGTTAAAAAATTATGTATAATTTTGGACATTGGAGGTTTATTAACTTTATTTCATAGCGATTTAATAAATTACTGGTAGAATATACAACATATTAGTCTAGTTTTGGACAGTTCACTTCACGATGTTAGATATTCATTTAATATTATTATTTTTTATGTTTTAGTATTAAGTCTACAGGAGATGTGTTGCAGAGCCATAGTCCAAAAGACTACTGTCTACAGCATAGATCAGTTGCCACTTCCCAGTGTTATGAAGTCACACCTCAAGTCTTATGCGATGACCTCTTCGACGATGCAGTACAGAAATCTCAAAGGGTCTCGTATCAAGTTGCCTGCAAATAATGGTGCCCTCAGTCCTAACGGAACTGTAGAACATCGTACATCATGTGCCGGAAGAAACTCTTGTGTTATTTCATAGTAATCTCGTCAGTACCAATATGATCCTCATATTAGTGTAATATAGAGTAATATAAATACACATTGATAGTCAACAAAACAGGGCGAGTAGCAATATTTAACATAGAATATATCCACATCCATACGCACATAGTAAATAAATCAAATAATGTATATACTTCAATAGAAACAAACAGAAAATAATGGTTGTGTGCGCTGTTGCAACATTCCCCTATAGTTAATTCTGTTCGGTTCCTTATCAAACCTACTTGGATTTTATTTATTGGTAAACAATGAAAATAATTATGGTAAAAATGTGTTATTTTCTTTGTGTAACAGTCATTAGAATTGTTCTGGTTATAAAACAACATAGTTGTTTGTTTATATTAAATATGTCTCTTTTCTGTTTTATTATTACTCGCCTTGGATTGATGACATTAATTTATACCTTGTGTTATATTTGAGTGAGGCTGCAAGTATTACAAAAAAGTTTAAATCCGCGCAGCTAAACTTGTTATGTAAATACAAATAAAAAGGAAGAAAAAACAACTTCTGTCACTGTGTTATATAAATATGATAAAATGATTATCTGTATATCATTTATATGTGAAATTTAAAGCAGAATTGTTATTTTGTTTTTGTAAAAGTGACTGTGACTATGTTTAATATTTGATATATAGTATTAGTTTCTAATAATATTTTTAACAATACATTGTGAAGTATGTTTATATAAAATACATTATATTATACCTACATAATTGCTAAACCACGTTAAAATTATACTTTTATGATACATACCCATACATTTTATCTATGTTTAGCTACTTTAAGAAATGTTTTATCCATTAAAAAATGACATATTTTATGAGTACGATCATTTTCTACTAAATAAACTCATTTTAATGTACATATTCATGTATAGTGATTGTAATCAGTTTCTCCGATATATTTTTTTTTTGTAAATATGTATCAACCAATTTGCTACTTTATATATTTTTATTTTAATAATAATTCATCAGGACCAACAATTACTATTTGCTAGACTTTTTATTTCAATAAACTTATGTGTGACCTTAAATGCATATTTTTTTTAACCAACAATATATTTTTCCAATTGAAATATTCAACTGAAAGTGTTTACTATTTACTAAAATAATAGTAATATGTATTCAAATTTTAAAGTTTTTGACTGGTATTCTATTAAATCTTCTTTTTATTGTTATTTTATGAGCTGATTTCTTGATTGGAAAGTACACATGAGTACACATGTATGTATATGTTTGGAAACAACACTGTCCCAAGATACAAAAAATCTTGACATTATTCAATAGAAGTGTTTATTAAGTGACAACTTCGGACAAATAAAGGTTATTCATTTTTAAAATAAGGATTTAATTTATATACTTATTTATTTTTTGAACTACTCCCTTTTATTAAATATAAATAAAGTGTATTTTAAGTATATGATACATTTCAAATTGTTGATTGTTAATCTTTAGTTTGTAATGAATTAACCATTTTCTTTTTGTATGCGGCAATTCACCCTGCAAAGAGTGCTTTGTGCCAAATCCACCAATTGTTTAATAATATGATTGATAATTTGGTTTTAATTTTAAAAAATATACAATGAAGCATTCATATCAGCTAAGTAATCTTATGCATCTTGTATGAAAGAAAATAGATTCTATTTGTTTTCTTAGCAGTGTCTTCCATATTGTTTAAAAGCCATATCTTTTTATTTAAGGAAATGATAACTAAGCAGTTTTTTTAATTCGTATTTAGATTTGTTTTTATGGGAAGTACTCATTCACTGAAAGTTTGAACTGTTTTAACACTTTATTATGCAGATAAATACAGTGCTTTGATAAAACTATATATTTAATTTTCCTAAACTTTTCGGTGCACATTTTTTAATTTAATTCTAATGTGACATTTTATAAAATATCTTAAGTATTTTCTGTTTATCTCTTGTTGAGTTATATTTTAAATAAAATCAACGTTTTAAAGGATTGTGTAAAAAATATTTCTATAGGTATATCAAAAAAGTGCATAACATAGTCTCAATTCCGCTATAGAATTTTGAAGGCAGCAAATCTATACAAAATGAAGGACCTATCCAAATGCTCACAGTAGTTTTCTGTTAGAAATTTTCCACAATTTTGTATGGATTTCATGTCTTTTAAAATTTCCAAACTGAATTCTGAGTATGTGGCCGCCCTTACTCCTGTAATTTGTGTCTATAGCACCACAAATTATAAGATTCACTTCACCTTGGTCACTACAGTACCCAACTCCATTTTAGATCTGTAAAGTATAGTCATCCTACTCACAACATCCGTTAAAAATATTATTTGATTCATTTGTCATCCTTTTCTCGGATATATAGTTGTTATTTCCCCAAAGACAAAACATGGGTTGAAATCCATGTCTCTTTTTTACATATTTTAAACAAAGTGTAACTTTTTGCTTATATATTTTATCAAAAAATATATAGCTCAATTCAATCATATCTGTCTTAAATTGATTTAATCACAAACTTCGATTTGTATGACTTTGCGCCCTAGTAAAAATTAAAACAGTAAATGATTTGTGTTGTAATAATTATTTTCGTGGTATACACCGTGCGAGAAGCAACCACGCAGATACGAAGTGCATCTACGGTATAATCGAGAGGTGAAGCGAGTGGTTATAATTTGTGGTATGATTGATAATCATTTAAAAATATTTTTTGTGTAGTAGGCACCTTACATGGTTTTGGAAATGGTTGACTTTGAAAATACTGTAATATTTGTGTAAATTTTTAAAGTAGATAAAGTTTTATCAACTTTATTATTTATTACAAGAGATGTAGAATATGAATTTTGCACTTTGTACATTTTTGCAAAGTTCAATGAATTCAGTATTATCTATAAAATATGTGACTAACCCATCTGCATATCATTATTATTTATTATATAAGTGTTGTCTCCCATGCAAATATCTCAATGCAGAACATAAAAAGTCTTTTATTCGATGAAATAATTTAATTTGATATACAATTATTATTAATTACACACTATCATACATTTATTGATGCAAAGAAGACTGTATGTATTTTGTGCAAGTACTGTTATTTTTTTTCAAACATGTTGAATTCTGAAAAATTATATGCCTTTTTTTTATATTCCAAGAAATAATTCATTTGATGGTATGCCGATGTGTTAGGAAGGAATTTGTCATAAAAATAAATGTGAATACATTAAGACTCTCTCTATTAAGTGGAGAGTAAAAAATATGTATCATTGTAATGAGTTAACTTAAAGTTTCAAAGTACATGTATAATTTTAAGAGCAGCTAACTCCATCCAAATCCTTACCGTCAGTAGGTTATTGTAAAAATTCTTTCAAAAGCAATTTTCAAATAAAATGCATATAATTTTATACTGAAAATCTGAATATTTTTTTCACTCAAACATTCCTGTATATATCCTAAAATTCCTATTTATACTATGGTTGAATATTTTTTTTACATAGTGGAATACACTCGTCAAAATCAATAGTTTATGCAATTTTATGACAAGAAATGTTTCTGTATTACTTGGTATTTTCGTCATTACTAGTCATGTTGTTCGATTGAAATGCTTTATAAATGTGTGGTCCAAGTAGAATACTGTTCATCAGCAAAATTGAAAAATTATCACTTCAGTTTCATAATTGAAAATCGTCACTTCAGTTTCATAATCCAAACACAGAAAGTAAGTAAGTAAAAGTTTCATAATATGATTGATTGTGAATCTTCCTAAAAAATGTTACTTTTCCTCTCAATCAATATTTTAATCTACTTTGGTATATATCAATGAGAATTCACTGTACATCTATCACTGGTGAAAATTTCAAAACAAAGAATGTATACCAATATAGGCAGTATCATACTCATTACATATACCTACCTAGATAAAGTTCTTCTGAAATATTCAATGTATTGAAGTTAACCGTTTATTATAAAGGTCACTTTTATAATACAGCAAGATATTCTTGCGTTTATAAAAAAACTCAATTATTCATCAATTATAAAAATCCTATAGTAGAGAATGTACATGGAGACATAACATCATCCTACCAAATAAGGATTTATTTTGGACCACCTTCATGTTTTGTACAAATATTCCAGAGTACTCTGTGTATGTATGTATATGTCACTATGCCCTAGTAACACTGTCTAATCTGCAAAATGTAATTTTACAGGAGAGCGAAATGAAGAAAAAAAATGTCTTTTCCTTGTAGAATTTACATTTTTAAATGAAATTTTCTAAAATTTTACACATGTTGCATACTAATTATCAATAATAATAATAATAAAAGACTTTTATTGATTTATACAACGTGGTGGACTTATTGCCCGCAGGCAATCTCTACCAGTCAACCACCAATTATTATTGTTGAAATGGTATTTAAGAATTTCAGTAAAAATAACTTGGTTTTGAGGTATTGCGCATCCGTTAATTGTCAATTGGACTTTCATCAAACTGCAATTTCGGATGTATCAGATCTGAAACCGTTTGACTTTAACATTCCATATTGAAACGGAGGGATCTGCTACTTACAGCGTTTTGAAATATTCTTCCAAAAAACATTGTCGGATATGGTATTTAATGAGAAAATAAAATGGCATTTGTTGAAATTATTTTTACTTCTACATTCACTTCTTCTTCTATCGTGTCGGCAGCGTCCTAAACTTCCTTCCCAGACCAATAAGTCAGGATTGAGACGATCCTCCCAGTTGGTTCCTCCCACAATTCCCCTTTGGTGCACTTTGCCCCTACCAGAGGGCACTCCAACAGGTGTGTCATCGTCTGATCTTCGCCACAGTCAGATTGCTCTCCGACATTCCCCATCTCGCCAAATTGTCTTCGCTCCTTCCACACCCTGTTCTTACTCTGTTCAGAGTTTTCCAGAGACACCATGGAAGGTTCTTCCCTGGGGGCAGGGACTCGGATGGTTCTTGGAGTGTGTGGTTACCTAGCCTTTCCTTCCAAAGCATCAAGCAGATTTAAGTCTTGGTGGTTCATGGCCGAAGAGTGGGTGTTTGGTGTTGTGCATTTGTCTTAATCGTTCCGTGTTGGTAGCCACTTCTCGTCTGATGTCTGCTGGGGCTGTACCGCTTGTGAGATAAAGGGCGTTCAGAGACATAGGCTTTAAACATCCCGTTATGATTCTGCTCGTCTGATTCATTGTCACATCCACCTTTTTGGCATGAGTAGATCGATGCTACACAGGACAAGCGTATTCCCCAGCTGAGTAGCAGAGAGCCAGTCCACTGGTCCTTACTGTATGAGGGCAAGCTCCCCATCTTGGGCCCACTAACTTTCTGAGCAAGCAGATTTGTGTGTTAACCTTGGAATGAGTGCTATTACAATGCTCTTTATAAGTTAGGGCTCTGTCCAAAATTACTCCCAGATATTTTGGTTGGCGCAGTGTTCGATGTTTTCTCCCTGCCACTGAACCCTGAGTTTGCGTTGAGCCTATACATTCAGATGGAAGAAGCATGTATTTGTTTTCGATGGGTTAGGCTTCAGAAAATTGTCAGCATAGTATGTTGAAAGTTTGATAAGAGCTTCAGTGATTCACTTAATTAATTGAATGATTTAAAAATATCATAATTTTTTTTTTTAATAAGGCACAGCCACCAATAGAGGCGGATTTGTGAAGAAAAAAAAATATATATATCATAAACAAATCCATTTTAAATATTCAATAGAAGGTTCTAATAACAATGTTGTAACTGCCACAGTAGAAGTTAATTCACTATATTAAAACTACATAGCTCATAAAAGATAAAATTATTATAACTGTAGGCTAAGAGACAATCCCTATAACATCAATGGAAGTGGTAAATACGCACACAGCACAAGGATGATTTCACTCTAACAATGTCAGATTTTAATATACACTAGTTGCATGTAACACATGAGATCCAACTGTCGATAGCGATAGTATGTATAGTTGAAGAATAAAAATCAAACTATAAACCCATAAATCCAAATTATTGAAAATTTTAACACATGTTGGTATGTATGTCAAGATAGGACAGTATGGAGGTCAGTCCTCTTTTCCTTCCCGGAATATGAAAACAGCATGATGGTTCTGTATATATGTTTGGATATTAAAATCCTATCAAACTATTAAGTCTTCTTACATATTGTGTATAGGCGACTGCCATATAAATTGTATGAAGCGATGTCGTCACTAAATTCAATTTTTATAAAAATTGTTAAAAAAAATTTGAGATGTACAAATACAATGTTAATATTTTTTATAGAAAATTAAATTATCTAGTTGGGGTGTTTCGGCTTTTTTCGATATTTTTAAAAAGTTTGGAAATATAGGCAATTAAACTCAAATTTATCATAAAAAAAATATTTTTCTTAATAAAAAATGTTTGAGAAACCCTGGAATTTTTTAAAAAAAATTAATTTGAGATTTTGTATTTGTCTATGTTTATACCAATTTTCAGCGTTCTAGCTTTTATGGTTTCTGAGATATATCGAAAAATAAACCGAAATTTCAAAAGTTGATAACCCCTGACTGAAACAAAAATTCACAATTCTGAGTATAAAAGTTTTGTAGGCCTATAACTATTTATATATTCTGAAAATTTGGGCTCAGTAAATTGAGCGGATTAAAAGTTATAAGGGGGGGACAGACACACTCACCACACACAAAACTCACATAAAATGTTCTACTCTGAATTCTGAGTAAATACATGTATGGGAACATATATGCTGCGAGGCCTCTAGTTGGTGTTATTAGCATGCAAAAAGTCCACTACACCATACAAAATTTTCCTTCGTACACGCATCTTGGCTTAATAATGTCGATTCATTAAGAGAATTGAATTCTCATGAACGAATCGACAGTTGGATTACTATATGGACTCCTTACTTTATATCTAATGTAATTTTGCTAGAGGAAATATTGTAAGTTTTTATTTTTACAATACCTAGATAATATACATATTTCTATGCAATAAAAGCATTTTCACCAAAATGTCAGATCCGACATTGTTCCTACGACATGACACCACATTGTATGAAAGTTTAGGTATATTATGCAACATTTGGATTCCTTTGCTGATTGAGAATCAAAGTTTACCTCATTGTAATGTGGAATTCAGTTTTCTTATCCTACCTTAAGAAGCTTGGTAAAATAAAATATAAATAATTTTTGTTGCGAGTTTTTATTACAAAATTATGTTCAGTTTCAATTTTGAACACTAAAATAATTTCTCAAAAATTTACATATCATTATTTATCATTAATCGGTTATATAATAAAAAGATAAGATTTACAAGAAATGCGAGTACAAAGCTACAAAATGATGCTCATACATGCATTACACAAATAATATACATCGTACAAATAAAATACATTATTTAGAACAAGCAGTAAATAAAAATAAGATTAATTCAGTTAAATAATAAAATCCAAATGAACATAATTTACAATGAATCATTAGGTGACAAAATTTCAGCACAGTACACATAACAAATGGCTACATTATATTTCGAATCCATGTCGCATAAATTAATTTGATTTCTATTTAATCTCTAAAAGCAAAGACTGACGAGTATAAAATTGCACAAAATACACATAACAGATATATAATATAACAATACGGTAAAAATATTTCTCAGTCTAAAGAATTCAATTGCATTTAATGAGTAGATTTAAACATTTTCCTCTACATGTGTACAAACGAGTAAAAACATTTAACCATTTCTCCTGTGATGATAAATCGTTGGATTGTTGAGGCATTTATATAAATAAATAAATTCATCTGAATTCATATATTTGAATGCTATGCTCCGGAACATGACCCAAATTTAGTGATTGATACCATTCGGAGCTTCTGTGGTAATAATATCCTTCAATAGTGGCAGCAGACTTTTGAAAACAAATATAGTAAAATCCAGCAAAAGATGCTCCATTTATATCCTTTATTGTATGATCAGGTACCAAAAAATGCTCCTTCCATCTCATAAATACAAAATCGGTCGACGCAAGCGCTTCATAATCAAATGTGTCAGAATTGAATGTTTTAACATATTGATAAAAGGATGAAAATTTACTCTGAAATAAATAGAAGATACAATAAAATTAATATTGTCATCTGGTCCAAATTTTGTATACAAACATTACTTTGCTAAATAATTACTAATGAAAAAGTGAAAGTAAACAAATTATAGCAATTTTTGTAAACCTGCCCCTTATTGAGATTTAACATAATATACATACATTTGAGTTCAGCTAAATAAAACCTTAAAATGATACCATAAAATTGTAAGCATAAAAAATCACTACTTACCCAGTGTTTTTTGTCAACATCTTCATCGGCATCCCATTTTCTGGTTAAAAATGGATATTTTGCAGAAATTATCTCACCATCAAAAAATGTTGTAAGTGTAGGAAATTCTTCAGTCAATCCCTTTATTTTCAAATAGCCACACAAATATGAATTTTCCTCATCTACATGCTGCAAAATACAAAATTCTGTATTTGGACCATCTTATATGTAGATACAAACAAAAACATTATTCAAATATAGTAATTTAACACCAGATTGCACAACGTAAACTGATAAAACATGATTTGTTATTGTCAATTGTCAGATCACTATTAACTTCACAATCAAATTCATCCCATTATTGCGATTCGTCTAAAAGCGCAACAAACTAAAATTCTAATAATAACTTCAATTTCCATTGAATATTTGCATCGTGACGATTCAGAACAAAGAGAATATGAGTAACAGTTTGCAGATTGATAATACTAACCTGTAAAACAACTTCTACTTCATATGAGTTTCCTTTTGATTTTTGATGTCCCTGAAATTTTGATCCATTATACAATAATGACTTTGTTACACCCGGTTGTTTTGAATTTGCTGGTGGCGGTGGTGTAATGTCGACTTTTACTGGCATTCTCGTCCCATTCAAAAAGATGCCCAAAAGTGACAGCTTGTAAAAGTGACGGAAAAGAGAATTGACAATATGGCGTACATTTTATAAATCTATGCGTCTTAATAATATGGCGGTAAATTTTGCGTTATGTGGTCAATAGATAATTTACCTGCGTTCTATTTTGATTTTCACGGTATAAAATAAATATATTAATACACCGGGGGGAGTTTAAAAAGATGGAAAGTGGGAAGGTCGGAAGGTGTTGCGAGGTTGTTGATAATTATTTAAATATTCTTTGAAAATGAAAATTGGGTATTGATTTTGTCGGGAACTATTTTCTTATTCAGTGCTCACACTGAGGTGGCACTAGAGTATCGGCACAGCCGATTTCGACGACTTGCTAGGCTCAGGGCGGTAGCCGCCCTTCGCCGCCCACTAGTTGGTTTGCCCGGCCAGCTATCGGGTGCAAGCCGTCGCTGTGATTCCTCCCCGGGAATTAAAACTTAAATTAAACCTTAAAATTACCTAATTACTAACTATAATTAAAACAGGCTTCAGATTGGGATTGTATATGAGAGAGAAGAAAAAAATCAATTCAGTTAACTAAAATTTACTAGCATCTAGGCACACAACGACATTACAAGCTAAGAGACAATGTTTTCTAAATACTAGGACTTATACTAAGATCTTAATGTATACTTAAAACTATGTGTGTGCACACAACAAAACACGAAGGGAGTCTTTGAAAAAAAAAGAACGTTGAGAACGTCGAAGTGTGAAGAAACGAAAATTAGAACAGGGCAGTATTGGCCTCCTGTGAGGCGATGGCTGGTGATCCTCGTGGGCGGCCTCTCCAGAGGCGGCGACAATGATCCTCGAATTGCCTCCTATCCCAGAGGCGGCGTGGATGTCTCCTGGGCAGGGCCTCTTTTCCAAAAGAGGTGCTTGCCGTTGTCTTCTTGGCAGGGCGGGAAAAATGGCCCTCCAATTGGGTGGAGTATAATGGACTCAGTGGACATACAAAATAATGTGAAATAAAACCTGGTAGGTTGGCCTCTCTCCGTCCGCGGGACCTCGCCAGAGCGAGTCTGTAGTAGACCGTAACGACCGCGTATGCCCTGATATAAATTTTAATGTTTGAAATGGGCTCCTTCCTTGCTGGTCTGATTCACTGGTTTATAGTAAAGTACTTTGTAAAATTTTATCTGCTATGCGTCCACGACGGTTGGTTAGAATCGTTGGTACTTGGTCTAGCTGGCGAGACCCGCGAACAAGAGAAGGAAGACTGTTACTGTTGCGATGACGAAATCGGAATGCTCCAGATCATCCCGTGCGGTCGCTAATATTGACCGGCGGTATTCGTCCCGCCAGCTCCTCCCCCCTAGTTCCTCGGCTGTCCCTGTGTTCCCGTACGGACGCACTGATTTTTCGCGCCAAAGTTCACGCACTATGTTTTCTTTTTTTTTAATTTTCGTTACACATACACTTTTTCTTTTTTTTTTTTTTTAATTTTCGTTACACATACACTTTTTCTTTTTTTTTCATCTTATACACTTATACACTTCTTATGGACTATTTACATGATCAGAGCAACATAACATTATAATTTCTCCATACAGAAATGTGTGCCTATAGGTAGGTATTTCCAACCCTGATTAACTATATTACCCAACACACAAAATTATTTAGACACTGATATGTTGTAGGAACATAAAATTATGGTACTTCCCAACAACTATTTTATTCTCCTTGACAATAGCATTATTTTATTTCAATTTTATTGACAAAAATCATTATTTTATTCCTTTCTTTTCGCCCTACCAATCCTAACTATGTTACATAAATTCATATAAGTTCCCGTAGGTACATTTTCTTTTTATAAAACAACTCATTCTTATTACCTCGATGACTGCCATAATTTTCTTCGAAGCTTGGAGAACAAAGAATCGAATTTTCTCAAGGAGAAAATCATTTTCCTATCTTTATCGCTATTCGCCCTCTGTATGTCGAGACGCGAAGCTTTTCCCTGCGCCCCAAGCTTACTAACCTCAGCTAAACGATCTGCATCAGAGTCCCGAACCAAAGCGCGAAAGTATCCCCTACGGACGTAAATCAACTTATTGTACTTCAATTTTCTTCCCTTTTATTATTATTAATTTAATATTCTCCCCTCGCGCCAATTTCCTCCCCTTTCAGATTTTCCTCGGCTTATTTTCTTCGTGCCATCTATAGAGTTTCGCGCGCTGTCTCTGACCTATGACAGTCGGTCGAGCAGAGCGCTTCCCGAAGCTGATCGAATTTTTCGCTAGATGTCTCCCCTAGTATTGAAACGAAAGCTCTCGTCTCCTCTGAGCGGCTGGCGCATATTTAAAATACCTATTTAAAAACCACCTTATTATACTGATAATAACCAGAATGGAAACCTCCGCTGTCCGTAACCACCAACTTATTTTATTTTATTTTAATTAAGTCAGCTCAGACACAGGCATGAATGCCCAAATATTTCTGCGCATAATAGCTTATAGCCTATATGGGAAGTACATACGATCAGATAATCACCTATCACCTGATCTCGGATATGGGTTATGTAAGAATTTCATAACCGTGCTGAGTAGGTGTCGAGGGAGAATTCCGGCGTTCGGTTCTCCCTGCCTACCCAAGGTAACGCAATGACCGTCATGGTATCGCCTGGTATTATTTACTTATTGTTAATTCCTATTCATTTACTAAAATCCTTTTTTTTTCTTTTTTTTCAAGTATCATAATAACAATTAACATAATATAACTTTCTACCGTAGTAAATAAAATTATAAGTTATACTATAATTTAAAAAAGGTTAAAGTATGTCGTAAGTGTATACATTTATACCTATATTTTAATTTGTGGATTAGGCTACTCTACTAGGCTATGTAAGCCTGTCCCAGAGTAACGTTAGGTATATAAATCAGTCCTATTATTTCAATTCGTCATGGTGTTAGTTAATTTTGTAAGATTTTGTGGTAGGTTGCAGTAATTTAGATGTGCGTATGTATGAAGTATGTATTTATTTTTGTGTTGAAAAAAAAATAATGCCAGAATAATTACCGTACCTACTGCTTGATACCGTCGTAGGAAAATTTGTAGGTAATTTTGTAACAGAACGGTGTATGACAGAGTTCAGAATGAAGATACAAGGAAAGAAAGTAAGATACCGAAAGATGTAATTAACAGAATTAAAGTTAACACATTTAGATGGGTTGGCACGACCATGTAGACGATATTTTTAAAGATGAAAGTGCAAGAAACGTGAACCACAGACGAACATGTCTCCGACGATGTATGAATGTTGCTGAGGCGATGAATGTGTGTCAAGGTAGAAAAATGCGGCGTTCGGTTCTCTTTGCCTACCCCGTGAGGGCCATGGCGTGTTGGTCTGTAAGTATGTACGTAGGTATGTATGTATAGTTAAAAGTTAAAATTCGTCTGTGTATACATGCTAAGTCCTTTTTTTTATTCGTATAATTTTCATAGTCCTAGAACGTCGCTATTAATTTGGTCTCTCTTGAATCGAGGTTTTTGTGAATATCCTGGGATATTATTCTAGGTATGCAGCTTGGTACTTTCGGACCGGGTCGTAGGTACCCGCGCGAAAAAAAAACATCGATACATGTCGGTATTCTGAGGATGATTTAGATATTAAACCTAGGGTCGTGATCTTTTCGACTGTAGTTTTTTTTTCTTTTGTTTTTATTTTTTCGTAGTGCGAAGAATAGGTTGAGTTAAATTTCTATTTCACTCGTTACTGGGTCTTAACCTTCTAGTGTTAGGTCATTATTACCGGGAGGTTTTTTTTTTTTTTATTTTATTCATGCTCTCATTTCCTTCCTGGGTTATTTAATCATTCGATTCTTTATTTATTTATTTGTTTATCTAGCCGTTTATCCTCTGAAATGGTTGTCTACCCCTTCCTACGTTTGCTTATTTCTTCGTATCTCTTTTCTTGATTGCGTTAGTTATTTATTTACGTATTTATTCCCCTATACCTATCTGTAAATTTTCTTTCAGCATCACTCTGTTGGTTTACTTACGTGTTTATTTCTACATTCACGTAATTGGCTTACTCCCCAGCTCATTAATTTATTTATTTTTGTTTACTGTTAAATATGTAGGTCTTGTTTCCCGAAATTAAAATAATTAAATAAATCAATCAATTTTCCTGTTTTCTATCTCCTTTCGGTCCGCAACGATTCGACAGTGGGTAAGCCCTGGCTACCTCTACTTATATTTCCTTGTCTGGTCTCATTCAAATTTATGTGTCCTACCCTATGAACCTACTTATGAACTTGATACCTTGGGGTGGTCTAGTGATATAGTGACCGAACACAGTCTGGACCCACATGCGTTCCCACGAACTAGATTTGCCGGGCCACATCGCCGTCCGTCTAATTTCTGATTTATCGTATCCGTTAGAGCGGCTCGCGAAATCTGACACCTTTCTCCAACGGACATTCCAGTGGCGTAACTAGCTCTACCTACTTGGTCGTTTGATGTTGTTCAATACGAAACATCTCTGTGTTTTCTCAAACCAAAATTAAAAATACCGAAAATATTTTTATTATTCACGGTGAGCTTGTCTGTTGATTTCTTATTTATGCCGCCAAATTATAACTTTTGGGTAATTAAATTATTTACCGATTAATTATTTACTTATTATCATTTCGTTAATTATCACCCGACACTAATTAGCTATATCCCATTCTATTGAATAGGATCCAGCGATTACTAGCAATTTCTTCTGAAAGCATTTTCCTATGTCAGAAGCAATTTTTTTTTTCTTTCTTAAGACTTGTTCCCGCTTCTATTTTTCTGATAACCCAAAATATTTCGGTACGCCCATGTCGCATTTCGATGTCTCGACCGTTGGCGTGTTCCCATGGACCAGCCAAGATATCCATATGTGTCAATTATAAGTTATTGCGTCCTGCCTGGCACTTCCTTGCGACCGACAAGGTTCTCCGGGGCTAAACCGACATACCACCTACGCAGGATTCTGCGAAATATGCACGTCTGTAGTGTCTGAGACCCGACGCGTGATTTTGTTCAAATACCTATCCATGTTGGATATATCAATATAATAGAAAATAAATATATATCTTGAACGCGCTTTCGGTTGCGCAGAGCTCAATTTTGTGTATTTTTGCTTCGTTGGTTTACGTGCAAATCGACCCCCCTTCTCAGCTGAAAGTTCAAGATATATCCGTAAGGTTATATTCTCTTTGTTCAAGATATTTGGCTACAACTCTGTATATTGTGATTGAACTATCAACAGATTACCTAAGATAAAAGAAACCCAAATTCCATTATTTTACTTTGGCCTTATGCATTTCTAGACATAATACTAGGAATGTTTTAAAGGTCTTGGGGCCCCGTTAATATGTTTAAACTGTCCATTGTTTTGGAAATAGATAACCTCAGGTTAACACCCACTAAAAACTCCAAGAATATAAGTCTCTATCTACTTTGGCCGACGGGATAGTCATCCGCGGCGGCGTTCCTGATTGGTGTGTTTATCCCCCCCCCTCCCTAGATTTTTTGTAGTTGCTCACGAGCTCCAGACTTTCCATATATAAATAAATATATCGAGTCTAACGCGTGTCGAATCGTTTTGTTTATTAAGTACTTAATTGAAAATCCAGCTGGGGCCTCTCAGCGTGTTATTAAATATAAGTAGTGGTGTAATGATTAAGTGCTTTTTGCAGACCTACGTGGTGAATGTGATACCCTCCTCTCAAGATGCTTGGAGGTAGAGCTCACCTTTTTTGAATGTCAATAATGGAATCTGATATTCCATACATAATCGCTGAACGAGATGAATAAAAAAACTAAACGATAATTGAAGCCGTGGTCTGACGATACACAAATGTCAAGTATCAGCGCACAAACGTCAGACGGCACGGTCATGTCACAAGATAAAATGATAAAAATTTCTAATAAAATAAATAATTAAAATTGGTAATAAATTAGGACGTCACAAATTAAAATAAACAGAGTCAATATCGGACGTCACACGTTAAAATAATGTCAGTAAAATAATGAAATAAAAATCACACAGCCGAAATATTGTCACACGGAAATAAAAAAATGTCACAAATATTGTTTTGGGGCACACATAATTTCCTCTTCTCGGCCATGGGCGTGCTGATGCACCGCCAATGCCGGAATGGACCGTCGTCGATGGGCGAAGGGGCAAGTCTATCGGCGAAAGCAACCTCGGGTCCCAGACACCGGCAGATGCCGGTCGGGCGACTGGCGGGAGCGAACGGCGGCGGCGCGAGTCTCAAGGAGATGCAGGCCGTTGCTCCAGGGTCCAGCGCGACCAAACAGCATTTGGAACACTTTCCAAACTCAGCACCCGCTTCGGTCCAGGAAAGCGGTTCTCTCGCTGAATGGCGGTGCACCGATCCATTTCAGCACTCCAGGTGTCACGTACATGGCTGCCGATGTGGAGCGAGCCTACCGACACCCTTTGGTGCGGCTTGCAGCTGCCACGAGGGATGCGGTCATCCATCCCTCGGCCGTTCGGTGAGCGCGGTCCGTATTGACACAACGCGTGGCTCATTTCGACTGTCACTTGTAATGTCACATTTTGGAGGTTATGTTATTGTCAAAATATATTTTTTTTTATTCTCACAATTTTTCACAAATATTTGTTTGTGGTCTGATTTGGCGCCGAATTCAAACAAAACAACGCGAACAGAAGAGGTCGCGTCAAATGTCTTAATCTTTAGGCTACGACTATTTACACGTCTTAACCATAGACGAAAACCAAAAATAACCACAGAAAACGCAGATAAATCAAGTTATAAAAATATTTACCTTTGTTTATACTTTGTTATAATTGTAGATCTCGATGAAAAAATGATTAATAAAATTAAGTAAATGTAATAAGATGATATTATTATTCATTTTTTCTTCAAGTTGGTTTCCATGATGCATTTATGACCATTGAAAAAAATGACAAAGGTAAATATTTTTGTATTTTGACTTATCTGCGCTTTCTATGGTTATAAATGACCTAAAAACATAGACGACGTCAGAAAATTTGTCGTGTTAATAGACACTTTCTGGCGGGAAAATTCTTTTCCCGCCAATTCCGGTCGTAAAAATAGTGGCACCGTTATCTTTATTTACGTAGTAAACATTGAATTTCTTATAAAATTACGGGGGCAAATTTATAAGTTTTAATTTTATGATTTGAAAGTAATTTGTAAAGTGTTTTTTCCACAGTCCCGGTATGGGAGCGGCTGTCGGTAAGATCTTTTCAATTTCATTATTTTGGCCTGAATGTTTTATTTAATTATCTTCTTTGTTAAATACTTGATTGTTATTAATATTACACTGTATTTCATGTAGGTACTTTATTGTTATTTTCAGCGGCAGCTATTACATTTTTTAACTTGAATTTTCAGCGAGATGAATAAAGCTAGACTATAACTGAATCCGTGGTCTGATGATCACGGTGTCAGCGCACAAAGAGTATAATATAATACCTACGGATATCAGCGCACAAACGTCAGACGGCACGGTCATTTCACAACATAAAATAATAAAAATAACGGTGCCACTATTTTTACGACCGGAATTGGCGGGAAAAGCGTTTTCCCGCCAAAAAGTGTCTATTTACACGACAAATTTTCTGACGTCGTCTATGTTTTTAGGTCATTTATAACCATAGAAAGCGCAGATAAACCAAAATACAAAAACATTTACCTTCGTCATTTTTTCAATGGTCATCAAAATGCACCATGGAAACCAACTTGAAGAAAAAATAAATAAAATTGGCATCTTATTACATTTACTTAATTTTATAAATCATTTTTTCATCGAGATCTACAATTATAACAAAGTATATACAAAGGTAAATATTTTCATAACTTGATTTATCTGCGTTTTCTGTGGTTATTTATGGTTTTCGTCTATGGTTGAGTCGTGTAAATAGTCGTAGCCTAAAAATAATGTCTGACAAAACAAATAATTAAAATTTGCTATAAATTAGGACGTCACAAATTAAGATAGATCGAGTCAATTGGACGTCACAAATTTAAATAAATTCAATAAAATAAATGAATAAAAATCACAGACGAAATATTGTCACATAAAAAAATAATTGTCACATATATACATATTATATAGTTGGCTTCTGGGTAGGGTTGCCAGATGGAAATTTGAAAAAGGAGGACAAATAGCACAAAAAAGGAGGATTTTCCTTAAAAAGGAGGACAATGACAAAAAACCGCCATACAGACGCATATCGAAGAATTTTCATCATCTCATGATAACTTTATTTCTTCATTTTTTTATATCTTCAATGTAGTCGCTATAAAACATAATATAGTTTAGTCACTACTTAAACTATTGACAATGAAACAAGATTTTTTTAATGAATTCGCTTCATTTTAAACATCATGTTTCACCACAATTTTTTTTGTAATAATTTCTTGGTGCTCTTATGAAATATGTATAAAAATATTTAATAGAAATGTTTTTTAAATTATATTGGATAACAATCAACGCAAAAGGAGAACATACGGTAGGTAAGGGAGGACAATTTGTCGAAATGGAGGACATGTCCTCCTTTAGGATACCATCTGGCAACCCTACTTCTGGGGCACACACAATTTTCTCTTCACGGCCATGAGCGTGCTGATGCACCGTCAATGCCGGAATGGACCCTCGTCGATGAGCGAGCTTACCGACACCCTTTGGTGCGGCTTGCAGCTGCTCTGGCCACGAGGGATGCGGACATCCATCGGCCGTTCGGTGAGCGCGGTCCGTATTGACACAACGCGTGTCTAATTTCTTCTTCTTCTTCTTTCTACTTTTTAAAAGGCTTTATTTCACCGTTGCCAGTGTTCTAGCCTGTCTTGGTTGATGCTTTGCTTGGGTTTCAATGTAGCCTGTCCTCAGGTATTATGGCGTTTAGCTGGTCAGAGTGCAAAGGACTCTGGAATTGTTCCTGGTATGTTGAACTCAGATAGTCAAAAGAGTATGGGCTGATGCTTACTTATACAAGTTGTATTGTATCCATTATAGGTGGGCTAATCTTTATTTGGCATAGGTCATTGCTACTTTTGGTTAGTATTACCCTTGAACAAACATTATAATATTATTATAATTAGGCACATTTAAACAAACATTATGTTATAATACATACATCTACTACTATCCATATATACACTATATTATACACCATAATACTATACATCCATTTATGTACTACATATCCATATATACACTAAATTATACACTATATTATACACTACAATACTATACATCCATTTATGTACTACATATCCATATACACTATATTATACACTATATTATACACTATAATACTATACATCCATTTATGTACTACATATCCATATATACACTATAATACTATACATACATTTATATAGGGAAGGGGAAAATGAAGAATTTCTATACAGGGGAGAGGAAGTTGTATAATAGGAAGCAGAGGAAATGGGATGGTGGAAGACTTCAAGTAAGGCATGATTATATTTTGATATTATTTAGTGAAATAAATTTAGACAGCATTTTATAAATGGGTAAAGAAGCGATGGATAAAAGGTGAGTAATATTTATTGGTAGAGAGATTTTGTTGTTTAAACAATGGTTGAAAATAGGAGAGTGATCCAAAAGGGGACACCCCAAAAATATGTGGTCGACTGTTCCATCCTCTAATCCACACTCACACAAAGGAGAATCTTTAACTTTTATTTTGTGGAGGAAGATAGGGGAACATGTATGACCGAGTCTCATTCTACATATTACTGAAATATCCCTCTTTTGGAATTTACCTATGGAGAACCATGGCTTGACTGGAAAGCTCTGTTGTATGTAAGAGTAGTACACTCCTGCTTTACTTTTTCCAAGGTTCCATTCTTTTTCCCAGCTTGTGTGCAGTCTCTTTAACAAGGAGGGAAATCTGTCCTCTATATGTATGTATTTGTGAGACATTTGTCCATTTTCTATTGCCTTTTTTGCGTGTTCATCCGCAGTCTCATTACCCTTGATTCCACTGTGACCTGGAATCCAAGCAATGGCCACTTGTAATCCTTGCATCCCGAGGTTCAGGATTTCGTGTTTAATTTGAAGAATTATAAGATTGTTCAGCAGCCTTGATGGGTTTCCCGAGATTTTATTTACTGCACTAAGGGAATCTGTGAGGATAAGTGTTTTATTAATTCCATTTGTAGCTGCGAATTTTATTGCTTCCAGTATGGCGAGGCATTCTGCAGTGAAAATGGATGTTTCCGGTGGAAGTTTATACATGGCGACTGAGTTGAAGTCAGGACAGTATATTGCCGCCCCGACGCATGCATCATCTTCACTCTTAGATCCGTCTGTGTATATGGTTGTCCAATCCTGCCAAAGAGAGTCCAAACACTCCCCAAGAACAAAAGGAGCCTTTGGGTCGTTTTTGTGGATATTGAAATTATGTACTAATGGGTAGAAAGTATTTGATTCATGGTGACTTGAGAATAACGGGTAAACTGTATTTTTATATGAAGGAACGTCGAAAGAATTCAGGAACTTGAAGCTATTTACTAACAGGGGGGGATTTTTATTTCGCCAAATTTGTTTTGAATTAACATATTCTGAAAGAAGTTGGACTTTAGGGAGTAGTGGGTTATTTGATAGCCGGGAGGCCTTAAAAAGGAATCTATCTGCGAGGAATTGTCTTCTGAGGTGAAGGGGGGCCTCAGCACATTCTAATTGAAGGGCATTGATAGGAGTAGACCGCATGGCTCCAATTATGATTCTGAGGGCTTTTGATTGAACCCTCTCCAACATGATGGACAAATATTTTGGAATCGGGTCCATTAGGAAGGAAGCATAATCAAGGTGAGAGCGGATTAGTGCCTTATAGAGGAGAGAGAGGGTATTTGGATGAGCACCCCACCACACCCTGGATACAGATCTTATGATATTGAGCGATTTTTGGCATTTGGATACAATATGTTCGATATTTGCTCTCCAGTTGAGTTTTCGGCTTAGCACAATGCCTAGGAACTTGACCTCTGGTACGCAAGGGATGTGAATATTATTATATGTGATGTTTATGGGGGCAATGTTCCTACTGTTTGAGAAGATCATAAACTGACTTTTGTGCGGAGATATTTCTAGCCCGTGATTATCCAGCCATTTCTGTAATAATTGTAGTGCTGTGTTTAGCTCACGCTCTATTATTTGGATAGATTTTCCAGATATGTAAATTACAATGTCGTCTGCATATTGCAATATTCTTACATGTTTTAGGAGACTTTTTTCGATACTTGCAGTGTATATATTATATAGCAGTGGGCTGAGAATCGATCCTTGCGGTAAACCCTTCCACACCTTTCTTATGGACTTTTCCCCGTTTTCCGTAGATAAGAGCAAGGTGCGGTCGCATAGGAGATTTTTTATGTACTGCCTAGTTTTTGGTGGAACACCGGTATCTAAAAGTTTTCCCATAAGGACATCGATAAGGACATTGTCATATGCAGCAGAGACGTCTAGGAACACAGCAGCCATCATTTCCTTCCTTGATCTGGCAAGTTGGATGTCGGTGATGAAAACACTCAGATTGTCGATGGTACTCTTGCCCTTCCTGAAACCATACTGTGATCTAGCCAGCAGCCCGTTGGTCTCAAAGAAGTGCTCCAATCTATCTTTAAGCATGTGTTCCACTATTTTCCCCAGGGTGCACGAAAGCGCAATAGGGCGGTAGGAAGATCCTATATTTGGGTCTTTGTGGGGTTTTAAAATGGGAATTATGCTTTGTGTTTTCCAGTCTGCCGGAATGATGCCAGTGTCATAAAACGAGTTGGACATTTTGAGGAAATAGGTTAAGGTTTCGGAATCTGCTTTGGTGAGGAACGAATACGGGATTCCATCTATTCCTGGAGCAGAGTCGTGAACTCGTGTTATGACAGATCTTAATTCATGCAAGGTAAAGGGAGCGTCAAGAGAACATGTAACATCAGAGAAAAGGCGTTCATCAGGTAGAGAGTTAAGGGGAGGGACCGATAGCGGAGCAAGTTTATTTAAGAATTCATATTGCCAGTTAGAAGATGTAGGTTTTGAAACTTGGGGATCAAAAACTGCTCTGTATTGCCTTATTTTTCTCCATATCTCAGATACGTTAGAATCAGGGGATAAAGAAGAACAGTACTTGATCCAACCCTGTTTCTTTTTATCCTTCAAAATCCTTTTGGTTTTGGCACGGGAAACCAGATAGCTATCAAAGTTAGTTACGGACATGTTTTTTTTAAAGTTCCTTCTTGCCAGTTTTCTGTCTCTAACAGCCTTGGTGCATTCAGCATCCCACCATGGCGGCGGTGGTATTGTTGGGGAACGAGGTGTTTTGGTAGGGATGTTCTCATCAGCTGATGTAGTAATCAAGTTTACAAAGGAATTATAACATTCAGTGTTATTTGATGAGTTTGGAGTGGGAAGTTCAGGAATTGTCTTAATAATTGTTTTATGAAATGAATGCCAGTCTGCTCTAGCTACATTATATTTGTATGATGATGTGTAGTTGGCTTCTCGAATTTGTCTTCCGAAATGTATAATTATTGGGAAGTGATCACTGTTACGGGGATCTTGATCAAGTGACCAAGTGGAAAGAGGAGCAAGACCGGGGGAGCATAAGGAAAGATCCACAGCACTCGGTCTATGCGATATAGGTAAACTTTGGGTGGGGGTGGGAGTCAATCTTGAAGTATGAAACGGGAGAGAGATTCGTGTTGGTGATCCGTCATTAAGGATACATAGGTCCAGATCATCAATCATGTTCATAAGTGTATTTCCAGCACTGTTAGTTTTATGTGAACCCCAGCTAGTGTGATGTGTGTTGAGGTCACCCAAAATAAACAGGGATGAGGAGTGGGAGGAGACAATGGATTTAAGAAGGAATATATCGGAGGGGGAGGGATGGGGAATATAAATGGAGAAAAAGGAAATCCCGTCAATCTTTGCTCCAACCAGATTAATCCGATCAGAGTTCAGACCAATAGGAATTGGGGAATATGGGATATTATGTTTGATGAATAGGGCGCAACCGCCCCTTCCATCTTTTCTGTCATCGCGAAGACACGCATACCCCGGGAGTCTAAAAGAGGCACCCGGGGCAAGCCACGTCTCCGAGATGGCTATGATAGAGGGTTGGATTTCGTGGGATAGGTGGAGGATGTCAGCTTTATTGGAAATAGCACTACGGCTATTCCACTGTAGAATCCTCGTTATCCGTTGAGGGGCCATTGGACGAAAATAGTGATGAAAGTAGGGTTAATGAAGAGGCAACGTTGGACGGTAGGATAGAATTATGTTGAAGGGTTTTAATTATAAATTGTAGAATTGTTGAAATTAATTCAGAAGTGTTAGGCTCAGCTTTATTACTAGACTGTAGGCCACATCCTTTAACTGGCTCAGGAAGTTGGCCGTTCGGAAACCATGAAAGATTTTGGTGGGCAGTTTTATCGAATCCAGGGGAAGACGCTGGTTTATGAGTTTTTCCTTTATTGGATTTTTGAAATTTGGGAGTATTGTTTGCCATATGTTGTGTCGTATGGCTTGGGATGGCTTGAGATGTCGAGGGGCTGGAGGAAATAACGGTTGAGAACGATTTTTTAGAGTGAGGGACCTGTTTCGAGGCTTCAAAAAACGAAAGATTTTTTTCGGCCATAAGGTGTTTTATGTTCTTTTGACGCGCATGTTCAGGGCACTTCAGACTCACAGCTGTATGCTTGCCTGCACAGTGAAGGCAAGTTAGATCATCCTCGGGAAGAGAGCATTCTTCACCAAGATGATCCTTACCGCATTTGAAACAACGTGGTTGTGATCTGCACAGGGGCTTTGTGTGGCCGAATCTACAGCACTTCCAGCACTGTATAGTCGGAAATTCATATTTCTCCACTTGGATACTGGTGTAGGATAAGAATACCCGGTCTGGCATTCTTTGTCCATCAAAAGTGAGAACCACCGTTCTGGAGGGTTTCCAAACTGCTTGTCCTGTTGACAAATCTTTGTAGTTTAACCTACGACATTTTAGTATTTTTCCATAGTTAGGGGGAACCTCCATCTCACTCATCAGGCACTCATTGGTGAAGTCCTCTCCCACGGGGATACCCCTCACCAATCCCATACGGGAAACCTGATTCGTGGGAATGTAGGTCCTAAATTCTGGGAACGTTTTCATTAAGAAGTAATTTGCATTGGTAATGTTGCTAAATTCAACGCTGGCTCTATTTTTTCCTATCAATTTACAGCTTCCGGTAATTATTCCCTTTACTAGGTTTCTTTTAAGGCATTTTCCGAACTCAATGGCAGATAATTGGTTAGAATTTTCGGAAGAGACGTGTACTATGAATGGACTGCTGTCCGTTTCATTGTAAATATTTCTTGTGTTTCTTTCATATAAGGGATTTGGAGGGGTGGCTGAAGTGTTGGGGGTGGAATTTACAGAGGGTTGTGTTTCATTGAGGGCGGGTTTTTTTTTATGATCACTGGTCTTGGTTTCCTTTTCCAAGTCACCAAGGGAAGGTCTGCTATTTTTCCGTTTTTGGGCGTATTTTTTATTTGGGACTGTCACAAAGAGACCGGGAGACGGCGGCGTTATATCTGGGACAGTAATTAGGGAGCTGTCAGAGTCGTAAGAATCCGACCATGCTCGGTCGCTTCTCGTTCTGGTATATCGTGGTTTCGATGGAGAGAGATCTGGAGGATCAGGCGGGTCCGGAGGTTTAACCTCCATTGTTAGTAAATTAAAAGGAAAAAACTGTTATATATAATGTTAATTTAACTTACCCCAGGTTACAAAATAGACATCACAATAACAACACAAAGTAAAAAATGAATTTGCCAGAAAGATTGACTTTTACACCAATAATATTAAAAATATTGAATATTCGGTAGGTAGGTTGAGTTTTTATATGCTTGTCGACGCAGGAACAAACACACGTCCGTTTCTGACCAACGCCAATCAAGGAAAAAACGTGTCTAATTTCGACTGTCAAAAATTGTCACATTTCGAGGTTATTGTCAAAAAAAAAAAAAAAAAAAAAAAAAAAAAAAAAAAAAAAAAAAAAAAAAAAAAAAAAAAAAAAAAAAAAAAAAAAAAAAAAAAAAAAAAAAAAATTTTATTCACACTTAATTTATCATAAATATTTGTTTGTGGTCAGCTGATTTGGCGCCGAATTTAAACAAAATGTAACGCGAACAGGAGAGGTAGCGTCACGTCGACAAAATAAAATACTATTCAATAAATAAGGACGTCATAAATTATATATAATGTAAATAAAGTCAATTATGGACGTCACGAATAAGAAAATTAAATTGTGCATGAAAATGTTATGCCCGAGAATAAATTTTGCCGAAAAACAATATTTTTTTTTTTTTTTTCCTCGGCAACATTTCTGAAAGAAACTAGCGGTGTTTGCGGGCGAGCAACGAGACTTGCAGCTAGCAGCTAGCACGCGCTATGGCACGCGCTCTCTTGGCGTTCAACTCTGGTGGAAGACGGACGGTTTGGTGTGACGCCGTCATCGGTCGACATGTGCTCCCGATGGCGGCCGTATTTTCGACGACACAGGAGGCCTGCGTGACAGGACACGTCACGCGCATGGACGCTGCCGGTGCTACGGAGCCAAGATGAGGGCATCAACAGGGCAGAGGCGTGGAGGCAGGGCGCAGTGTTGGGCCACCGCAGCAGGGAACGCGGCGGCTCGCAGATTGGACCACGAGGGACTTTCCGTGTCATCTGGGGCGTTGGTTCGCCTCCGGTGAGGCTCCCAGCTGGCCTGCCACCTCTGTCGAGATGCGCCTTCATAGCGTTGCCGTGTGGTATGGAGCCAGCCATGGGTGACTATCTGGCAGAGGAGAAGAGGAAACTACGCCGAGTACGAGAAGGACCTGTCAGCCTGACGCAGAGGCTGGGCCCCGCCAGACGTTCAGCTACCACGTGGAAGACAGTGACATGCCTGGAGAAAGGATGTCGCTGTACCCTGGGGCTGCACCTTCTGGTTGGCGTCTCTTCGTGCTCGGTTATGTTTGAGAGTTGGACTGTTATTCTTCGTTTTGTTTTGTTGAATTCTGTTGCTGTTGTGTTTTTTGTTTTTATTTATTTCTTTGCCGTTGGACCTTGATAATATTTTGAATAAATGCGCCGTACTAAAAGAATTTTCATAGTGTCACCATCGTTTGTCTCCTTTTCTTCCTCACATTGGCTTTGATGTTTCCTCGTGGGCGGAGAGAGGGCTCATATGGGGCTCATCAACAGCACAAAAACACACAGCCGAAATATTACAAAAATATGTATTGCCATAAAATAAAAAAAAATTGTTTTGTATTTCTTTTTGTTTTCCTAGACAGCAGCAGATGATGGTTGAGTGACTGGATCGAGAACAGCATGGCTGTTCATGGTCAGGTGTTCTCAGGGCGACAGGGCTCAAGAGTGACACTGCAGGCTGTGGCTCCAGGATGAACACGACTCAATAGCATCGGATCCCTTTCCGATGCAGAATCTCCTACTCCACAGGACCGCGGAAGCATATCCGCTGGAATGGTACTGCGACGTCTATCGCTGGCACTTCAGGACAGGTCTTAATGGCTCCATGGGCATGGCCTGACCGATGTCTTGATAGTTCTATTCCCTTCGACATGGTGCGCAAGGAATGCCGACTGCGTTCGACGAGCGCGGCTCGTGACAATGCCTCGCATGTCTATTTTCGACTGTCTTCTGCACTGTTACATCCTCGAGGTTGTGTTGTAATAAATCATTTATATGTTTTTTGATGATTTTACTTTGCCCATTTTTTTTTATCTTTGGTTGTTTGTGGTGTGCTGGTTTGGCGCCGAATTCAAACAAGAGAAAACACGAACGAAAGGTCACGTCATAACTACAGCAAATTTTTCATTTCATACTCAGGGAAAATTCTTTCTTCCCCGCCATATTAAATTGTTTATCTCGTTTTTAACGCTCTTCCTTTTCAAATATGTAATGTAATATGCTGAGATGGGTATTGGACTCAGTATAGTATTCTCAGGTACCTCTTGTTAATATGGGAATGTTTTCTTGAAATAATCAACTCCGTGTTCAATACAAGTATCTATTTACAATGTCAATCACTTATATGGTATAGAGCTGTTATTGGAACACAAGTTCTACCCACTCGCGAGCTATTTATACACTACATCCATTTTTCACGCATACTGGTATCTCCCTTTCACACATCTTGATTCACATACACACCTTAATATTACGATGTTATAGTAAATTTTACACAAAAAAATTGTTGCCGAAAAACAAAGAGTGTTTTTATTCTCATGTGTTTTTATTACATACAACTAGTATTATTAAAATTTTACAGGTCAGATGATAGTTTTGAGAGAATGATGATTGTCAGATAAAATTATATATCTGATCAGTCCTTCATAGTTCTAGTATAATTTTTTACATCACATAAGATGGCATTTTGACTACGACAATATGTCCAAACACTATAACATCTTGCGTGCAACCATCTCTTTTCTATGCGTGAAACTAAAGTTTGGTAAAATACTATAAAAATTAAGTTGGGTAAAATTGTTGGGTAAAATCTTGAACCATTTCGCTGAGAAGGAGGCGATTTGCATGTAAACAAACGAAGCAAAAAGACACAAATTAGCGCTCTGTGCACCTGGAAATCAGGTTCAAGATATTTGGTGATATTTATATACATGTGGAATTAACAAATAGGGTTATAGACAATATAATAATTATCGTAAAACAACTTGAGCCAGACTTCTGGGTGTGCAGAGCGCAAATTTATGTCTATTTGCTTGGTTGGTATATATCAGATCGCCCCCTATCTATTATTTTATAAATCATTGGGAAAAGGTATGTTTTGGCACAGTTGCCAACGAATTTCCAACCCTCTCGCATGCAAACACTGATCCAAATCTACTGTTGTAATAAATATACAGATTGAAAGGTATTTTTATTTTATTTTATTTTATTTCATTTTTAGAGTACAGACAGTCATAACTACAATGTATAAACACAAATGAGTTACCAGCATATGGACCAGTGAAGACTCTCAATATTACCAATTTTCAATCAAAATTAAATAATAAAAAAAAACAATAATTCGATTTATAAACAAATAATTAAATCAATAAATAAATCAATTAATTAATAAAAAGAGAGAGAAAAAAAAATAAAATAAATAAAAAAAAATAAATAAATAAAACAAAAAATCAATAAACAAATTAATAAATATTTAAATAAATATACAAATAAATAATAACAAGCATAAACAATGGAACAATTACTTGTGTCACACGTCACTTTTATTAAGTAGTTAAGAATCGGATGATTCAAATACTTCTCGTACACCTCTCCTAAACTGTCCCTTATTCAATAAAAATATGTCCAGGTCACCGAATAACATATTAAACTGCGAACAACTGCGCTGCATAAACGAATTACGAGCATAGTTAGTGGTGCAGTGGGGCAACCTGAACAAGTGAATAATGCGAGTGACGCGCTGCGGACAGTTGAAGGGTACCTGCTCGAGCAAATTCGCAGAATTAACATCTCCATTTACTATCTTAAATAAATAAACCATATCAGTCTCCGTTCTTCTATTCACAAGTGTGGTAATTCCATAGTGTCGTGCAGCAAGCTTATAAGTTTCAAAATTTTGGCTCGTCAGAAAGTCCAGATATCTTACGAATCTCCTCTGCAATGCCCCTCAATTCTATCTTTATATATGAAATATTGGGGATTCCATACGACCGATGCAAACTCCAACTGACTTCTTACCAATGAATAATACAGAGTAGTCATAGTCGAAGGCGACTTAAAAGGTTTACCAATCCTCAGTATAAACCCTAACATTCTGTATGCCTTCCGAATGATAGTGTCAACGTGGACCCTAAACAAAAGTTTTTTGTCCATAACTACTCCCAGGTCTCTGATCTCCTCACACCTACCTAAGATCTGTCCATCAATGCTATAGTTGATGCAAACCGGTCGGGCACTCCTAGAGAATGTGATAGTCTTGCATTTGGATATATTTAGAAACAATTGATTACACCTGCAATATTCTGCAAGCAGCTGCAAATCATTCTGGAGCCCCGAACAATCTTCCAAGCCTCCAACCCTTCGAAAGATTTTCGCATCATCCGCAAACAAGAGAAACTTGGAATTCTTAAAACATATACTAATTTAATGTTAGTTCTCGGGCAACTAACAGGTACTATGTCAAATACTAATGTCATTGACATACAGAATAAAGAGCAGGGGTCCTAAATGGGAACCCTGCGGAATCCCGGAGTGACAGCCCTTAAATTGCGAAAGCGCACCATTGATTGCTACAGCTTAAGACCGTCCCTCGACATATGAAGATAACCACCTCAGTAGATCACCATGAATTCCATAACATTGAAGCTTGTGCAAAAGTATGCTGTGGCTGATCTTGTCGAAGGCTTTGGCAAAATCAGTATAAATTGAATCAACCTGTACTCCTCGATTCATGGAATCAAGAACAAAGCCAGTAAATTCCAAAAGATTAGATTCAACCGACCTGCCTCTCGTAAAGCCATGCTGGTTAGGTATAATAAAGGAGTTGACAGCAGGTGCAAGCTGACGGACTACAATCTTTTCCATCAACTTACCGATGGATGAAATTTTAGAGATTGGCCTGTAATTTGTAACGTCATGTGCTTATCCCCCGACTTATGTATTGGAGTTATATACGACCTTTTCCATTGACTAGGGTAAACTCCCTCAGTCAGTGATCTTTTATAAAGCAACGACAAAGCCAAAGACAACTCTGCACCACACCGCTTGATAAACCCAGGTGGAATCCCATCCGGTCCAGCTCCTCCACCCGCATCAAGATCCTTGATACATTCACGAACCAAGGCAGGTGTAAACTGAACAGTATGCATATCCAAGCCTGACTCACAGTAAACCCGTGGCATGTCTGACATGTCCGTATTACCCTCGATAAAAACAGAGCTAAAATATTCACTGAACATATTTGAGATAGACTGTAAATCAGTACAAGATACACCATTATAGTGCACGGAATTGGGGACAGAAGAAGTCGGTTTCTTGGATTTAACGAAGGACCAAAACTTCTTTGGATCCCTTCTAATTAAAAACTCAGTTTTTTCGATAAAATCATGGTAGCACTCCCTAGCTATTCTCTTTTGTCTACCTCTCAACAATTTGAATGTTGCATAGTCAGCACCATCACCAGTCTGCTTCCATCGTTTGTGGAACTCCAACTTCTCTTTTATTATTCTTACGAGAGCTCTACTATACCATACTGGAAATCCGCCGGAAGGGTGAGCACATCTCCGTAGCACGTGTTGAGAAATAGCTCGCTCAAGAACAGAATAAAAGCGGCTTACCGCATCCTCGATGGATCTACCTTCAAACTCGTTCTCCCAATCATAGTCACTGAAGTAAAGCTTTATTTCAGGATAATTTGCCCTATCGAACACAAAACAGTTTCTTGAGGGAATCTTCAAATAGGGGTCTCCGCCAATATTCACAGACAGAAGAAGAGACCTGTGATGATCATCTTCCCTCACAAATGGCTCAGAGCATGGGACCACTGAGCAAGAAGTATTGCAAATCACGAGGTCAAGTATCCTGCCGTGCACATTTTGGTGAAAATTATACTGCCTCAGACCACCAAATGCCATAAAGTCGATTAGAGCGTAGGATGGAGTATCATTATGACCAGTAGGCAAGCAATGTGCGTCAACGTCCGACTTACTCCAGCCAATGCAAGAAAGGTTGTAGTCACCCATCAGTGAACTCCTGTAATAAACGAGAACACATCCAGGCCAGCAGAGAGATTCTCTAAATGTTCAGAATTCCGAGGAACATAAGAACAGCATATATTTAAGTTACGTCCCGATGGCCGAAGTTCAATCGATACCCATATATCCTCAGCGCGAGTATTCCACATCACCCGCTGCACTGCAGACAGGTCTTTGCACACAGCTATAAGCACTCCTCCGCCGAGTCTCTGACCAGTCTCGTTGTAGCAACGGTCCCTTCTATACACGATGTATCTCTCATCAAACAGTTCAGAGTCACCGATGGAATCCAAGAGCCAAGTCTCAGTGATACAGATCACGTCGTAATAATTGAGTAACACATTGAAGTAGAACTCATTAGTTTTAGTTCGTAGGCCCCTGACATTCTGGTAGTAAATTGACAATGTGGTCATCCTGTATTCGCCATGAACAATAATATTATTATAAAATTATAAAACTCATGGTGAGAAAGAACGTCAGCAGATACTCCATAACACTCGTCAATCATAGACAGGTGAGTGCTAGTAAGAACGATGGAGGCGTGAATAAACAATTTTAACAATAAGTGTAACCCTTCAATATATGCATATGTAAGAAACAGAATACAAAGGTATATTTCAGTAAATACGTAAATTACTAAGTATGTAAGTAAGTGAGTATAACGATTGGGTAAATATATAAACAGGTAGATATATAAGGATATTAAGCAATAAACAAATACACGAGCAAGCACAAAAAAAATAGAATATAAAAATATGCAAATGTATAAAAAAAATACTAAGTAATGGGTTATATATAAAAAAATAAGGAAATATAGAACTGTATTTATAAATTTTAAAATAATGCATGACAACATCGCAGTGAAAATAATCAAAATCGTAACCATAAATAAGTCCAGAACGCCGGAGAGTCATATGATTTTCTTTAAGTCGTTATTATGATATAGTCAAAATTAGTTCTTTAAGGTATATCATGATATAGTCAAAATAAAACATGTATTTAAAGATAATCCTTTACTTGAGAATAATTTTGGATATTACGCATATGTAGATATTAAACATGTTTTATAAATTGTTTTTTGGAAACCCCTGTGATAAAGGATTCATTAATTAGAAAAATTTATGAAAAGGTAAAACTATTATTTTTTTATATAAAAAAAATGAATATGTCCTTGTTAAACAAGTACATATACATCTTCCTACATTCCCTAAATAAAGCATAAATGCTTTGTGCTATAGGTGAACGAAATCGGTCGAGGCAGTATTCGAACTCGCGACCACTGGATTACTAGCCCAGTGCGCTAACCACTCTGCCACCAACCCATCTAATTAATCATACAAAATCAACATGATTATAATGTCTTAGTAAACATGTTGTACTTTATAACAACAAATAAATTTTACTTATAACATTAATTAAATATTTTGGAACGGTTCTGAATGAAAATTGAAACAATATCAGTAAACACTTATATCAAAAAGTACATGTTATTAACAGAGGGATTTAAATGTCGAAAAGCAAATACTTTCGGTGCCATATAAATGTGTAATCTGATTTATATATTTCTAGTTGCATCCAGAGTATATAATACCTACGGATAGTTGTATGTAACACATGAGATTCAACTGTCAATGGCGATAGTAACTATAGTTAAAGAATATGTACCAAACTCCAAACACCTAAATCCAAATTATTGAATATTTCAAGATATTATGTTTTCTATTCAAAAAATGTATGTCAAGATAGGATACTCTGTAGGTCAGTCCTATTTTTCCCTGAATATATGCTTCATGGTATGAATATCAGCTTGATGGTACGTATGGAGATTAACTGTTTCAGTGCTAATCCCGAGTCGTTATCGTGATGAATCATGCGCTACACCAGTGCGGATCACGATAGGTAATCGGGATGGACAATGCTCCACTTAAACTCGCTGTAGAAATCTTATTTATCGACATATCCAAAATATAATAATTACATTGTGTAACCAAACCATTTATCTTAGTAAATATGATATTAAATTTTTTTAAAAAAAATTTGGTAGATGGCAGTCGAGTGTTTACTTTTTGTCTATTTCATCCCGAGACGTAATCGGGACCCGCACTGAGATACCGCTTTGTATGGATATTATGTTGCTTATAACCCATATCCGAGTTCGTAGAGATTGTGCGCCGGTTTAGAAAAATATTTATGTTGGTTTTTATTTAGTTTATAAAAGCAAAGTATTTTGTTGTAAATTTATATGTTTTTATTTATTTATTTATTTTGGTTTATTTGGGACAATAACAGCATTATTAACTAATATGAACGTAAAACAATGAGTAATTAATCAATGTCCCGAAAAAGTACCTACTAAGAGCCTGTTGACTTATTACAGTATTATTTATAACAACCAATGCTTTTATGACTATTTTCAACTATATAAGTTGATAAATTACGATGCAGCGGTGCATAGGTCATAGCGCTTACAGATAAACTTCATACAAACGTATAAGGCACTAAGCAATTGTTGAAAACGGTGTTTGTTTTCGAAGAAATAATTAATAATTCATAAATTTTAAGATGATTTTTACTATCTAAATACTTTCCTATCTATGTCTTTTTTTACCTATGTGTTATTTTTTTGCTAATTAGTTATGTTTTTGTAAGCTGGAATGTTGAAAAAATCAGTTAAATAGTATGCAGAAAAACAAAATAAACAAAACATTGTATTCAACATTTAAAACAGCTAAAACAAATATTCTCGTCGAAGATTTCAAGTATCTCAGGTGAGTAGTTATTGAGATATGAAGATTTTAATTTTGTCCGAAAATTGCCCCGCACTGAGGTGTTACATTGTTTAGCATACGCCTAGCACGGAAAAGGTTAAATATCAAACTATTGATAGTTCTGCCATATAAATTGAATGAATCGATTTCGTCACTAAATTAAATTTTTACAAATATTGTTAGGAAAAGTTTGAGATGCACTGCTATAAAGTAAATATTTTTTATAGAAAAATAAATTTTCTAGTTGTTTCGGTATGTTTCAATGTCTTTATTTTTTTGGAAAAATAGGCAGTTAAGTTTGGGAAACTCTAACCTTTTTCATAAAAATTTATTTGAGATACTATATTTTTCTATATTTATACAAATTTTCGTGTTTTTTGAGATAAGTATATGACAACATAAAGTAAAAATTCAAAAGTTGATAACTCCTGACTGGAACAAAGAATTTAAATTCTGAATATAAAGGTTTTGTAGGCCTAAAACTTTCTATATTTTCTGAAATTTTGGGCTTTGTGAATCAATCGGATCAAAATTTATAAGGGGGGGAACAAAAACACACTAAATGTTCTACTCCAAATTCTGAATTTATCCATATTAAACATCAATGCTGCGATCCTCTAAATTTGTGTTTTTTTACTTCAAAGTTGAAAAAACCATGCTATACAAATCTTGCAGATCTTGGGTTGAAAATTTGTTGATTTGTTAAGAGAAATAAATTCTTTTGAACAAATTGAGTTCCCCTTGTGCCACCTCTTTCCGTGTACCCATTCCCTGGCCTTAATTCATAGTTTATGTTATATTCTGCTATTATATTCCTTAGTCTGTGGATTTGACATATTCCCAACTCTCCCAAATTATTTCAGTGTACAATTTCAAAGTACAAAAAAAAAATTAAATACAGGAATACATAAGATAAGTCATATTTCTAGTTTTCTGTTTTTATTGACATCTGTAAAATTTAAATTATTGATCTAATTAAATTGTTTTTTTCTACTAGTTGTGGAATACCGAGGCCAACTTTATGATATACTTCTTGAAAAGTAATCTCTGCTCTTTGATTAGATTTGACAGCGCCTTTTTTAAGAACTTCTATCAGGTATTGGGGTTGAGTTAGATATTCATGTATCTTTTCTCTGATAGGGCGTATATGTTCACAAACAACACCAGCTACAGCACTTTTGTACCTGTAAATTATAAAATAATCTATGAAAATATATGTATAAATCAGTTAGCTCTAAAACTAAACACTATTGTCACGAATTTTACAGAAAATATATTTAATTAATTTAAAATAATGGATAATTTGTCGGCCTTCGTGGCTCAGTTGGTTAGGTATCTGACTGCTTATCCAAAGGTCCCGGGTTCGATTCCCGATGGAGACACAGTTTTTAATTGTGTTTTCAGTCTGGATCTGAGAGACGATAAATATCGTAAGTCTCCAGAATGTGGCAACTTGTTATTGGGTGCTTGTTAAATTAATACTTGACATATTACCTTTTAGTTGTCCGGGAAGTAATATAAAATCAAATAAAATATTTTTTTTGTTTAAAGTTAGACTAACAATCTAGTTAATTTGGTTCAATAACAGTCTCAAAATATTTCATACAACAAATTCAGATGGGTCGGTGGCAGAGCGGTTAGCACGCTGGGCTAGTAATCCAGTGGTCGCGAGTTCGAATCCTGCCTCGACCGATTTCGTTCACCTCAGCACAAGCATTTATTGGCTTTTAGAAAACGTAGGGAGATGTATATGTACTTGTTTAACAAGGACATATTAATTTAAAAAAAAAAAAATATTAAATAATCATATAAAAATTCCATTCTTTTTGTAGTTTTTTTAGACTGATTATAATATAAATGAAGAAAGTCATTCATAGTTTAAAATGGATTCTGAATTCTAGATAAATATATCTAAATAGCTTATAAGAATAAATGAAGGCATGTAATTATAATAATAACAGGTAGTTTAACTCACATAAGTGTATTTAAGGATTTTGATTCTTCACATATTTCTTCTGGAATTTTATTTGTTAACAATGAATGGATATTAATCATGTTAGCTACACCAGGACGAGACTCGGGATCATATGTAATCTGAAAAGAAAAATTGTTTTTAAAACAAGAAATTACATACAATTTTTCTTGAGTGCAAAGGTAAAATATATTTAATAATTTATAATTACCTGAGGTGTAAAGTCTGAAACAGCTTTTCTGAATTTCTTATTTATTTCTGCATCACTGTCTGTCAGTAAAATTCTTGATTTTGGATCGGGATCAGACTTTGACATCTTTTTGAGCGGATCTCGAAGACTTTTCACTTTGGAAATCGCATTATCTAAAATATTATAATAGTTTATAAAGTGGCGCTTAAAATACAAGATCATTCCATGAACGCTATAGCTTAATTTTTGGCTTTACTGAAGTTTACATTACATTTCAATGTTTTATTCCATTTAAAAGGTATAAAACATATAATTTTTTGTGAGAGAATGTTCCACAATATTAACATTTTTTTGTAAAATATATTTTCTGTTGAATTTTATACCCTATAGACAAATTAAAAATATGACTTTTTAATATTGATAATTCAAAATAAAATATAAATCATGTAAATCAATTCATGGATATTACTATGCCTACTAAGTTTAAGTTTCATTTTCCAGAAAATATTATACTTAAAGAGCATCTTGGATTACAATAAAAATTAATATACATAGAATTTTTATTAGATGACATACCTTGCAACATAGCTATGGGAGTTGGGAAAGTTTTTCCAAACCTATGATTGAACGTCTTGACAATTTGCTGTGCAATTTGTAAATGTTGAATTTGATCTTCACCGACAGGAACATGAGTTGCTTTATATAGTAATATATCAGCTGCTTGCAATACGGGATATACAAATAACCCTAATGGAATCTCTTTCATAGATTCTGTCTTTTCTTTATACTGTGGTAAATGTGATAATCTAAAAAAATAAAAATGACTACAGCAATCATTTCGAATAGACAAATTGAATAGTTAGTGAATTTTTTTTATTTGAAAAAGAGCAGTATGTAACAAGTCATATTTCTTTATTTTATTCAGATCAAAATATAACAAGTATGATATATAAAAGATAACGCCTTCACTAGACAGAGTCTATTCCGAGCAATTATATGTAAAGTTTGTACATATAGTTATTACATTTTATACTGACAATTAATATTTTTTCTAAAATTATCCCAAATACATTGTATTCAGTGGACATTTGCTTTGTAAGTTATGAATAACTTTAAGCCTTTTACCATTACCATTTTCTTAATAAAATACTATGTTATCAGAATCAGATTTTATTCCTTTTAAAAGGATATTTTTATGAATGATTATCATATTAATAGGGTTTTAATCTCTGAACAAACAATTTACCTAGCCATAGAAGTGAAACACTGTAAAATCCAACAAAGCTCAGCATGTCTCGTCACACTTGACTGTAGAAACAGCGTTGTCTTATCAGGATCAACACCGCAAGCCAAAAGGGAGGCAGTCATTTCTAATATATTATGACGCATAGATGCTGGATCCTAAAATAGAATTTGTAAAGGTAATTTTTTTACCGAATATTTACACAATTTAGTAATAATAATCTTCTCTTCTTCTTTGTGTGTCCTGTCGGGTCCCCTCCCCGATCTTTGACTATCACTTGGGAGAATCTCTCTCTGTCCTGTGCGGTACAGAACAGGTCTTCCACACGCAATAATGATAAACCTTTAAAATATAAAACTTAGTAAACTTAAAAATATATAAAATAATAACAATTAAAACTAAATAAAAATACACAAGAAGACCACAGATAGCAGACTGCTGGAATAAGGGGTCTGTAACCGACACCCTTTCGAGCGCCACTCACAAAGTGTTCAAAGAAGGGGGCTCGCATCCTCACCAGGTCACATCAGGATGATCACCCCCGTAGGAGAGAGAGTTAGAACACCCATGAAAATATAATAATAAATAAATAAATCTAATTAATATTAAATAATAATTTTTGATGATCTGAATGCAATATTAAATAATAATTTTTGATGATCTGAATGCAATGTTAAATAATAATTTTAACAAATGTAGCAATAAATACCTGAGGTAGTGTAATTGAATGTAGATCAGCAATAAAAATTGTTATATCAACCCCCTTGTCTTGTAAATTGATCCATTGTTTTACAGCCCCAAGATAATTTCCCATGTGCATTGATCCTGTTGGTTGTATTCCAGATAAAACTCTTTTTGGCCATTCTATTTTTTCAGTGACAGGTATTTTAGTACTTTCCTATAAATTTGACACAATTTTATAAATAAGTCCAACTATTTTTTTAATTATATATTAATCTTATCCCGAAAACTGATTATAATGCACAATTGAATTTTCTTAAACATTTTATTTATTTATTAATCTTCTTGTATATAATATAAAAAAATATAATAGACACTGGCGGGCTTATTTTTCAAACCAACCAGATAACAAAGTATGACAAAACTGTATATGTATAACGTACATCAATAAAAGAATGAAAACGAGAAAAAAAATACAAAGTAAATATACATTATACTAAGATACATATTAAAAGAAAATCATAGCAAAAAATACAAAGTAAATATACATTATACTAAGATACATATTAAAAGAAAATCATAGCAAAAAATACAAAGTAAATATACATTATACTAAGATACATATTAAAAGAAAATCATAGCAAAAAATACAAAGTAAATATACATTATACTGAGATACATATTAAAAGAAAATCATAGCAAAAAATACAAAGTAAATATACATTATACTAAGATACATATTAAAAGAAAATCATAGCAAAAAATACAAAGTAAATATACATTATACTAAGATACATATTAAAAGAAAATCATAGCAAAAAAAGGATTAGGAAAGAACAAAGAGGGGAAATCTGGATCAGATGTTAAAGGATAAATATTCCTTATTTAGTTTTTTCTTGAAAATACAAAGTGAGTTAGACGATGCAATATCCGCACTTAGATATGTTAAAAAAAAAAGATTATTCCATAGTCATGCTGATTGTACTTCGAATGAAGAGCTGAAAAAAATTGTGTTAGGCACAGGGATGGATAGTGTTGTACGTTCAGCAGATTAGAGTGGAAGTCCATGATTGGATAAATAAGTGAATTTGTTTTTAAGGTACTGTGGCAGGTTTATATTAGAGAGAATATTGTACAATAGGGACATAATGTGTATATTGCGCAGCTGGCGTATTTTGGGCCAACAAAGAAGATTGCGGTAAGATGACATATGATAAATTTTTTCAACCGAAAGATGAATCTGATACGTAGATACATTTTGAAGACATTCAAGTTTATTGAGATGCACTTCATTTGCATCTAAATAGCATACATCGGCATAATCAAGCAATGGAAAAAGGAGTGATCGAGCTAGATTTATTGTACAATGGAATGGAAGGAAGTTTTTAAGTTTATTAAGTGAATGTAGAAGAAAATAGATTTGCTGACATGCGATACCTGTTCATGCCACGAAAGATCATGAACGGGTAACATCTTATTTAATAAGATTATATTCAATTCAAAGTATAATGAAATAAAAATATTTAGAGCCTTTTAAAATACGTTAATAATGAAATTTACGACAACATACTTGAGACGAAAAAGAATGTTGATTTATTCGAAACAAACGAAACGAAGTACCCAAAAAGTTTTTAAGGAAACCTTTAGATGTAATCATGTCTATTTCATGCTAAATACGATATTTTTAAGTTTGCGGTATAATTTTTGTATAATTCTAACCTTACTTATGCTAGGCCTGTCAACTTTTTGACGTATGAAAGCTGAGATAAAGTTTTACAAAGAAAATATCATAGATGTAATCAAATCTTTGATTACATCTATGTAATAATATATGTTCACTGTAATAATAATATAATTCATACATTATTTGATTATTATCCAATCAATTAATTTGTTATAAAAAACGTTAACAATAATTGTCAAAATTGTTTACGTTAAAAATTGTCAAAATTGTTACGTTAATTGTTTACTTTGAAGGCCTCACGGTGAATAGCGCCAAATTGTTAAAAACGTTAATAAGGCATATAAATTGCATATAAATAAGGCATATATATTGGGGTGGAACATATAAGACTAACTTAAAATCGCTTAAAATAATACAAAAATTAATCATTAAGGTCATTCTCAAAAAACCTAGAAATTTTCCTACAAAACAATTATTTAATATATTCCAAGTACCTGACTTAGATAATTTATATAAAAATATTGCCTTACAACAAATACCTACATAAAGATACCTTTGGAAAGCGGGCTGAAAATCTAGTGAGTACACAGAGACGGCATCTCATAGGAAATATGATGATACCAAAATATAATAAGACGCATGCCCAACATCACTATAAATACCTGGGTATACCATATTTTAATAAACTACCTGCCATTATATAAAAAACACAAAAATTTTATGACTTTAAAAGAAAAATCAAATCTTTAAAATAACAATAAATTTTTATCTATTCCTTTTTCATATTCACTATGTGTATATGTATGTATGTGTGTGTATATGTATGTATGTGTGTATGCATAGAATAAAGATATATATACTGTAATAGAAAGGAAACTCACATACTCACTATGAAGACAAAGTTTTAACACCATCTGTAAATTGAGGTAGAAAGTTTTTTCTAAATCAATGTAATATGCACCTACCAAAATATTGATAATTTTATGATATTTTTTATTTTGTGAGGGCATTGGAAAGAAAGATATAGGTATTGTTGAAATTATTTATTTTTAATAAATTTTTTTTTTCATACAAATTATGTCTGGATATAAAACAAAAAATATTAAATATATTGTGACTAGTTTAATTTCATTACCAATAAGAACTTTTACATACATAGTATTTTTATGATTAGTATTTATTTATTTATTGTTGTTAATACACAAAACATTTTGTCCTTATTTAGGTTAATTATGTAACGCCCTACTAGGCTAAACCTGTTCTGGGGGTGTCACTTTTATAAAATCGGTTAGAAAAATTATTGATACATAGAGGATTCACAATATATAAGGTGCACAGAGGTTAAAAGTTACTTTCAAATAGTTAAAATAAGATAACAATAGATTATAAAGTAAAGTTTGAGATTAATTATTATAAGAAATAAAAAAAAAATAAAAATGTAAAATAAATGAAATACAAGTCAGCTTAAATATAAGAAATGAAACAAAGAAAAAATTAAATACAGGAAATAAAAGTTCAAGTCAGATGGGGTGGATAACCTCCTCAGCATAGAGCCTGCCCGAAGAAATTAGCCATTTTTTTGTAAGCGCTCGATAAATATTACTAAAAAAATAAGCCCTCGTTCTATGATAAATGAAATCATTATCAACTATACATACAAAAATTAAAAAGCAACATTATAACAATACAAAAATGCATACAGTAGGTATATTATTAATAAAACTATACAGTATCCATTTCAACATTGAACGAGGGTGATTTCTCTCCACTCTCCCGCACAAAAAGTGCTCTCATCAAAATAAATATATAAGTATGACTACATAGATTTTATACAAGGGGCCTCGATAAATATTACTAAAAAAATAAACCCTCGTTCAATGGTAAATGAAATCATTATCAACTATACATACAAAAATTAAAAATCAACACTATAACAACACAAAAATGCATACAGTAGGTATATTATTAATAAAACTATAAAGTATCCATTTCAACATTGAACGAGGGTGATTTCTCTCCACTCTCCCGCACAAAAAGTGCTCTCTTCAAAATAAATAAATAAGTAAGACTACATAGATTTTATACAAGGGGCCTCGATAAATATTACTAAAAAAATAAGCCCTCGTTCAATGATAAATGAAATCATTATCAACTATACATACAAAAATTAAAAATCAACATTATAACAATACAAAAATGCATACAGTAGGTATATTATTAATAAAACTATACAGTATCCATTTTAACATTGAACGAGGGTGATTTCTCTCCACTCTCCCGCACAAAACGTGCTCTCTTCAAAATAAATAAATAAGTAAGACTACATAGATTTTATACAAGGGGCCTCGATAAATATTACTAAAAAAATAAGCCCCCGTTCAATGGTAAATGTAATCATTATCAACTATACATACAAAAATTAAAAAGCAACATTATAATAATACAAAAATGCATACAGGAGGTATATTATTAAAAGAAAACTATTATGTAATGTATATATGGTAATTCTTCTGCAATCCAAAGTCAAATCCAGACAAGATGAACCACGAGCACCACCTGAAACAATAGAAAATGATAAATTAATATAAGTAAACAAGTTATTTTTTTTTAGACGTTTTTGGTAACAAATTGCAGCTTTTACTTTCACTGGATCCACTACACAAGCCTCTAGTTTCTTCTTCCCAGTTAAAATCAAATTGATTTGTTTACACCATGTGTATACATACAAACGAATAATCAAGTCAACATTGAAATCAAATACCCCATCCCTATGTATTAAGCAATTTAAAAAAGAAGAATTTAATTTTGAATAAACTATTGTCTTTAGGTGTCTAGATACATTAAATTTATAGCATATACCTGGCAAATGCTCTTTACAAATTTTAATGATAAATAAGAAACAATTATACACTTTTAAAGATGGAAAAATTAAACTATTTGCTTTACATTCTCTAGATAGAATTAATTGGTCTTCCTTTGAAGCTCTTTCTGATTGTAAATCCAATTTACAATCAGAACACTTGCCAAAACTTTTTAAAGTTTTTTTGGAAACATACCCAGAAATGTATCGATACAGATTTGGATGATTCATATTAAATTGATTACAAAACCTTTGAAGACTAGAAGGATATGTGTAACAGTTCACAATAAAAGATTCTTCAAGTACTACTTTGGTTGTTACAAAAGTCCTTAGAGAATCAAGGATATCCACATTGTCATCTTCGCAATTTGCCCCAACTGAATGAGTAGATAGAAAATTGGACACCAGAAGTGACTTGAAGGAGTCGATAAAATTACTTACAGTTGGGTTAACATTTTGCACACCATGACTCCTTATCATTCCAAAGAAATTTTCAATTGGGTCCTGATTGAAATTTCTCGGCAGTGAAATTTCTTGGGAATAATTCACCCATCCAGATACTTAACATAACATATATATGTTTATTATTAATATATATTTTTATAATATTATTATGTTTTAATTTTTGTATGCGCCATGTTAAATCAATATTGTCCTGAATCTATTATCGAAATAATTGTTAACATACCTATTGGGTTTGTAGAGCATGAAGGCTCTACAAATTCACATGTAGCGGAAGATGTTTCTGCAAATTTACCACCAGATTCAGAAGTGACTGAACAATCTGAAAAATAAAAATATTGTGTCTTTAATCACATATACTACGCTGGGGAGCGAGGAACAAACCTGGCTATGAATCTTTATGCCAAATTAATAGCTTTATCAATGAATCAGATTAAATTTTGCCAGAAGCGATTCTTGCAAATACATATAACACCAAAATTCAAATACTGTCCAGTGACCTAATATTGTTTTCTATTTACACAAATATATTAAGTGATAGAAGGTATAACCTTACTTACTTGATTGTTAACGTTTTTAAAAACAAAAATGATAATTCCTAGTATGTAATATATTTTTTTTAATAAAATAACGTTATTTTGTTGTATTTAATTAAATTTGATTTTTTGCATATTTCAAGCATTTATAATGCATATTATCTCAATAATTTCTTGTTGGATATAATCCGGCCTCTAATCATAAGATTAAAAAAAATAGAAATAAGTAAGAGAATTATAAAAATGATACAAGTACTTACTTGAAATGTTAAAAAATGTTCCCGTATTTTTTTGGGGGTAAAAGAAAACATTTTCCCTGGTCGGCTCTTTATTGAATCCTGCAAATTGAAAAAACTAACATTATATTTATTATAACATTTTATTACTAACATTGTCGGCCTTTGTGGCCCAGTTGGTCTCCTGAGATATCTGACACCTGAGCCAAAGGTCCCGGGTTCGATTCCCGGTGGAGACACAGTTTTATAAATGTGTGCACAGTCTGGCTCTGTGAGCCGATAAATAATAATAATTACACGTGGAAAATAATAACACAATTAAATAATGCCACAATCTGAATAACATAATAATAATTAAGAAAATGTAGGTACCTGGTAATCCTATTGCTGGAACTGAACAATATAAAAGCCGACCACCTGCAGGCAGTGCATTCTCTTGAGAGAAATGTGCGTTGCAAACAACAAATCTATTGTAAATTTGCCTCTCATCTAGTCCAATGAATTTGGTGTTTTGGATTCTATTTTTCCATTCCTCAAACACGTGCTTATGTTTTATTGGAAAGCGATGCAGTGGTTTTTCATGTAGTTTGCAATCTGGCACACAACAAATACTAGGCATGATCTGTAAAGTATTTATTTAGTTATTGATCTAAATTACATTAACGCAATTTGTTCACGAAACTTCAAACATGAGCCAGCCAAGACCAATATTTGTACTGTACTTAATAGAAAACAAAATTTACTTACGGAAATGCTGTTAATTATAAACTTCATTAGAAAAAATAACACAAACAAGTCACAGTAATGTTATTAAACATAAAATTTGCTCGAAATGGTAAGAAAACACAGCACAAACGTCACGAATCAAAACAAACAAAGCAACCGAAAATTCCGCTTGACTATGATTTATTATTGCCAGATGAAGAAAATTATTCAAATAATTTATTCACAAGCTTTTATTATATTTTTTGATAACAACAAAGAAATACAGGAAAAAAATATTAATCGAATTATTAGATTTTTTTGCAATAAAATGGACTTTGTTTTATTTTTGTTTGGCGTAAATATCATCTTATTTGTGAAAATACGTTCCACAATATTCCAGTGAGATTTTTAACCTCTAGCAAACTTGGCCTTACGCACAAGTAGAAATCTGTAACGGCATCTTGGAGAGAATGCTGGTTTGAGTCTGGAGTAAGATATAATATAAAAGTGTATTTAAATTCACTACAAGTATTATTTAAGTATTTATATATTTTTTCATAAGCTTATTGATAAAGATATAGTGTATTTAGATGGTAGATTCATGTTTTTTGAAAAAAAAAAATCGACGCTACCGCTCCTTTTATCTGATATCGAACCCACAAAATGTCCAAATTTTTACTATGAAGTGAAAACACCGTGTGTGTATGTATATATGTTTATTTTATTTTATTCATTTTAACATGTGACGTCCAATATTGACTATCTTTCTTAATTTGTGACGTCCTAATTTATTGACAATTTTATTTATTTTAATTATTTATTTAATTAGACATTTTAAACATTTTATCTTGTGACGTATTATTGGACCAGGGTTGTATTTGAAATGAACATGTGAATATATTAATTAAAATGAACATCTTATCTACATGAAACATTGGAAAAAAGTGAGCTCATCCTTCCAGCCTCTTGGGAGGAGGGTATCAGTGTCCTGCCCATTTCCACTGGGGCTAGGTAATGGCCATAAGGGCCTAGCCAGTAAAATTGGGGGTGGCCGCAACCCCATCCTAGGATCCTGGGGTCGATGTCCCGATCGAAAGTTATCGGGATCAATAACGAAAAACGAAATTATTCGAAAGAGATAAAAAGAAAATAACATTAATTTAGAATGCATAGATGAGTTAAGAGATTGAAGACGAGAAAGATAAAATATAAAAATTAAAATCTTAAAAAACACAAATTAGTGTGGAATGGGAAAAGCGTAAATTAGAAATAAATTTAATCGCGTTATTTTGCGGCTGTAATCGCGAACTACATGTATATTTACGAACTTTTTTGCAAAATAAAATTATAATAAATGCAAATAAATAATATACTTCATCTTCGTGTAAATTATACTTTCTTTTACCCAAAGAATCTAGCAGGTACTTACACAGTTATTTCACTGACAGTATTTTATGCCTGTTTTTTTATTATGCTAACTATTTTTGCAAATACCTACGTAAGTATTCTTATTAACTCTGCTATTTTTATCTCCGCCTATAAAAAGTCTTCATTTTTTTTTCTTCATTCTTTACAAAATATTTGAATTCGTAAGCACCTTTTTAACTGACAGCTAACGCATTCAGTTTGTCTATGGCCGACATGGGAAGTGCTGGTTGGTAAATTGGTTTTAATTTTGGTGCCTTGCCCATAATTGCCGTGTTTTATATTAGTCATCGTATTTTAAAGTAAAAGTTTACTATATTTGGTTTATTTTCAACAGGTTTGATACTACAAGTGTTCGAAAAATGATATGATTCGTGTTCATTGACGATCGACTCGGTCACAACTATGGCAGACACGGGTTATTATCAAGGTGATTATATTAGGCATCCAGTGCTCTACGAATTGGGACACAAATACGGAGTTCAAACGGAATCTGTACCCGAACTGGCGTTGCCCGCAAAATTGGAAGAATTGAAAGAGTTGATTCGTCGTGAAATACGTAAAGAGCTCAAGATCAAGGAAGGCGCAGAAAAATTACGGGAAGTCGCTACAGATCGGAGATCATTATCGGACGTCGCCAGTATCGTCAAGAAGGCCAATGTCAAGTTGAAAGAACTTAATTCCGAATTGCAGGAGTTGGAGTCGCAAATTATATTATCGAGAGGACAGACTACTCCACAATCATTGCTCAACATATCTTCCGATGGAGAAATTATTCTGTCATCAAACAATGAACAAGCTCAACATCATCTCGGCGATGGCAAAATCACAGATAGAAGGCTGGTATCTCTGGAAAAGCAACTTAACATAGAGTTAAAAGTGAAACAGGGGGCAGAAAACATGATTCAGAGCATAAGTGGGGGGCAACAATCCAGAGACAAGAAGCTTCTTGCGGAAGCTCATCAGATGCTACAAGACTCCAAGGCCAAGATAGAATACCTCAAGCTGCGTATATTGAAGATGCGTCAGGGCAGATACAAGGATGGCTCCAGCGAACATGTGGGGGGACCGGGGGCCAACGGAGAAGGGCGGGGAGACGGAGAGACTCCTTTGGATGACCGCATCGCAGAACTCAGAAACAGACTAAGAATAGAGACAGCCGTGGTAGAAGGTTCCAAAAATGCCATCCGGTTGCTGCAGAACACAAAGGCTCCCGACAAGCGGGCGCTGCATGAGGCGCAGACCAGTCTGACAGAGTCCAGTCAGAAATTAGATCTGTTGAGACGTGCGCTGGATACTCTACGGCAGGAGCTTCCAGCACGAAGTCCAGTAGCGAGGGAAGTTAGCTGGGAATTGCAGGCAAGCCCTCACGCCGGTTACACTAGCTTAGGGAGCAGTCGTACACAGCATGGGGCTCCACCACCGCCTCCCGTGGTACAGGTGACGGGACAATTAGAGGTACGTCTCATGGGATGTCAGGGTCTTCTGGAAGATGTTCCGGGGCGCGCTCGGAAGGACCACACTGCCAGTCCCTCGGACCTTCGCTCTCTGGTTAAAGGAGTCACCATCCGCAACTCCATTAAGTCCTACAGTATTAAGGAAGAAACCAGCAACGAGATTATGGCAGTCATTAAGTTGGATAACCACACAGTTGCTCAAACTAGCTGGAAGCCATGTTCTCAGCAGGCCTGGGATCAGAGGTGAGATCTACTTTAACTACAGTTTATTGATATCTTGAGTTATTTATACTCGTTTTGGTAAAAAAACAATAGTGCTCCCATTTTTATAGCTTTACGGTATAATATAAACTTTGTACACAAATTACTAGCTAATTATAGGAGATCTCCCTTTGTAATTTATTATATTATTCTCTTACAAATAATTGTACATTTGCACTTCACTTTAAAGGCATGCAGAGATTGTGAACAGTGAACCTATAAGTTGTATAATTGATATATTACAACTTAATTTATAATGCAACCTGCTCTTTGAAAATTCAGTGTAATGCATGGTGTTATGTGAAAAACATATTTTAATACTGACATACTCGTGTCAGGTAGGTATACAATCTTGCAATCATTTTCTTCTCAAAATTCGTAGCCTGTAATTATACATGTACCTACCAAAAAAATTTTTTGACACCAAATTTATATGTTCAGAATGAAACTCAAAAATAACTTTTTTGTCTATATGAAAAACCAATATTTGCATCTCACTCTATAAATTAAATATGTTCACACCTTCAACTGATTTATGATAAATAATAATGATTTTTATCTTATATTCCTATGACTTAGATTATAATATGAAATATTACCTCATGTTAGGGCAGTTTATGCAGTTATCAAATATTTTCACATTTTTTATAAATGACTATATTTCTTATTATAATTTTGTAAGGCAATATGGTGGCATATAGTAAAGCTATCATGTGAGGCAAATTATTGGCAAGATCATTTTAATAAAATCTACAAGTTCATGGAATTTGAAGATTGACTCTTAACTCAGCACACAGTTTTAGTTCTCTCTACATAGGTATGCATGTCAATAATATTTTCTACTTCCCAATAAATTTGTCTGGTAGTAAAAATAATTTTAATTATTTTTTTACAATAATTTGTATTATTTTAAGGATGTTTTTTTAAGAAGACTGACACTAAAATGGTTTAAAATTTGAAAATAATATATTAAATTACCAGAAGATGTATAGATTAATAATATCAAACTATCACTTTAAAAAGTTGCTATATTTAATAATATCATGGATAAATAAATACATTCAGTTTTATTAAATACTCAAATGTCTGTAAATATAGATATTAAGTACATTACAGTTACATAACAAGTGGGATCTTGTTACTATGTGTCATTTGAAATTATGCACATAATATATATATAGGTTTTATTTATCTTATATCTAATATTCTGATTTTGCTATTACAAAACAAATTATCACATTTTATCTGCTTCTGTTATATTATTTTGATAATGATGGTGTTCAGATAAGTGTTTTGCGGAGATATTTGGCATTAATTATTATTTTTTTCCAATCTAATAATTCATTCAGTTTTGGATAACAAAAGTATTTTGAGAATGGATGGTTTGCTAAAAATGTGGTCACTTGATTCTCATCCGATTATCATCCGTCGCTACTACCGATGGATGACTGGGCATCCGACGTGTCGGAAAATTTGACCGAATTGATCATATAGAGGAAGTAAAAGTCGTAACAAGTCGTAATTTGGTATCAATTTTCAGTTTTTAATATTCCCGTAATATTTTTTATTTTAAAATTTCAGCCCAAAAAATATTTTTCAAATAAGCTAAAATAAATGTAGTATTATATTATGTCAAACACAACCTTAATGCTAAATTTTATCTTTATATTAATAACGTAAGAATATTTATCACTCACATGTTCATGGTTCAAATATTTAAGCTTCAGGTTCGATTTCCCGTAGGCTTGCAATTTATTCATAAGATGTTATTCTGGATTTATTATTATTTATTGGGGTAGAATTTGCACTCTGACCATTGAAATATATTGCGCTCCTCCTACTTACCTCTATTTGTGAGACAATCAATATAATAAACAGCATATTTATCATTGGATGTTTGTTCAATTACTATTTGTTGAATATGATTACAGTAAATTTGTTTACTAAATTTATATCTCAATAGAGACAAAGTTGGAATATATTTTTATAGAAGAACTAGGAAATCAGGCACCTATAGGGCTAACGACCTGTCATCGGCTGGTTTATGTGATCACTTTTAGCGCTTGCGCAACACAACATTCACCAATTATGCCTTTTTATTTAATTCCCTTATCAATTCAAATTTTGAAAATACCATGTGTTGACCAATGGTAAATTTTTAACACTTGTAAAAAGCTGAAAACGCAATGACAATGAGATATTCGAAAACAATAAACCCATTGGCCTTATAGTGTTTCCAAGCTTAACATTGGTATTACATCATCATAAAAAATTGCGACCTGTCATCAGTTTTATGTAGATTCACTTAAATATGATGGCAAAAGAGTGACCATCATTTTTTTAACAACGGACCCAATTTTTTCAATGAAATTCTCATTTTAATTTTTATTTATCAATTTTCAATCTTTATTATATTCATGATTATCTTAATATCATTCTATTTGCATGCAAAAATAATTTAAACAATACCGAATAAATATATTTTGTAATTATGATGTGTAAAAATATATCACACTTTTCTATTTTCTGATAACTAGGTGCTGCAACTGTATTTTATGTTTTAAAGTGATGATTTTTTATCAGTGGTAACATTGACATATGGCAATAAGTCCCCATTGTGCACTTACTATGTAATGTGCAAAATATTTAAAATAAATAAATAAGTTTATGATTACTGAATGACATACGTTTTAGAGTTTTGTATGGGAGTTTCAGTTTTTCAATTGCTACGATATTTTTGCATTTTTCATCTTTGTTTTTTTATACACAGAAAATGAGAAACAGATGTATCAAAGAAAGGATTATTTTTGTTTGATCACACCAAAGTCAAGCGTGGCCAAACTACATGAGGTGATATAGTCCCATAGATGTCTCCCCTAAACCGTGCCAGAATTATCAGTTCAATGTTTGTGTATATTATATACAATAAAATATATATATTATTTTACAATAGTGAGCCCCAGGCAGCGTATTTACCTTTCCGTGTTGATTAGGAGGCAAGTACTGCCTCGAATTAGGCACTAGTTTGTTGCGCTAATGCACTTAAAAACTCGTGTTGAATTCAAGGCACATGTCCTCCAAATGCACTCGGTTTAGCAATGCAAACTGTTCCTGCTAATACATGTTCAATTCAAGGCATGCGTCTTTCAATCTTACACAGGTTTATAAAATTTACCATGCGTATTGATTCAGCGTTACAAGGCTGTGTTAGAGGCATTTTTTGTGTATGATTTTGTTTTAATAGATTAATTTACATAAATCTACATTTTATCATAAAAATTCGTTAAGACAATTTTTTGTATGAGAATGAATTTTTCAATGAAATAATTACACTTTGCGTCGTAATTACCTTCACAAGATATAGAGCATCGAATTTTACACTGGTAGTTATCCTTGTCCCCTTCGTAATTTACACTTTTAAAATTGTCCAAAATACCATCAAGTATGTCCTTTAACAGTTCCATATTACTTAAAGGCAAACAAATTTACTGATTACTACCATATAATCTGTGAACAAAAAACAAATGTTACAGTGGCAGACGAAATGCGAGCAAAATGAAATAGCGCGCGAACTTCATGGCTACATTATGTTCCATATTCAATAATTAATTGCCTTGAATTCAATAGGAGTTTTTGAGTGCACCTAATTCGAGGCAGTACTTGCTTTCTAATCATCACGGAAAGGTAAATACGCGCCCGGGCAGACGTCCTGCCACAGATCCCCATCGATGTAGACTACACTTTATTTTTAATATGCATTTTATAATTTAAATGTTCGTGATCATATATCTGGGGAACACTTCACACTGAAAATGAAACGATTTTTAAGATACTAAAGAGGAATGCAATCGTGGTTTCACAGGATTCACGAATCCAGGCCCACGAACTCAGGAGACCAGAGTACCAGTCAGAATAGGTGAGCCACATGGGCTTGCGAACATGTATGCGGACTTAAGGGGGCCCTTTATGACTCCCACCCACCAACCTGCGACTAATGCTCCACTCCCCTGTGCAACCAAATCCAATATGGCGCGGACAATGATGCTTTTACCACTCTATCCAGAGGTTCTTTAATTTTACCTTAGGGAGACTTAAGACTTTGCGGGCAGGCTTCTAGCCCCCACCTCTACAGCATATAATTATATTTGTGACAAGCCATTTTAAACTGTTTTATCTATCAGTTTATTGTACTTATTCTTGTTCCTTATTAAAAGCAGGATGGTCGCAAGCCTATTCTTTCTGGTTGCCTGCGCTCGTGGGTCTGGATTTGTGAATCCAGTGAAACCATGATCGCCTTTCTCTTTTGTATCTTAAGATCTCGATATCCTACCTACCTGGTCCAAGACTATGCTATCTTACAAGTAAAAACCAACCATAAATGTTTACAAAATTCAATTGAAATCGGTTGAACGGTTTCGGAGATTAGCATATTTAAGAACATTATGTCCCAAATTATAGATTCATTCTCCCGCTTGAGACTGGTCTTGAGAACACATTCTCAACCAAAATGGTATTAAAGAAACAAAAGTCACTGAGCTTGATCTCGAACTAGTAGGGGTGGAGGAGCCCCCCGTGCATGATTGGTGGGCATGACCCACTCGGCGGTAGCCGGCATGATGATGAGACAGGTGTAGCAGACGCTGCGCCTGGCGTGGAAATCGAAGAGCTGAAAGTACTTCAGGCGTGGCGAAAGTTCCCTGAGATAGTCTAGTGTTACCGTGGGACTGTTGGGAGGGAAACCCTCGCCATTATTGACGGGCCTCCACGTTTGTGGTTGGACTCTTAGTGGTAGTGGTATGAAATATGCATGATAGTAGTTTCTTGTTTTGTCCGACGAGCAGCCACTTCGGGGACGAACAAAACTACAAGTGGGGTAGGTGACTGCGACTTTCCTCTAATTAGCTTGATCTCGAAATTTATAGAAGAGTTGAGATTGTTTTGAGACAGCTATCCCACTGTCTTGAGAACGGTCTCAATGAAAGAGAAGGAGACAGCGCTTCACACGAAAAAGAGACGCATATGGACATGGACGAATTTTGCATTAATTACTATTTTGACGTTCACATTGTTAGCGGTACTAAAATGGATCGAGAATCGTATTTAGAACCTTCGGGAGTAATTTACATACAATCATTCATAAAGTATGTGAATTAAAATTTGCAAGATTTCATAAAATTTCTGGTACATCCAGTAAATATCATGTTGTTATTCTATGCATGTTGTATCATATTTTGAAATGGCTGCCTTTCCTGAAACTATTGACTGTAGGTACACACATTCCCATAATATGCTATATGACAGATAAGCGAAGAAGTATTTATTTTCCTCTTCCAAATAAAATGGTCGACATTTTCAGTATTTAATCAGGTATCATAATATTATTTAGATGCATAAATCTTTCTACACTTTCGAAGATTACCAAGACAACGAATTGTCAAAATATCTATAAATAGCTATTCCAACTCATTGCTACCAACATAACGATGCAGAAATAATTGCCATTCACGAGAAAAAGTACTTATTTATAGAGCTGCATCCACATTTTTTTCGAGTACGCTTTCTCGAATGAAACAAAGTACATATTTTACTTTTAATATGGATTTTCGAGCATGATCTCAAGATGGTCTTGAGAATTATTCTATAATTTGGGCCTATGACACAAGATTTTTATATATTTAGATAAAATATAATATACAATATTATATTTTTTAACAGATTTTTAATTATCTCAATAGAGACGAAGTTGGAATATTTATTGTAGGAGAACCGGGAAATCAAGGCACCTACAGGGCTTACGACCTGTCATCGGCTGGTTTACGTGATCACTTTATGCGCTTGCGCAACGTTCACGTTGTGAACGTTGCGCAAGCGCATAAAGTGATCACGTAAACCAGCCGATGACAGGTCGTAAGCCCTGTAGGTGCCTTGATTTCCCGGTTCTCCTACAATAAATATTCCAACTTCGTCTCTATTGAGATAATTAAAAATCTGTTAAAAAATATCTTTGACTCCCGACAGGGAAAAAAATCCAATGTTTGCGCATATGCAATAATAAAAATATTCGATTACAATATTATATGTAATTATAAAATATTTGTGAAAATTTTGTTATATTGTTCAAATTTAAACATAATTGATGTATAATAGAGAATTATTTTGGTAATCTTATGAGAGAATATTCTATAATTATGTTTGTAATTATTAATTGAGTGTATCAGTATCTAGATTTGTTTCGCTCAATGAACTTTTGAATGCCTGGTCAGGTGTATAATTGTATCACATACCCACAGAATAATTGCCTATTTGGTGGAAAATTGGTTTTAACTATAGTCTCCATTTTCAACAGTGGCTAAATAAGTTTTAAAATTTAGGTACATAGAGCATTCAATTAATTCATAAAAAAAATTAAGAGTATTTGTCTTATGATGTCACCAATATGTCTATGAATTTTATAAAAATTAATTTGGGTTTCAACGTTGATCATTTTAAATACAAAGATACATATTTTATCTTTACCAAGTGTGTGGTATTGTTTCTTTTTATAAGTGCCATAAGATGGCATGAGTTTCATCTGATTTTTCAAAACACAGCACTCTATTTCAGGGCCCCCAAATTTTGTATGAAAAAAATTATCTTCACGACTTCTGGATTTGCATATACTTTACTCAATCATTTTCTATTATGAAGAAAATGAATAATACTGTACTTGCTGCAATATATTTTCTAACAAATTGTGGAAACAAATTATTTTATGCACCAATTATATCTTAAGAATAACGAATACGAGTAGATCAAATTTCAAAGAATGTTTCATACAAAAATAATCTTTATTTATTATTTTTATAAAACTTTGAGAATTTCACTTCAAAGTTTATCAGTTTGCTTTTGTGGTACTTGGTGTATAAAGTATTTTATGTACAGTAATACATATTGAATATCAATTAATTCTGTCCCCATTAACAAGTCTATAAGTTTATGTAAATTCCCCTACTGGGCTTTATATTACAACTACTTCTTGCTTGAATATTATAGAATTCATTTAAATGTTGTGTTATTCAATTTGATTTAATCTTGTTTCAGGTTTTCAATCGAACTAGACAAATCGAGAGAGTTAGAGATAGGAATTCATTGGAAGGACTGGCGAGGACTGTGCGCTGTAAAGTTTTTGCGTTTAGAAGAATTCATTGATGATATTCGTCACGGAATGGCTTTACAACTGGAGCCTCAGGGTCTTTTGTTCGCAGAAATCAAGTTTTTAAATCCAATGATTTCGAGAAAACCTAAGCTCCAAAGACAGAGGAAAATTTTCAAACAACAAGTAAAGAACATTCCTCGTGCCAATCAAATGAATATTAATGTTGCAACATGGGGACGTTTACTTAAGCGTTCATCACCTTCTATACAGAATATAGCCAGTGGACATTTACCTCCAGCAAGCCAGTTGAGTTTTGAAAATCTCCATATTGACAATAAACAAGACATGCCACTTGAGAATACTGATGCCACGATAGGTGGTCTAGCCGGCATCAGACCTCTCGGTGTACCAGTACCACCGACACCCCCACCTAAACCTGCTCAATCTCCTAAGCCAAATAAAAGTGAACTCAGAATGGGGAAAGAAATTCAAGTAGCTCTTAAAGAATTTGATTTCCTCAATGTAGAAGATTGGAGAGAAAGAGACAATAATGCTTGCATGGTACAAACGACTGTTGTTACTTCAGTTACAACTACACCCATTGTTGAGTATCCTCCGTCCCCTTCACCTAAATCATTTTTAGATTTCCCTGTTGTTGAAGAGATTATAGAAACAACAACAGTGAAAGTATTACCCACTTCTGTACCTGACTATAGGGAAACATCCTATGACTCTCGTCATTCAGATACTTCAGTCATGAGTATGGATAGTTTTAAGCTCCTGAGTGTCCTCGGCCGTGGACACTTTGGAAAAGTTATTTTAACTCAATACAAGGCTACAGGGGAATATTTTGCTATTAAAGCATTAAAGAAAGGTGATATCATTGCTCGAGATGAAGTAGATTCACTCTTGTCAGAAAAGAGAATATTTGAAGTAGCAAACACAATCCGTCATCCATTTCTTGTCAACTTGTTTGCGTGCTTTCAAACAGATGCTCATGTATGTTTTGTGATGGAATATGCTGCTGGTGGAGATCTTATGATGCATATTCACAATGATGTATTCAGTGAACCACGCGCTGTTTTCTACGCAGCTTGTGTGGTTCTCGGATTACAATATTTACACGAAAACAACATTATTTATCGTGATTTGAAACTTGACAATCTTCTGTTAGACACGGAAGGATATGTCAAAATTGCAGATTTTGGATTGTGCAAAGAGGGCATGGGTTGGGGCGATAGGACAGGCACTTTCTGCGGTACTCCAGAGTTCTTGGCACCGGAGGTTCTCACTGAGACATCTTACACTCGTGCTGTAGATTGGTGGGGTCTGGGAGTACTTATTTTTGAAATGTTAGTTGGTGAATCGCCTTTCCCAGGCGATGACGAGGGAGAAGTATTTGATTCAATTGTCAACGACGAAGTAAGATATCCACGGATGTTATCATTAGAATCAATAGCACTTATGAGACGATTATTGCGTAAAAATCCAGAACGTCGTTTAGGTTCAAGTGAACGAGACGCTGAGGATGTTAAGAAACAAGCATTTTTCAGAAATATAGCATGGGATCAATTATTATTACGTCATATAAAACCACCATTTGTACCAACCATTAGTTCATTTGAGGATGTAAGTAATTTTGATAGTGAGTTTACCTCAGAACGTGCCGTACTAACACCTCCAAAAGAACCCAGAGTCCTCTCTGCACAAGATCACAATATGTTTACTGATTTCTCATACATGGCTGATTGGTGCTAAGACCCTTGTGCCTTGTGTCTTTATCATATCTTAAGTATGTTGAGAGAACTTCCCGGGCAAAGCTCGAGCCTTAATGCTTTTGAGTGGTATTTTCGATAGTATTAAGCTTCTTTATCCAATTGTTATCTAAATATGTATGTATATGTTAAGTGCAGCTAATATGCAATTGAGTTTATGCCAAATGTTGATGGCAAAATGTATCGGGTGAATTTATATATCGCGAGCCACATTTTAATATTAATCTGTTTTAGAACAATATTTTTATTAAGATATAATAAAATGATAAATATTTACAGTTATTATTGTATTGTGATTTTAATAAAATTTGGCATACCTGCCTGTCAAAGTGTTTTTATTAGGTATATAAATTATGATTTAGTGTTATAAATTAATTTAGACAATATATATATAAATATTATATACTATATAATTATTCTTTAGTTTTTGAATACAATTTATTATATAGTTAGGAGAATGAAACAAAATGAAAGCAATAAGTTCAAATCAATATTTATTCTAAATTTTTAATAACATTACAGAAATGTAAGAAATGGATTGATTTTATACTAAAACATTATTCACTTATATATAATTATGTGTCTTTTATTTTGATCAACACTTTACCTGTACACATTTTCCCTTTTATATAATTAATAGCCTCATTTATTTCATTCAGTTTAAATGTCTTACTTATATAAGCCGTTACTAAGTCTTCCTCATAATACTCTAAGATTTGACGTATCAAATTATAATAATTTACTTGATCAACATTTTGGTAGTTAAATATATTTACATTTTTAAATTTGTCTATTACTTCCTGTGACAACTTCACTGGTTCATCAGAATCCTTATTTTCTTTTTTATTTTTGTTATCTGGAGAATCTTCATTTTTATCAGATTTATTTTCTTTTTCATCGTCTGAATCATTGTTTTTGGGCATTCTTAATCTGTAGGTTCCAAGAATAACTCCTTTAGAAGAGTTGCCCATACTAAAACAAAACAATGTTATAAAGAAAAAAAAATATTAAGATCTAATATACCAAAAACTATTGGAAATGGAAATAATAAATTCAATCACAAATAATAATTTTTGTGAAAATCACATTTATCTCGGAAATATTATGCGCTTTAAATAATAAAAGTAAAATATGTTGTGATTGAAGACCAACTTTTGCAACGTGAAAGTTTAGGATAGTGTTTTACACTATGATAAACATTCAATTGTCTATCAGATGAGCCTAGTTGGGTTATTTTAGGTTTAATTTATTAATAATACCTACTTCTCTGAAGAAACTTCACCGATCAAGCTCAGTAGCTGTTAAAAATAGACCCCCTTACAATTTTTTACTCAAATGAGCCAGGAAACTAGCTTCTAAAATATATATCCTACGATAAACCACCCTGTGTATATTTAATATGAATTAAAAATGTGGGTGAAAAACAAAACAAACCATTTAACAACTGTGTTCAGAATGGGTCCTCCAACTGCATCGTAAATATAATTTATCCCCTTATCTTCAGTCGCTTTCATAATTTCTTTATAATTCCTCTTAAGATCATTTTTAAAAGCTGCAAAAGCACCTCGGTCCCTCAATAAACAAGCTTTACCATCTGTATCACTGACTGCAATAACCTTAAATAAAAATGACAATTTATTATAAAATACACTAATGTTAAAATTAACTAGAATTATGAAAAAAAATATTTAATTTTAAGTTCTATTTAAACTTATAGAACTTAAAATTAAATAAATATTTTTTTACATAATTCTACTTGATTATGGAGTTCTATCATGAAGTGACAGTTACAAATAAAAAAAATGTTAAAATTGTTGAATATGGTGCAAAAATTGATTTTATTATCAAATAGCAGAATATTTCTACCAATTGACCATCTGTGTCTAGCCCAGAAATGCAAGATTTTACTATCAAATAGCAGAATATTTCCTACCAATTGACCATCCTATTGTGTGTCTAGCCCAGAAATGCAAGATTTTACTATCGAATATCAGAATATTTCTACCAATTAACCATCCTATTGTGTGTCTAGCCCAGAAATGCAAGATTTTACTATCAAATAGCAGAATATTTCTACCAATTAACCATACTATTGTGTGTCTAGCCCAGAAATGCAAGATTTTACTATCGAATATCAGAATATTTCTACCAATTAACCATCCTATTGTGTGTCTAGCCCAGAAATGCAAGATTTTACTATCAAATAGCAGAATATTTCTACCAATTAACCATACTATTGTGTGTCTAGCCCAGATATGCAAGATTTTACTATCGAATATCAGAATATTTCTACCAATTAACCATCCTATTGTGTCTAGCCCAGAAATGCAAGATTTTACTATCAAATAGCAGAATATTTCTACCAATTAACCAGTTGTATCTAATCCTAGTTTCTTTTTCGCTAGTAATTATACTAAACACCGTCACAAAGAATTATTGATTTGTCAAACAAAAAAAAATCTTTCTCTTATGTAATTTTTTTTACAATGGCGAACAGAAAAGGACAATCACATGAGTTATTTTAAATATATTGATTACTGTATTATCTCAAATAAAACATAATATTTTTATAAAAAAAAATCTCTTATTTACATTGGATTTGGGTTTTGCCAGAGATCATACTAACCAAGCCTTTTGTTCACAGTTTAAATTTTGAGAAATGTTCAACGATCTTGAGGGCAAGTCTGGTCAAACGGTGGAATCAAAAGCCTCATGACAACCCGTATCATGGATATAATTATCTTATGGAGTTCTATTATATCTTAAGATATAATAGAACTCCTTAAGATAATTATAGTCATGATATGGGTTATCATGAGGGTATTGATTCTACCGTTTGACCAGACTTGCCCCCCTGGATAGAAATGAAAACATTTTATGTTGTTGATCAGATAATATTATTTTTTTAAATAAAATGATGCATTCAAGCGACACTGATGATTCAAACTTGTCTGAGTAAAAAATCATATTCCTTATAAAAGTTACCTAATTGATTTTTGTTTTTTATTTAATTTTTTTCATTCATTCTTACCCCAATTATATTTATGGCTGTATTATATTCTGGTATAACTAAATATTTAATGAAGATGTGTAAAGATATATTTATATATATATATATACATATATATATATATATATATATATATATATATATATATATATATATATATATATATATATATATATATATATATATATATATATATATATATATATATATATATATATATATATATATATATATATATATATATATATATATATATATATATATATATATATATATATATATATATATAATGTGACGTTATTTTTGTATTTACACGTCACTACTTAATTAATTTAATTTAATGTTTATAAAATTGTGTTAAACGAACGCACTTCGCAATATTGGCAATATTTCTAAAAAAGTTGTAAGGCGAACACAGCCGTGAACGGATTAGCTAGGCGGGTCGAAATATCTATGCCTTTCTTTTCAACGCTGACAGCCGACACGAGGTATCATCGCTCAACTATGGCCTACGCAAAATTATCCAGCAAAGACTGGAAATTTAAGTTCAAAGGAGGCTGGGTAAGTTCTCTATCTAATTTCATCGATCCTCGTCTATATAAAATATCTGGCATGAGTCACGTTCGCTAATTTAACTGAATTCTTGCAGGAAATATAACCGCCTCCTTTGTCCTTTGCTTCTTTGTTCCTTGCTTTCTTCTTTACTTTCTTTATCTTGTTTGTTCATGCTGTCTTGTCATCATTCTTCAACATTGGTGTACTTTACTATGTACACCATGGATGACTGAAAATGAATGGTTTTAAATATCATGGTTGGTGCATGCTCATATTTGCACATCGTGACTTGATAATGACTAAAACACCTGTAAATTGTACTTCAAATCGACGTAAATACTACGATGGTAGTTCTCATCACAACAATTGTATCTGCTGATCATCCTCAAGAAGATGGAAATTCCTAAAACTGTTTCATTTCTTGGTTATTATAAAAAAAAACATGAAATACTGATATCATTTGAAAATTTAGTTGAATCTGTTTAATTATGTCATGTCTGATATTTCTTTTTATTATACACCACATGGTCTAGAAAAACATTTAAAAACTTGTAAATTGTAATTTAAGAATTAAATTATTTTATTAAAATGTCAAATATTTAGCTTAGTTCAGGTAACGTAGATAACTGTATCATATTTAACACTCCTTGCCAACCATGATATGAATAAATTGTAATTTCTTTTGTATTTGTGCGTTTCTTTCATCACTTGGTCTTCCCTACAATCACATCTGACTCAGCTTTTCATGTCATAATTACTGTTTCATTGAACAGAAAATTCTTATTTGATACTTAAATATATTCTTTTTTTGTCTTAATCAATAAACAACACGCCCTGAGATACTGAGATGTTTGCATTATTTTAAATGAGTCTCATTGCAATATCGCTGACTGCTGGTGGTAAGGTTTTATGGTGAGTATAATTTCAGCTTCTCTCTTTTTCTTTTCTCATACACCACCATACCTTCGCAATTGTCGGCCCAAAGTGGGGCAGGATTTTTTAAAAAAATTGAAGAGCGCGGACTATTAGGATTTAAATTCCATTTGTATTTTTTATTTTTATTGATTGTAAGACTGGCGCCCATTCTATAACTCTTTTTAAAGTCAGATGTTTGTGTGGGACAGATTAGTGTTTGTAGAGAACGTAAAATTGATAATTAGTTCGTATACTTTGTGGTAGCGATTCCTTTCCTTCCTTAAACCCATCCTTAATCTGAGGACTGCGCAGAATCCATCGTCATGAAAGCCGAGCTGTGAGATTATATTCAGGAGATGACCAGAAGTCAACCAAACTATTTCTGGAAAGTGTGGAAGAGCCCATTATGACCAGTCTTATTCGAGAAATACCATTCAAGAAATCTACTCAATCAGGTTGTATTGTAAACTAATAAATAATTAAATGTCGTGAGGACTATAACATAAAAATTCACATTCTTTTCAGTACAAAACTTGAGTTGTCATCAATTATTATTAATGTCTATTTTTTTGTAAATCTATAAATTGATTAGAATTATTTTTCTGATTTCATAATTAAAATGTCACATTTTATTAACTGAACATACATAATGAGGGTATCAAATTTTTATAATTGAAACTGTCTTCAAAAAGCATCAGGTTGTATAATTTTAATTTGTCGTTGGACTGTGCTAAATGTTATTTCATGTTTGGTTTGCATTATTAATGTTGAATACCTATGTTATAGATAAAAGTATATGAATCTTTATAAGCGTTGTAATTTCCTTTTTGCTAATATACAACATAGTATACATTTTTCTTGTGTCGGTCATAAAATTTGAACTTGTAAAAAATAATTATAAAAATCATATGTGGGGTAGAAATTAATTAGGAGATTGTTGTGGTAATTACCAAAAGAAGTCTGTCTGATACCTGCATAGAATCAACATTGTTGCATGGCACTTAATATTTTTTCTTGTAACAAGTGAAAAATAATCAATGTCTTTTTAAATAATGATATTATTGATATAATACTCTTCGATAATAATAAAAAGTTTTCTAAATTCATGTTAAATCAATATAATTAAAAGGAAATGGTGTTTTAAAGCAATTTGAGTTTTTATTCTCTGTTGGGGACATGTGTTTTTTCTCAATTTTTGATGTTAAAAGTTCAGCTATGTTGTATAAAATAATAACTGAAAATGTTCTTTTAAATTGAATCTCAAATCAATGTGTGCTATAGGGAGTTTTGTTTATGATTGTAATGAATATGCAATTAAATATTTTCACTTTTACAGATGGAAAGTGTTGGTGAACTCTATGAAATATTTTTTGGGAATGCTGAATTTGAATCTGCTGTATAATCACAAAAAATCAAGGCTCGGAGAGATGATATTTCTATATGGATTTTGGTCTATTTCTTATTTAAGGTATTCCATGTTTATTAATTTGGTCTGACATAAACTTATGATGTAATATTGTCATCTCTGAGAATGATTTAGTTTGAATTTACCAAATGTAATGTTACTTCTTGATGATAATAACTTCATTTTTATATGGAAATGAGTCTTGTTTCTATTATGAATAAATTGTTTAATGTTTCATATTATATTTATGTTGTCTAATGTGTGGTACACAGTATCGACCTACAACAACATGTTACGCTGGTTATTCAATAGAAATTAATGTTAATAATTCAGAAATGTTATGGAACTCATCGTTCAAATGATAGAATCTTTTATGTATAACAATACACTAGGTATAAATGAAAACACTAATTAGTTTTAGTTTCACTATTTAATTATAACACTGGCACTGACCGGTATCGATCTGAAGATCATCGTCAGAGTGCACTCTGACGATGATCTTCAGATCGATACCGGTCAGTGCCAGTGTTATAATTAAATAGTGAAACTAAAACTAATTAGTGTTTTCATTTATACCTAGTATAATGGAGTTTCACCACGAATTATCCGTCGACAAAATTAACAAGTTATAACAATACACTTTTTGTATAGTCTATCTGACATTTTGCTGACTATAATCATTGTAGCTTATTGTAGAAATGATTAACAATCATTAAAATTAACGTTGGGGAAATAATACTGTTTTAAAGATAAAATAAATGAAAATTAATTATATTCTTTTGTCAAAAGTGTAATTAACGCCATCTATACGGCGGGAGGAAAACTTATGTAGTTGCATGACTACTCGTGCTGCAACTAAATAGTTGGTTCTGAGTAATGAAATATTTGTAATTGTTAGATATGATTGTATATTAATTGGAAATAATGCACGATGTAAACTAATATGTTAATTTTATAAAGGAACTCTTCTTTTTTTTTGTGATTGTCATACACATTACAAAGATTATTGTTTTCGGTACGAATAATTAATCATGTTGTATCAAATCATCCTATATTATGAGTAATAAGCTGATGTTATAAAATCATTCGTACGCTTCTGTACTTTCTTTTGACATTTCCACAATATAAAATTTCTTTAAAAATGGAACGTATAGATGACGAATCTTTTAACTCGATACAATCGTTGAAGTATGAACTGAAAAAGCGAGGTATTAAACCAGAAGGAAAGTTTCACATGTTACGCGTCCAGGCGCAAACATTTAATTGCACGCATAATAAATTGAATAAACTGAAAAAACAAAAAGCCATGGATATTGTGTCATCTGAAGAATCGGATTTGGAATTAGAACCAAATAATATCTCGGAATCAACAAAGTATTTAAATATTCAGGATGCTAATCCCGTAAATTCTCGTAAAGCGGATCCTATTGATAATGTATCGTTGCAACCAGGTGCGAGTAGTAATTTCTGTTGTCGAAGTAAAGATTTCGAGGTATCGGGTTTGAAAGACCTAAATCTGAGGTATGATGGGAGAAATGATGTGCATGAATTTATTCAAGATTTAAATTTTTTACAAAAATCTCGATTAATTCCAGATAGTCAATTATATCGTGCTTTCTCTGACTTATTGACTGGAGTAGCTAGTTCTTGGCTAAAGGCTAATTATGAGCAATTTTCCTCATGGTCACAGTTGAAAAATGCCTTTATTGAAAGATTTAAACGTGTGAACGCTGTTAGTATTTATCAACATAAACTTGCTATGCGCAAACAATTACCAAATGAAAAATTATCTGATTATATTACGGAAATGCAATTTTTAGCTACTCGACTTATGACACCCTGGCCGGAACGTCAATTATTGGAACTTATATATAATAATGTGAGACCGGAATTTAGAATTATGTTTATTTCATGTAATGTAGAAACAATAGATCGTCTGATGCAAATGGCGAAAACGCAGGAGGGTTTTCAATTACAATTTCCTCTTGAAAGCTCATGTAATTATAATAAATCAAAAAATTATACTGTTAATCGACAACAAAATTCATCTTTTCCTTTAGCTGTGGTTTCAGATACACCACAAATAGTATGCAAAAAATGCAAAAATGCAGGACACCATTTTCGTAACTGTCAAATTATTAAACATCCTATCTGTTTTAAATGTAATAAACAAAATGTATGGACGAGAGATTGCTGTGGTATTGCATCGCATCCACAAACTGATTCTTATATTAATATCTCAAACAATGCTTCAAATAATAAAAAATGTAATTCAAATAACGTGCAGGAGCCCAAGGACGGTCCAGCTCAAAAGTAGGTTATGCTGATCCCGTTGCCGGGAGAAATATTTAAAATTTTTTGTTGATCAAGGTTATGTTGGTGAACATTTTAATACTTGTATCGCCACCGCAAATAATCAATTTCAGTCAATTACAAGGATGAAATTATATTACGGTGTAGTGCGGTGTCAGATTTTTGGATAGGCTTTGGATGGACAGATTTCTGTTTAATAATCTTGTTCAGCCTTGGGTGTTCAACTGTTTGGCATTGGGCGCACTGTGATGATTTCTATTTTGTGTATTTGAACAAGTGGCGAACAAATCCAACATTATGCTTTAAAATTTGATTAATTTGATTTTGAAATCAACTTTCTTGGGAATATAATTTTTAATTGATTAATACTTTGCTTAAAGTTTTGAAGTAGTTACTTAGTTTTGAATTTGTAGCTTTATGAAAATTATAAATTGATGATTTCATCAAAGTATGCTGTTGCGTTATATGAATGGTACTGTAAATATCTCAACAGGTTATACACCTTATTTTCTTTTTCACGGTCGTGAACAAATTCTGTCAGGTGAGATGCATCAACGGTATCAACCTGGACCCATCTCAGCAGATGACATGCAAATAGAAAAGCCCCATGATTATGCTGAAATGCTAGATGAATTAAGAATTATTTTTTTTGAAGTTCAGAAGAATCTTATGTCAGCTTTTAAACGCAATGCCACTTTGTATAACAAAAATAGGGTCGAACGCTCTTATAATGTAGGTGACTTTGTCTACCGGAGAAATTTTATAAACTCCAAGGGCGCTGAATTCTTTTCATCAAAATTAGCTCCACGCTTTGTTAGAAACAAAATTATAGCAAAAATATCACCTGTAGTTTATACATTAGCGAATGAACAAAATAAGTCTGTAGGGAACTTTCACATCAAGGATCTCTTAAAACCAGATTAATATTAAATTTTTTTTTGATGTCTGTATCATCAGTATGATACAACTGTATCATATAATTTGTATGTTTTCATTGCCAATACATTACATCCATATCTGCTTAATGCTATTATCATTCTCAGGATATAATATGTCAGATGACCAAATTAATCAAACGTTGATAAATGTTTACACTGTAAATACACTGTTTTTACTCTCCACACTATGGAATAGGGGAGAGTCATGATTTCGCAAAATTTAAGCGTATTTTTTTTACATCAATTTCTCAATGGGTATCATGTAGAGAATGCACACTATGAGTTTCGTCGTGATGTGTTTGTGTGTATGGCGTATACGCTGTACGCCGTACGCCGTACGCCGTAGCATTTATCTTTTTTGTGTCCTCTCTACAGCCCAAACTATAAGTCTGATCGACTTCATATTAACATCATATGTGTAAAGTGCAAAGACCTAGAGCTGATTAGTTTTCCATAGACAACTTTTGATTTCTTCTCTATGAATTCATCATTTATGTTGTTTTTTTTTTGTGTCCTCTCTGCAGCCCAAACTATAAGTCCGATTGACTTCATATTGATATCACATGTGTTAAGTCCATAAACTTAGAGCTGATTAGTTTTCCATAGACAACGGTTCATTTTTTCCCAATGTTTCTTTATGATTTCATCTATTAAAACTGAAAAAATGCTCTCACGACCTGGAAATTAGAGATATTTTAATTTGGTTTCAACTATTTATACAACACCAAGAATCTTCATAAAATTGTATTCAAAGTTGGTCAATGTTAAAAGAAAAATATTCAACGGTTTCAAAAATTATATTTTATTTAATGGATATTTGTATGAAACTTATATGTAACAAGAGAATTTTTTTATATTTGGCAATGATCAGTTCATTGATTTCATATTGATAGAAGAATATTAATAGCTTGAACTTAGAACTGATTAGCTTTTCATAGATATCATATAATTTCTTCATATGATATCACGTGTAAACATTGTCAAAATGCTCTAACGCTCTTTGAAACAAAATTTATCTGCTTTTTTTAAAATATTTCATACAACATAAGCAGTCTTCACTATACTGCATTAATAGTTTGTCTATCTTAACATAAAAATATACTATCGGAAGAAAATTTATATTCCTGGTAGTAACATTTAGTATGAATAAAAATGTAATTAGATAAATTTCTATGTATGGAAACGTTTAGTAATTTGATTTCATGTTATAATGTAAAGAGCTTGAACATAGAACTGATTAGCTTTCCATAAATAACAAAAAAAATCTTCATATGATATCACCTGTCAAAATTTGGAAAATGCTCTCGCGTTCTTTAGAACAAAATTTATCTGCTTTTTTTAAAATATTTCATACAACATAAGCATTCTTCACTATACTGCATTAATAGTTTGTTTATCTTAACATAAAAATATACTATCGGAAGAAAATTTATATTCCTGGTAGTAACATTTAGTATGAATAATAATGTAATTAGATAAATTTCTATGTATGGAAAAGTTCAGTAATTTGATTTCATGTTATAATGTAAAGAGCTTGAACATAGAACTGATTAGCTTTCCATAAATAACAAAAAAAATCTTCATATAATATCACGTGTCAAAATTTTGAAAATGCTCTCGCGTTCTTTAAAACAAAATTTATCTGCTTTTTTTAAAATATTTCATACAACATAAGCATTCTTCACTATACTGCATTAATAGTTTGTTTATCTTAACATAAAAATATACTATCGGAAGAAAATTTATATTCCTGATAGTAACATTTAGTATGAATAAAAATGTAATTAGATAAATTTCTATGTATGGAAACGTGTAGTAATTTGATTTCATGATATAATGTAAAGAGCTTGAACATAGAACTGATTAGCTTTCCATAAATAACAAAAAAATTCTTCATATGATATCACCTGTCAAAATTTGAAAAATGCTCTCGCGTTCTTTAAAACAAAATTTATCTGCTTTTTTTAAAATATTTCATACAACATAAGCATTCTTCACTATACTGCATTAATAGTTTGTCTATCTTAACATAAAAATATACTATCGGAAGAAAATTTATATTCCTGGTAGTAACATTTAGTATGAATAAAAATGTAATTAGATAAATTTCTATGTATGGAAAAGTTCAGTAATTTGATTTCATGTTATAATGTAAAGAGCTTGAACATAGAACTGATTAGCTTTCCATAAATAACAAAAAAAATCTTCATATGATATCACCTGTCAAAATTTGGAAAATGCTCTCGCGTTCTTTAGAACAAAATTTATCTGCTTTTTTTTAAATATTTCATACAACATAAGCATTCTACACCATACTGCATTAAAAGTTTGTCTATCTTATCATAAAAATATACTATCGGAAGAAAATTTATATTCCTGATAGTAACATTTAGTATGAATAATAATGTAATTAGATAAATTTCTATGTATGGAAAAGTTCAGTAATTTGATTTCATGTTATAATGTAATGAGCTTGAACATAGAACTGATTAGTTTTCCATAAATAACAAAAAAAATCTTCATATAATATCACGTGTCAAAATTTTGAAAATGCTCTCGCGTTCTTTAAAAAAAATTTATCTGCTTTTTTTAAAATATTTCATACAACATAAGCATTCTTCACTATACTGCATTAATAGTTTGTTTATCTTAACATAAAAATATACTATCGGAAGAAAATTTATATTCCTGATAGTAACATTTAGTATGAATAAAAATGTAATTAGATAAATTTCTATGTATGGAAACGTGTAGTAATTTGATTTCATGATATAATGTAAAGAGCTTGAACATAGAACTGATTAGCTTTCCATAAATAACAAAAAAATTCTTCATATGATATCACCTGTCAAAATTTGAAAAATGCTCTCGCGTTCTTTAGAACAAAATTTATCTGCTTTTTTTAAAATATTTCATACAACATAAGCATTCTACACCATACTGCATTAAAAGTTTGTCTATCTTATCATAAAAATATACTATCGGAAGAAAATTTATATTCCTGATAGTAACATTTAGTATGAATAATAATGTAATTAGATAAATTTCTATATATGGAAAAGTTCAGTAATTTGATTTCATGTTATAATGTAAAGAGCTTGAACATAGAACTGATTAGTTTTCCATAAATAACAAAAAAAATCTTCATATAATATCACGTGTCAAAATTTTGAAAATGCTCTCGCGTTCTTTAAAACAAAATTTATCTGCTTTTTTTAAAATATTTCATACAACATAAGCATTCTTCACTATACTGCATTAATAGTTTGTTTATCTTAACATAAAAATATACTATCGGAAGAAAATTTATATTCCTGATAGTAACATTTAGTATGAATAAAAATGTAATTAGATAAATTTCTATGTATGGAAACGTGTAGTAATTTGATTTCATGATATAATGTAAAGAGCTTGAACATAGAACTGATTAGCTTTCCATAAATAACAAAAAAATTCTTCATATGATATCACCTGTCAAAATTTGAAAAATGCTCTCGCGTTCTTTAAAACAAAATTTATCTACTTTTTTTAAAATATTTCATACAACATAAGCATTCTTCACTATACTGCATTAATAGTTTGTCTATCTTAACATAAAAATATACTATCGGAAGAAAATTTATATTCCTGATAGTAACATTTAGTATGAATAATAATGTAATTAGATAAATTTCTATGTATGGAAAAGTTCAGTAATTTGATTTCATGTTATAATGTAAAGAGCTTGAACATAGAACTGATTAGCTTTCCATAAATAACAAAAAAAATCTTCATATGATATCACCTGTCAAAATTTGGAAAATGCTTTCGCGTCCTTTAAAACAAAATTTATCTGCTTTTATTAAAATATTTCATACAACATAAGCATTCTACACCATACTGCAATAATAGTTTGTCTATCTTAACATAAAAATATACTGTCGATAGAAAATTTATTTTCCTGGTAGTAAAATTTAGTATGAATAAAAATGTATATAATAAGATAAATTTCTTATGTATGGAAAAGTTCAGTAATTTGATTTCATGTTATAATGTAAAGAGCTTGAACATCGAACTGATTAGCTTTTCATAAATAACAAAAATTTCTTCATATGATATTACGTGTCAAAATTGTCAAAATGCTCTAACGTCCTTTAAAACAAAATTTATCTGCTTTTATTAAAATATTTCATACAACATTAGAATTCTTCACCATACTGCATTAATAGTTTGTCTATCTTAACATGAAAATATACTATCGTTAGAAAATTTATATTCTTGGTAGTAAAATTTAGAATGAATAAAATATTTCATTGTCAATATTTGTGGTGTGGAGAGTTTAGTGTTGGCCACAACCCACTCGTTTTTTTATAATGAGAAATTTCTCGAGGAACATATTGGTACTCTGATGGCATATGTTTAATATGATGGGTTCCTCGACAAATTTAAATTTAATTATATTGTGGGGAATGCTGTGATGGAGTATTTCTTCACAATATTGAGATGTCATATACTTTTGTTTTCATTCAGATGAGTTAGTTCTATTTTTATGTCAAAATTTGTAGAGCTACATTGTACTTGCTTTTTTATATTAAAATGTTATCCTATATTGTCTAGATGTTGGACTATAGAACTGATATTTTCCAAGGAAAATTGTCTAGTATATGTCATACAAATTGTGTTGATGGTAAATATGATCCTGAATGAAAACCTAAGTATATCAATTTGATAAAAGTTGGTATGTAGAGCTCCTTTTATTTCATGTAGGTTACTGTATAATATGTAATGTTCTTGTTTATGAATACCAATTTCATATTGTAATATGAAATTGATTGTTATATGTCATGGTATAACTTAAAATGCTGAAATGTCATTATATTTTGTTTTTTTTTTTATTACAATAATAGGAAATTTATTAGATAATTCACTCATTTTTCTACCATATAAGAGTTATATCTGTGGTATCACGTGCATGGAATGCCATGGTCTTCTTCCAGATAACTGTGTCGACCAACTCAGTTATCGTAGACTGCATCTGGAGATTTAGTTTGGTCAACTAGATGTCTGATGTAATCATAACGAAGAGACACTGATCATTATCTGTCACGTGAGATACATGAGGTGACACACTTGGTGTGCGATAGAAGAAATTACAAATTGTTGAACGTTATAAATTTTCTCAAATCTTATCATTCTGTAGACTATTTTTATATAACCTTGCATGGACTAGTGTCCTTAATCATAACAAAGAGACACTGTCACATGAGATACATGAGGTGACACACTTGGTGTGCGATAGAAGAAATTACAAATTGTTGAACGTTATAAATTTTCTCAAATCTTATCATTCTGTAAACTATTTTTTATAACCTTGCATGGACTAGTGTCCTTAATCATAACAAAGAGACACTGTCACATGAGATACATGAGGTGACACACTTGGTGTGCGATAGAAGATATTACAAATTATTGAATGTTACAAATTTTCTCAATTCTTGTCATTTTGTAGATTATTTTTATATAATTTTGTATGTACTAGTGTCCTTAATCATAACGAAGAGACACTGTTACATGACATACATGAGGAGACACACTTGCTGTGCAATAGAAAGAGTTACAATTTATTAGACGTTATAAATTTTTATTAAATTGAGTCATTAGATATTACATTTCTGATGTTCTGTCTAGCTGATGCTTTTATGTATGACATATTGGGTAATCTATTACCAAACCTGATCTCTAATACCATGATATATAACAACATTTTAGTTAAGATTGAATTCTGTTATGATCAAAATAGTGTAATGCAAATTCAATACTGGACTTATCACATTCTTGAAATATAAATTTTAAAATTGCATTATATTATTATTTGCTATGGAGAAATAAGATGCTGGTATGAAATTTCTTTTGTTTAATATAAAAATGTTTTTCATCTGGGATCAAAGTGGATAAATTCTATGCATTTATCTTCCCGATGAATTTTCTTATCATGGGTAAGGTGTTTATAGGAGGTACTCATGATAACTGATGTTTATAGTTATTGATAATGATTATTAAAATAATGATATTTTACATTTGCTATGTCTGACACATAAATCTTTCATAGACAAATTTACATGTTAGCTTTCACATTTCTTGGCTTACAATTAAGACTTGCATGTATGATACTGAGCTAAGCTCACAATTTGATATGATGACTATGATGCTGTTTTAACTGGGAAAATATTCTGAACTTTAAATTTTCCCTATGATGAAATTTTTTTATCGTGAGTTAAGGTGTTTATAGGATGGACTCACGATAACTGTATCACGCTTGAAGATACATGGTATCTGAGTGATTCTGTTTCAACATGAGAGCCTCTTCCGCAGATTCTAGCTCACAATGAGAATTAGCACAAATGATAGCTAATCCAAGCTCACAATATGGAGACAAGATGAAAAGCTAAGATGGGGTTTCCTTAGTTTTCCATCGATAAAAAAAATAATGAACGCTTCTCGGGAGTGTCATTGAAGGGGTTAAATAATCAAACGTGAGTGGACTGAAAACGTTCACCACTAGATCTGTAAATACTGTATTATAATTGTTATTACGTCTATTTTATGAACAGAAGGGTTTCATTTAAATGAATAGTTAATCTTGACAGCAAGTATGTCAAAATTTGGAATTTTTATTTAATATGAAAATTTTCTGTTTCAGCTAGTTTAAGAATTTTATATATTTTTATGGTGGATAATTTTTGTTATTTTTTATTATGTAACTGTTCCAGATCTGCCACCAGTTGTTTAAATGACAAGGATATGTCGTTATCAGCGACATAGACTTATGTCATTTGAACTCTAACATTTTCCTTATCCTTAAATTGTAGGTGTTTTTCCTCGCGGGATTCGGTTGAGTTGGAGAACATGGGACTTATGCCAGTTATATTTACTAATTTCTGTTTTTCAAATTTACTATCAAAACACTTTTTTTTCTTTTTTTTTGTTAACAGAGGAGGTATGTGACGTTATTTTTGTATTTACACGTCACTACTTAATTAATTTAATTTAATGTTTATAAAATTGTGTTAAACGAACGCACTTCGCAATATTGGCAATATTTCTAAAAAAGTTGTAAGGCGAACACAGCCGTGAACGGATTAGCTAGGCGGGTCGAAATATCTATGCCTTTCTTTTCAACGCTGACAGCCGACACGAGGTATCATCGCTCAACTATGGCCTACGCAAAATTATCCAGCAAAGACTGGAAATTTAAGTTCAAAGGAGGCTGGGTAAGTTCTCTATCTAATTTCATCGATCCTCGTCTATATAAAATATCTGGCATGAGTCACGTTCGCTAATTTAACTGAATTCTTGCAGGAAATATAACCGCCTCCTTTGTCCTTTGCTTCTTTGTTCCTTGCTTCCTTGCTTTCTTCTTTACTTTCTTTATCTTGTTTGTTCATGCTGTCTTGTCATCATTCTTCAACATTGGTGTACTTTACTATGTACACCATGGATGACTGAAAATGAATGGTTTTAAATATCATGGTTGGTGCATGCTCATATTTGCACATCGTGACTTGATAATGACTAAAACACCTGTAAATTGTACTTCAAATCGACGTAAATACTACGATGGTAGTTCTCATCACAACAATTGTATCTGCTGATCATCCTCAAGAAGATGGAAATTCCTAAAACTGTTTCATTTCTTGGTTATTATAAAAAAAAACATATGAAATACTGATATCATTTGAAAATTTAGTTGAATCTGTTTAATTATGTCATGTCTGATATTTCTTTTTATTATACACCACATGGTCTAGAAAAACATTTAAAAACTTGTAAATTGTAATTTAAGAATTAAATTATTTTATTAAAATGTCAAATATTTAGCTTAGTTCAGGTAACGTAGATAACTGTATCATATTTAACACTCCTTGCCAACCATGATATGAATAAATTGTAATTTCTTTTGTATTTGTGCGTTTCTTTCATCACTTGGTCTTCCCTACAATCACATCTGACTCAGCTTTTCATGTCATAATTACTGTTTCATTGAACAGAAAATTCTTATTTGATACTTAAATATATTCTTTTTTTGTCTTAATCAATAAACAACACGCCCTGAGATACTGAGATGTTTGCATTATTTTAAATGAGTCTCATTGCAATATCGCTGACTGCTGGTGGTAAGGTTTTATGGTGAGTATAATTTTAGCTTCTCTTTTTCTTTTCTCATAAACCACCATACCTTGCAATATATATATATATATATATATATATATATATATATATATATATATATATATATATATATATATATATATATATATATATATATATATATATATATATATATATATATATATATATATATATATATATATATATATATATATATATATATATATATATATATATATATATATATATATATATATATATATATATATATATATATATATATATATATATATATATATATATATATATATATATATATATATATATATATATATATATATATATATATATATATATATATATATATTATAATATTTTTATCTCGGTTTTCCCGTGTCAGTTGGTCTTGACTAAGACCATTTGTCTTCCGACGTTTCGCCTGAATATCACCAGGCATTTTCAAGGACTTAACGAAAAGCACGCGCGCGACACACGTCTACTCACACTGAAAGCTCACCGTCAAGTGACTCGTAGCGTACAAGATGGCCGCTTATGTCAAATATTGTTAGCGCGACGTGATTGGCTCCTTGTGACATGCCCACCTGCTGTCGTGTTCGTTGGTAATAATATTTTATCATTATTTTTGTGTTGTGATTTATTGTTAATTTTAGTTGTGACATTAATATTATTATTGTTGAGTTTTGGGGTTATTTTCGCTATGGTATTATTAATATTATTATTGTATTGTTTGTCATATAAAATGTTCTTCCAGGTACTAGGCAAACGAACTCCGTCGTCCCGATTTCACCCGTGAAAACATCAAATATAACATATATATATATATATATATATATATATATATATATATATATATATATATATATATATATATATATATATATATATATATATATATATATATATATATATATATATATATATATATATATATATGTATATATGTATATATGTATATATGTATATATGTATATATGTGTATATGTGTATATGTGTATATGTGTATATGTGTATGTGTATGTGTATGTGTATGTGTATGTGTATGTGTATGTGTATGTGTATGTGTATGTGTATATATATATATATATATATATATATATATATATATATATATATATATATATATATATATATATATATATATATATATATATATATATATATATATATATATATATATATATATATATTTTGCAGTAAAATAGCAATATCTATTTTTTTTACTGTAAAACATAGTAATTGTTATACTATTTTGGAAATACCAATAATTGCGCCAACTTTTGCAATAATTTGCCAGGTTGGCGTCATAATCTTTTTTTTCAATGTGAACAATCAAAGTTGAGTAATATTTTTTTTTAATTCACAACCCGGGCCATATTTTTTTTTTACGCCAACAAAAAAAGTTTTATTTTTATTTTGGATTGTGATCAATAGCCGAGTTATTCAAGATTGTCGAACATAAATTAGAATGAAAAAAAATTGAAATTTGTAAATATGGCACTCGAAAAACGTAGGCGTAGATTTTCAGGCACTTTGTAAAAGTGGCAATATCTCGAAAACTAAGGAACTTTTATCAAGGTCATATTTGCATATTCTGGCGAGTCATGAGTTGGTATAACATCCCATAAAAGGAATACGTTGACTTATGGGACACCCTGTATATTGATATATTATTATATTGAAAAGTTCAATTGCAATTGAAATTGATTTATACATGAAAACTGTTCACCTAGGTTGGATAGCAGACCTTTACAAGTGGTGGTCAGCAAATGCAAAACAGTATCCAAGCCTAGCAGAATTTGCTAAGATTTATTTATCATCTCCCAGTAGCAGTGTATATTATATAGTGTACAGCCTGAGGACGAGAAGAGCTGACCCCAACAGTCTTCTTAGACGATAAGTTGGGAAAAAGCCGGGAATAAGAAGAAGGTAGCAGTGTATATAGTGAGCGATAATTTTCGAAAGCAGGTACAATTCATGAGGAAAAGCGCAATTGTTTGCTATCAACAAATGCTGAAAAAATTGTTTTCATTCATCAAAACTTACAACTGATAGATTTTAAATATTTAATGTGCAGAATTTTTGTTAAAATAAAAAAAATGTGAGTAATATTTAAATATGATTTTTTTTTCTTCATGTTTTGGTATTCGGCCGAATAGTTCGCAATATTTGGCCGAATACCAAATAGTCCAACTGTCGATTTGTTCAAGAGAACTAGATAATTTAGTTTGCTAAAAAAATATTACATTGTAGTACTACATCTCAATTTTTTTAACAATTTTTATAAAAAATGAATTCAGTGACGACATCGCCTCATACAATTTGTATGGCAGTGGGCCTATACACAATATCTAAGTAAAATTAATAGTTTGATACTTAATCTCCAAACATACATGCATACCGTCATACTGTTTTCATATTCTGGGTAGGAAAAAAGGACTGACCTCCATACTATCCTATCTTGACATACATATGTATATATTTTTAAACGTAGATATCTACATGTGTTGTGTAGAAAACAAAATATCTTAAAATATTCAATAATTAATTGGATTTATGGGTTTATAGATTGGTACTTATTCTTCAACTATACATACTATCGCTATCGACAGTTGGATCTCATGTGTTACATGCAACTAGTAGTTAAATATTCTTGGCATCTCTAATAAATGCACTTCTTATAAAATAGACTAGAGTAAAATATTAATTCACTATAACAATAATTAAAGAATGAAAATACAAACACAACATGAATTTAAATTGAACTTGTAACAGCAAATTTTAGTTGTACGTACCTATTTGTTGTATTCATAATAATCTATACAAATTCATATATTTAGTATGCAAAATATCATTATAAATAAGAGTCTAGTCACTTCAAAATATAACATTATAATAAATATTTGTTATTACATATCAATCAATGTACATATAATGCCACAATGTACTTTGACATTTGACTGATTTGACCGACATAAATAATTCGCCCCCTGGTGTTAAAAATTGAAACTAACGCTAACGGCGGGAACGATAATAAGATATTTGACGTTTTTCTCGCATAAAAAATCAGATTTTTAAAACAAAAAAACTCTCGAGGATTCTTTGAGAGGGTACTATATTTTAATGCCAGATGTCTTAGAAGTTTGGGATGAAGATATAATATAACTTTGAATAATTTCTGTCCGCTAAATTTTGTTATTGACACACACGTTTTTTGCATGTAAAAAACATGATTTTTAATCTTCCCAGAAATCGAGTTTTTTCTCATTTTGTATGAAAATTTAAATTTTCAAACTTAAATATCTGGATCCCAAGATGATCATTTCTGATAAATTAAATGAGGTATAATTTCTGTCGAAACAATGAATATCTCTGCAAAATTTGATGATCGTAGGTAAAGAGGGGAAAAAAGTGAAAAGTTCGTGTTTATATGTTCCGCAAGTTTTTCGTAGGGACGGTATTTTAATACATTTTTTTGTATGGGACGGTATTTTAGTATAGGTAAAATTTTCAGTACAATTTTTGTATGGGAATTTTAGTATAGGTATTTGAGCTCAGGTGAAAGGTGGTTGAGACTTGCGTCACGGGCCCTTACTAACGTGGGCCCATGATATTATATTACTAATTTACTATACAATGTTATCAAACTTGAAGAATATATGTTAATAATTTAAAAAACAAACAAATTCAAAATAAAATTTTATAATACCTTTGCTTTGAATATCGTTGATGCTACTTCAACAGCAGCTAGTCCATAGCCACCAGCTCCTGCTATTACTAACACAGTATCTTCTTCTGAAAAAAGTATATCAAGAGATATTAAAACTATGAATTGCAAATATCAGACTCAAAACTGGAATATAAATCAATGTGCTGGTGATAAATTTCTAATTGCAGAAATGTGGAAGACTTCAAATGGTGTCGGAAGGATGCATGTGGAATGGACTGAGGACATGCGAAAGTTTAAAAAGGGCATAATATGCAGAAGAAAATGCACTAATAATAGTGTTCAAGCAACTATACAAATATTTGTATATAGTAATAATTGTGTACTTCTTATTTCTAGTTATTCTAAAATGCATTACATTTATGGTGCGTCAAATGTAAAATTATTTGGCTTTTAGACAACTTTGTATGCGTACGTGTCAGGAAGATCACAATAAATATGACAATACGCTCTCTTTCGCACTCGTTGAAGAAATATTTATGAGTGAACGTAAAAGAATAAAATAATACTGAATAAAATCAGTTTATAGCTTGGATAAATAAAACCTAGTTTTTAGACTAAAATTACTCAATGAAATAAACTTTTCAATTAACTACGTTAGCGAACAGTACGAAATTAGTTTTAGTCACTGATAAATGAAGCATAATAATCAATAGTTTTCTTAAATATCATTTATAATAATAATATAAAGATAAATGTATTTGCTATGCAAATGCATAGACTATTTAAATGACAGATATAGAATTTTTAATAAACCAAAATAAATATAGAAAAATGTTTGTGAAAAATCCTAGTGGAAGCTATAGATATTTCTTGATATGGCCTATTGTCCCATTGAATCAACTACAGTTAAAAATAGGTATGGTATTACTTACCAAAATAATTTTAGTTCAGAGTATAATTTAGTAGTAATAGATTTTTTTACATGTTCACCTTACCATTGATCGGTGCATATTCTGTGAAGGCCAACATAGCAGTAGAATGGCTACTTATCAACGCAGCGGCATCTGCATATGGCACATCTGAATCTAGCTTCCATACATTCTTTTGGCCAAGAACAGCTTCTGTAGCAAGACCACCATGACCTGATCTTATTAATCCAACTATTCGATCGCCCACATTTACATCACAGGATTCTCCTACCTGCAATTTCATGAGTGAACCAAAATTACACATGAATGATGCACAGTTCTAACTATGATAACTAAAAGAAATTATTAATTTATTTGAATAATTTAATTCTGTTTCAGAATAACCATTGATATTGGAATTACCACAAAATATTTCAAATATCCCAACCTGTATCGGTGTCGAATATTGGCTTTTGTATAAACTTTCCTAGTGAAGAAAAATATACCTATTTAAAATATACCCAGCTATAAAATATTGAGTAACGGCAATAGAGAGATAATTAAGTCAGTCTCTTTTTGATAATTACCAATTATGGCTACAAAATGGTTAGTAAACTTACCTCTATAATTTCACCAGACAGTTCATACCCAGGTACAAAGGGTAATTTTTTCTCATAATCGTCTGGTCTTTCTAAATATTTTACATCATTGAAATTTAAACTGCAGTATTGAACATCTACACGAACCTGAAAAATTTAGAAATAAATAATCATACATGTTGGGTATATTACAGAAAAATTAAAATTCAATATCAATTTAATTATTAATTACCTCGCCAGTTTTCAATGGTAGTCTTTTGAATTGCTCTATTACAAGTGGTTTTCCGTAATCGGTAAGACAAGCTGCGCTATACGTTGAATTTAACCTTAATTTAGATGAAAATGATGCAAGAAAATGGCTTGAAATCGCTTTGTTAAAAATACTATGAAGTTTCAAAAATGTCTTACGCTGAGCCATGTTTAGATTAGTGGATCACCATCATATTAAAAAAAGTTTGAAATAAAAAAAAAACAATCACTAATACACCAGAAAAAAACTTTTCAGCGACATTTCTCATTTGAGTCATTTGACATATCAAGTCATATCAAGTGTTGCCATAGAAAAATTGACAATACCATAAATAAAAATATATTTTAAATTACTGGTGGGTACCTACCAATATTGAAGATTATTTTCAGAGTATAAAGAAGCACTATTTTTTTTACTAAAAAAAATACCCAGGATTAATAATTTTTGAATAAAATGCCCCATCAGCAATGAAATAAATAATTACTGCGAAATAATAAGTCATTTATTTATTCTATGTAATTACAAATATATATGGTTACTATAGAAACAAGCAAAACATCAAAACATTTTTGATCCAAGATATTTCAAGACAGTTTTCAATTTGTTAAACAGAGAAAATAAAACTATCATGCCACTTTTCAGCAACAAATTTTCTCCCAAGAAAGTACCCTCGCGAAAATCAGATGTATCCATAATTAGTAAAGAATTTGGCTCAGAATTTGCTTCTCGAGAACTTGGTTTAGAAACTCCACAAATAAAACTAAAACTAGGAGAAAATGAATTGTTTTTTGAAGACGGACAGTGGATTCCTGGTAATTTTATACAATTACATACGACATTTCATAAATTTTGAACTTTTATTACATATAACATTCGCAATGATGACTTCTTATTGAAGGTCCATATTACATAATGGAAATAAATGTATAGTAAATTAATGTTCCCATTAGTCAAATATAACAAGTAAATCGGCGTAGCATAGTGGTAAGTCATTTCGCTGGTAGGTGTCCTGAGTTCAATTCCCAGCAAAGGAGATTTTTAAAATTGATTTTCACACAATTTTCGCTTCTCTCAACTAGAAACACTAGTTTGTAGGAAGAAATTGCCATTTGTAATAATCTCGCCATTGGTCCAGAGTGCAAGAAAGTGTTATAAAGAATAAATTAACTTTTTCATGATTCTAATAATAATTCAATATAATAAGTAAATATACAATGATTTCTAAGAAGATATTCGAAATACAAATTAATGATCATTGAAGAAGTAAAAATATTATGTTTTATTAAATTACAGAAACTGGTATAAATGGTTCAACTCACAAAGATAATACAAAATTAAAAAAATCAATGAAACAACTAGAGGAAGAAAATAATCTATTAAAGCTTAAATTTGAGATACTGTTGGATATGCTTACACAGACTACTGCAGAGTCTCAAATTCAATCTAAAGAAATTGAACATCTAAAACAAATGACAGAGAAACCGCATGGAAATAGATTGAAAAAATCCTAAATTAATCTATTCAGTTCAAACACTGAATTCAGTGAATAATAGAACTGTGATATAGTTTCAAGAAATAATTTGGAATATTCACAAGTTTTATATTAAATATAAGTTGATATAAGTATCAGCACATATCTTGATATGTTTTGGTGGAGAAGGGGGCAGTTTGCGCTACTACCAGCCAAACAAAAAACAAAATTTGTGCTCTGCGCAGCCCATTGTGATCTTTCAATATGGTTTTTTATATGTAATTTGTGCTACTTCTTTCAAGGTAATTAACTAAGGACATTGATATATTTTCAAACCATTGTATAAATAGTATGTTATGGATAATTTCCATAGGTGTTATTTAAATACATAGATTTCATAGAATTCTGAAAGGCTAGTTGTGGATAATGACAGGTGAAAGAATTAATTGAAGGGCCTTTCAAAAAAAAGAATGAGAAAGCTGCTAAATATCAGCAGAGAACAATTGAGAACAATGACTGGTTTATTCACTGGTCACTGTCATCTAAAAAGACACCATTACATGATGGGGAACGCTGATGACCCAAACTGTACCAAGTATCAACAAGAGGAAGAAACAGCCTCACATGTGATCTGTAAGTTCCCAGTATTAATGGAATCCAGACACAGACACCTGGGAGCTTTTATAATAAAACCCCAAAATTTGGGAGGCATCTCAATCTGCAAAATATGGGAAATTATTCAAGAAATCGAACTGCTATTGAAATGACTACCCTAAGGGGAGGTGCACAATATATCAAAACATGGTCGCAGTGCGGGGGCGTGTATGTCCCACTCCTAACTAATAAATAAAAATATATAGATCACAATACCTTCTAGAAAATAGGTAATTATAGATAATTACGCTCAACTTGAAATACTCCTTCAGTCAAAACTAATTTCTATGTTTGAAGTAAACTGTTATATATGTAAATAACAAGTCTAGAAAGCTATTCAAATTGACTTTATTTTACATATAATATAATATATTTAATAATACAAATTACAGATCTTAAATATGCATGCAAATATAACAAAAACAATAATTAACACAATGTAAGGTGTTTACTCTATAGGCCCAAGGCAAAGAATAGCCGCCGCTCATTCAATATACGAATGCGTCCGATTCCGCATTCGAGAATATCCGTCTACACGAAGATATATCACATAAACCAAAAGTTAATAACTTATTCAAAATGGTATATGCATTTAATCACATCATTATTGTAATAGTAACTTACTAATTACTTACATGTATTTACTGTAGTTTTGGAGCATAACAACATCCAGTATAATATTGAATGTTACATTTTGGTTTGACTGTTGTATGGTTATTGCCAAACATCTATAAAAATCACGTGGGTGCGCAGAACACAAATTTGGGTTTTTTGCTCAGTTGGTTTGATCATGTGTATGCACAAACCGTTCCCCTTCCAGCCAAAAAAATTTCAAGATGTTTGTCGATAACTAGATCAAGATCATCCTTACTATTAGCAACAATATTAGTTTTGAATAAACTCAATTGAAACAGGATATACTTCTTAATACCAAGGTGATTTGTGCAATATTTTGAAATCTATCTGTAGTAATATTAAATGGTTAGCAAATATCACGAAAAAATACATTAGTAACAATTTATGTGAGATATTTTTACAAAAAACAAAATAAAACTAACAAACTTCACAAAAGATATTTGGAATTCTCATGGCTCACATATTTTTTATTTGCAAAATGTAAAATTATAAATAAAATATATTATTTTTGAATTATAAAATAAAATATATTAAATAAATAAAAAAATTGAGTCTTAAAATTGCTACAAATTTGGATGCAATTAATCGATTCAAAATAAAAAAAAAACTAAAACTGTCTAATAACTCTTAATTGACACTTCTGCCTCATCCTTTCTCCCGTCGCATAACCTCTATCTCTCTCCTTTCTTTGTTGCTGTGATTTTACGTTTAATAATGTTGCATGTTTAACTTTCTGTTTGTTTTAATAAAGTTAATGTACCTACAACTACACTATTTATGGCCTCACGTTGCTTTGGTCGATTGGATGGAAGAAATTGCCTTAAGGCATTAAACCCGCCATTATTTACATACTACTGTACATGAAGTAAAATAAAAAAAATAAATTTTCGCAATATGATACGGAACATACATCTATTTGAATAATGTGCAGAGTGTAATACATTAACTTCAGGAAATAAATGTTACTTACAATTATTACCTAATTAAAACAACAAAAATATAAATTAATATACCTTGTATGTTTTTTCTAGTCATACAATCTGTAATCGATTTTATATACAAAGGTTATAAATTTTGTTTGAAAAAAAAAACAATCTATTTAATCCAAATAACTTTAATATGTATATTATTTAGTTTTAAAAAAAAATATATCTAAACATAAGGAATATGCCTTTCATTTTAGATACAAAATTATATCTTTAACACTTAATTATTATCTGGACTTAAATTAATTGATTACACAATTTTTTGAGATACATTCAGATTATATATTTTCAATATCACTGCATCTGTACAAAAAATATTTTGAGACTGGAAGCACAGCAAAGTTATATTTTTTTCCATGATGTAAGTTAGCATTAAAAGGATCATGTGAGAAAATTGAATAATTTAACTGACGAAAAATAAAACCTTTTGAGAAAATTATTAATCAAGTTTGGGACATTTGTTTCTAGTGTGTCCCTCTTCTCTGCATGCCCCGCATCTTTTCTTTCCTCTCTCCCCTGTGCCACGGCTTCCTCTGTTTGATGATCCTCTACCTCTTCCTCTAGTACTACTGGTATCTGAAAATATTCATACACAAATAGAATAAATAAACACATATAATTGTGCCAAATATATACTATTCCTAGAAAAGTAGATTTTCTTGATATTAATGGAGATCCACTGCATCAAAACAAAATATTAAATAATTATTAAGTAAAACAAATAAAGACAAAAATAAATTATAACCAAAATCACACAGTTATGTTCACTAGGGTGATATTACAAGTCGCGTTTTTATTTTTTAAATCCAGTAGAGTACAAAAACATTCGTAAGGTACGACAATTTGAAAAACATGTAAATATGTATATAAAATGCTGATAGGCAATTGGTGTCATATAAAGATTAATGTTATTTATATTTTTTCATTATTTGTATCCAAATATTAATATAAAATGTATTGAATAAATCATTCTATTCACACCCCATTTTGATTTAACAATTTATTAATTTAGCTATAATTTTTTTACGATTGCCTATAATTTAAATGAGTATTTTGTAATCAACATCAATTGAAATAAATAAAATAATCTTAGTCTTACAATTTTGTCTACTACTATTAGATGTGGATGGGAAATCTCTTGTAGTAAAACTAGGTTGATCTAGGTTGTCTGCCCATTGGAAAAATTTACATCTATTGGACGCATAGTTTGGACAACCATAAAAGGAACGACCTTTATTGGGTCCTTCTTTTTGAACGGTGACACTGCAAGAAAAAGCAAATAAACAAAAAAATGTTTTTGTTATTTTTCACCCTAATACAAAAGAGATAAGACTTCTCTATAAGAAAATAATATTCATAATAAATGAAAATTACATACATATTTTTTAAAAATGAAGTAAGTATAGGTACTAATGTTGGAACTGCGTCAGATTTTGGAGAAGTCATTGTCAAATGTTCCTTTTTTACTACTCCATCTTTGACAATCCATTACCATCTTTGTATCCCATTAACTGTTTTAGTGGATATCAACTTTTCCATATATTCTTAATTTTTTTCAAGTGCCCAAAAAAATGGAGAATTATTTTCCTACATGTAAGGTCTGCCTTCGTGGCTCAGTTAGATATTTGACTGCTAAGCCAAATCAAAGTTCCCAGGTTCAATTCCCGGTGGAGACAAAATTTTTAATTGTATTTTCAGTCTGGATCTGCGAGACGATAGATATCGTAAATCTCCAGAATGTGGAAACTTATTATTGGGTGCGTATTCAATTAATATTTGACATAGTACCTGTTAGTTACCCGAGAAGCAATATAAAAATAAAATATTATTAAATATACACTGTTGACGGTATATCTTCATGGTTGATGGCCTTTTTTAGTTTTTAAAGGATGGAGACATTTGCGTAAATTTCCGTCCATACATTTTTAAGCATACAATACATAGCACCATATCTCAAAAATTTATCACAAAGGGCCAACCGGCCTAAGTGTGTTCTCCTTGGAGAGCTGCCACTCAAATCTCAAAAATTTGAGAATTTTTTTCAAATACTCAATTCACTGAAAATATGTAAAAAAAAAATTGAAATACCTTTTACTTGGTAAATTACATTCACATTTAGGGACATCTGAATTACTTCCACCAGCAGCATTATCCCATGAACTATTTCCATCATTCCCTCCCCATGAAGAGTTGTTTCCCCAACTTGTGCTACCGGTAGTCATCGAGGTTCCTCTATCATTCCCTCCTCTCCAATCATTGTTTGTTGTAGTGCTCGTGGTACCCTCATTTGATGTTGCCCATAAAAAGAAATCGCAGCCACCTGCATCTTTGGGTTTCTGACATTTATAAAATTCCCGACCTGATAAGTAGAATAAATAAAAAAGTAATAGTACAAGTAGTGTCCGACCGAAGCTTTAGTTTCGGCCACCTTTAGACAAAAAAGCACCTTCGGCTCCGGCTTGCTTGCACTACTTTCATAATATTATTTTTACAATACGTAACAATTCCGAAAGTCATTGTTTTTTCATTTAATTTTGTATTTTGTACCTATTGGATTGTTAATATGATAAAAACTATTTTTTTTACTATAATTAAGTTACTTATTATGATATCTTGTGCTTGGATGTTTCAGTTAAACTCGTATATAGGCTTATACAGTGTTATTTATAAAAATAAATTTGGTTCAATTGAACCCGGTTCAAAGTTTTATTCTGAAATTCAAATATTCTCATACAAGAATAAATAATTCTTATTTGAAAATATTTGAATTTCAGAATAAGACTTTGAACCGGGTTCAATTGAACCAAATTTATTTTTATAAATAACACTAATTCAGTTTATTACATACAAGATAATACAATATACAATGATAGGTATGACTAGATTATATTACTAAGCGACGGTTGGTACTCAATGCAATGCCGTGAATGCGGAACAACCCGACTGCCGCCGTCCGTCGCTTATATACATCCTACACGACACACCTTCTCGCATGCCGTCTCTCTCACACACATTATCCAGATACCTCACACTTATATTAATTAAAAAAAAAATGCTTGATGGTACCATGCTAAAATGAGTGTTAGTAATTTTTTAGAGTTTAAATTTTTTATTCAAGCCTTTCTATAGCCCCATTACTATCAATGTTATAAGATAAAATTAAAAATATTTAATCATATCAATGTGTGGGCAATACAGGATAAATTATGTTTGGTACTTTAAGGTTATGGTTATATACTAAAAGGTTTTAAGGTTATGTCTAACAATACAAGAAAAAAATATTTACCACAGTTTGTGTTTTGCTTTTTAACAGTGAGAAGAATGGCTGGTACACCACAGTTGCAAACCACTTGATTGTCATCATCGTTTGCTGGTTGCGAAGATTTCCATCCTGTATTACTATGTGCACCACCTCTTGCTTGGTTTGACCCTCCTCTGCTCCTATCTTGCACAAACGAAGATCCTCGACTGTCGTTCTGATATGTACTTGAATATCCACTGTCTCTTGTATCACTGAACCAACCAACAGCAGGATTCCTTGTCTGATTCGGACTAATATTGTTAGAATTGGCTTGAGTGTGATATTGATTACTACGACTATTACCGTTTGGCTCATTTCTTATATTACTATCACTTGTATGGTTCTGAGTTAATGTGTTGTTTGTCGCACTTCTTATGGATACATTAGTCCTTTGGGGGTTTGTATTTTGTGTTGCACTAACTACGTTTCTCACAGTTACGTTACTTCGCACACTATCACTATTTACAATTTGCAAACCATTTGGCCTACTAGATTGAACAGAACTCAAATTTATGTTGAGAAACTCCAAAATGTGTGTGTCACATCCACCTATACAACAGACATATGGAGAAGGGTACAAATGTTCGAGTGATCTTCCTTTCCAAATAATTTCGAGCTTGAATTTTGTTGGCCCACACTGAAATGAAAAAGAAAATAATAATAAACACTTTCTTGCACCCTGCGCAAGTTGCGAGTTTATTGCCGTATGGCAATTTATTCCAGCCCAGAGAAACAATATTTGTGTGAGAAATGAATTTTAAATAAATTTCTCCTCTGCTGGGGATCGAACCCAGGACTACCAACTGTGCCACGGTGAATTCGGCTGACAAATGTAATCAACTAAATCGACATTTAAATTTTTGACTCATACATTCATAATATGTTCTCATATATGCTTTGCAGTATATTATTTAGACTTCTTTCAAGATATAATTAATGATCTTATGTGGTCGACCTAGACTTCTCATGTCATTATTTCAGCATATGCCCTTTTGGTCAGAAGTTTATTGTTCATTCTTTCTGCTGCCAAACTACCTTTTATTTTTGAAATATCCTGCAAACATGTCTAATAATTTTAAATTTAAAAACATGCATTTTTTTAAATCAATAATGTACATATAAATGTAAAATAAAGAAGAATAAAGAAGAACTTAAATGTTGAGATTTTTATTCTACTCATTTTTATTTCATTTTGGCTCTGCTAGGTAATCAAAATATGATGGAATATTGATAATTTCGTAATCAATGGATATGCTTTTGCAGGTGCATCTTTAATTATCGTTCAATATATATTTTAAATCTCAGTTTTTACGACAAAGTATTACTTATTACAAAGCTAATGAAAAGAGACACATATTTACCTTTTCGCAGGACTCATCCATGACTCGAACTTTGTTGATAATAGCTGGAAGCCAAATTACATTTTTACAACCAGGATAACCCATACATGATATAAACATTCCTTGGCCATCTTTTTTTGAACGAAGTGTCATGTCTGATTTGCATTTTGGACATTTCATAACTAAAAAAAAAATCCATTAAGACCAATAAGAAAGATTCTACTGCATTACTTTACCTTTAAAACATGAAATATTGAGGGAGTATTACTTTTAGATCTCGAAATAAAGTTAAATATTGAAAATACAATAAGAAATAAACTTTGATTAAATAGTATCGTTTTTAACACTTCCTTGCAGATGATATATTTTGCAGTGACAATTTTTTCCTACTAAACAGTGTTTTTAGCCTGAAGAAACCGGAATTGTTTGAGAAATAATTTAAAATAAATGCTGTTTGAAATGAACCTGAGGAAGTTAAAAGGACATATAACGCTAAACCTAGTGATTGAAAACATGATATATTAAAACCGTTTAATGTATTATGGAGTTACGCGTTAGTAAGGGTAACTGTCGCGTGCGTCAAAAATGGTTTATATGTGATTCAAAATATCGGAAACCCCAAATTTGTTGATTTTTTGCAATTTAAGAACAAACTTGATTTGAATGGGAAAAAATAATATTGGTTTTCGATTTTATGCAGTATTTAAGCATATAAAAGATTTATTTCTCTACGACACATAGTTATGGAGTAATTTAAAAAATAATTGAAAATTAGGATATTTTAAATAATTTGTTTAGTATTTATTAGTTTAGATGCTGAATTTTAAAATTTTGTGACGAACATTCACTAGATAAATGTTGGAAATACTTATGGTATTTTTCCTAGAAACACATTGTTACATATATTTGAGAAATTTGATTTGAAATTGGGGTGCTTAGATTTATATTAGAAATTAATGAAAGTTAAATGTAAAATGAATTTACTTTATTTTTATTTTATTAAAAGGGTACATCGACAGACATCCAGCTCACAATTCTCACAAAAAGAAAACAATATTGGTTATTACTACGAGTGCTGGACGTCCAATTATGGATGCACACAAAATTACATGAGCTCTCACTCAATCACACACGCAAGTTACACAAGTACATAAATTAGAAATAATTCGGCTACAAAAGTTAAGTAAAAAAGAAAAAGAAAAAAATAGTTACACAATTCAAGAAAAAAAAGTTACACAATTCAAGAAAAAAAAAGTTATAGAAGTTACATAAGTAGAAGCAAAAAAAAAAACAGGCACATAAGAAGTCAAAAAAGTCATAAAAGTTAGAGAAAAGACAAAATAGCGTACATAAACAGCACTGAGATCTTCCTTACAACACGTGCGAGTTAACTTTTTTTTAAAAACAGAGAGCGAATCCGAAAACACGTCAAGATCAGGACACTCCCTTGTCATATCGTTATACTGTCTACACATTCTGGGTATGGGACTGTAATACATAAAGCTGGTCCGAAGTATATTAATGTGAAAGGTATTGGCGAATCTCAGCGATCTTCTAGGAATATTCAGTTGTATGTCTTGTAAAAGTCTTGAGTCCATGGTACCATTAACAATTTTGTGAAGAACAGTAACGTCGTGTATTTGTCTTCTTGTCTCGAGTCTAGTTATTTTGAATTGCTTCAACCTTTCGTTGTAGGTCTTCAAACTGTTACTCAACCCTGTTCGATATGTTATGACTCTCAAAAGATATGAATGATATTTGCATAATTTCCTACCAATATAAATAACCACAGGAATACCCTATGTGTTAGATTCCACTGATCGTGTTTCGTTTTATTTTCCGTTATATTAATATTTAATAATTACCTATTATATTTATTTGTTCTTTTATACTTTCATTTGTTATTCTGATTATTATTTTGGTTAAATTTTCTTTGAATGTATTTTTATTTGGCTATGACTATTTACACGACTCAATCATAGACGAAAACCAAAAATAACCACAGAAAACGCAGATAAATCAAGTTATAAAAATATTTTCCTTTGTTTATACTTTGTTATAATTGTAGATCTCGATGAAAAAATTATTTATAAAATTTAGTACATGTAATAAGATGCCAATATTATTCATTTTTTCTTCAAGTTGGTTTCCATGATGCATTTTTATGACCATTGAAAAAATGACAAAGGTAAATATTTTTGTATTTTGATTTATCTGCGCTTTCTATGGTTATAAATGACCTAAAAACATAGACGACGTCAGAAAAATTGTCGTGTAAATAGACACTTTTTGGCGGGAAAACGCTTTTCCCGCCAATTCCGGTCGTAAAAATAGTGGCACCGTTTTTATTTTGTATAAGTTTTTCTTTATATTTCTTTTGCTTTATTTTCATTGTTTATAGATTGGATATGTTTGTTTTTTTTATGTATTGTCACACATTATGTACCTACTATATTTTGTATTTTTTGTGAATACTTCATATAAATGGCAAACACCGTTAATAAAATAAATAATTGAGGTTCTAGCGAAAATTTGATCAACTAATAATTTATAGGTATATTGAAAACAGGGATAAGTAAGAATATACAACCATTTTTATGAAAAACTTCCAATGGTGCATTAGGAACATCAACAGGAAGCACTGCTCTTTCGTTGAATCTTTCACTCAAGGCTTGATCTATTTTGGTAGCTTCTTCAGTAACTGTTACATACACTTCTTTGTATTTAGATATCTGAAACATGAATTTGTGATCAAACTGTCAATATGTTCAAGAGAATTTATTTCTCTTAACACATCGACAAAGTTTCAAGCCAAGATACAAAACTTTTATACTCAGAATTTTGAATTTTTGTTTCAATCAAGGGTTATGAACTTTTGGATTTTTACTTTATTTTCCATATATCTCAAAAACCATCTCAGAAGCTAGAGCGCTGAAAATTGGTTTAAATATAGACAAATACAAAATCTCAAATTTGTTTTTTTTTTTTAAATCCCAGAGTTTCTCAAACATTATTTACTAGGAATTTTTTTTTTAAGATAAATAAATGTGTTTAACTGCCTATATTTCCAAAGTTTTTAAAAATATCAAAAAAAGCCAAAACACCTCAACTAGATCATTTAATTTTTATAAAAAATATGAACATTGTAGTAGTACATCATAGTACATCTCAAACTTTTTGTAACAATTTTTAGTGCCGACATCGTTTAATACAATTTGTAAGGCAGTACACTACACAATATCTACGGGGACTCAATATTTTGATACTTAATCTCCAAACAAACAAACCATTATGCTGTTTTCATATTCTGGGTAGGAAAAAAGACTGACCTCCATACTATCCTATCCTGACATACATACCTACATGTTTTATATAGAAAACAAAATATCTTAAAATGTTTATAAATTTGTGTTTAAGCGTTTATAGTTTGGTATGTATTCTTCAACTATACATACTATCGCCATTGAGAGTCGGATCTCATGTGTTAACAAGCAGTTGAAAATATCCCTGAAGAGAGAACGGTTATTTTCAAAACCGGTCACATAAGTTCAATAAATAATGTGGTTTATTTATCAAAAATATAGTTAAAAAAATGTCTCCAAAAAATAAGAACTAGTTATTATGACTAATGAATGCTGAGAATTCGAGATCCTAAGTAAATTGAGAAAATAAAAAGTGTACTTGTTCTGTCAAAACATCATTTGGTCTTTTCCTTCCTTCACAAATCTCTTTGAGGTCAGCTTCTAAAGCAGCTCTGAGATGGGGTTTACTAAAACTAAGTCCCATAGCATCATATCCTTCGACGAGGCCCATTCCCAGCAACCCTGGCACAAAATGTATGCTATCTGCAAGAGCTACATAAGAACGGTTTTTGATAGTTTCAATGTGGTCTGCATGGGTCGCATCAGTTCCTGTAAATATGAAAAATGATAATCCCACATTCTGTAATGGTATTGAATTGATTTAATATTCACATGTATAAATTCTTTTAATATTGTTATGAATACATAAACGAAGTACAGTAGCATGAAAATCTATCTCACCTATTCCATGTTTCTCCATTAAAGCAATAAGGTCAGCTTCTGTCAAAAGATTAGGTGCTGATGTTTGTCCATCGACAATATCTAATTGAGTTGGTTCAAAACTTTGTCCTTCCTATTACAATAATGGCAATTTTAATTTATAATTATTTGGATGAATAGAAGGATTTTTTCTAATATTATAAATGATTCAGAATAAGAAATAATTCAACTCCAAAATTAGAAATATTCAATAAAAAAGGCAAATATGGTTTAAAATAAATCATACTTTGATCAAAAATGTTTGAAGATAATCCATGGAATAAACACAAAAAAATAAAAACAAAATAAACATGTATGAGAATATTTGAATTTCAGAATAAGACTTTGAACCGGGTTCAATTGAACCAAATTTATTTTTATAAATAACACTATGATAAAAAGTTATAAAAATTTACGTTCAAAGAGTAATAAAGCATAAAAAATGTTAACCTCGTACACATGAATTTCTTTTGCAGACCACTTATCATATGGATAGACTTCTAAATAATTTCTGGCGATTATCATCAAACCATTTGCTGTAAATATTTCACCAGCAATGTCTATTTCTACAATTGTCTCATAGCCCTGAGCATCACTTGAACAACAAGCGAGAAATGATCGAACAATCAGGTCATAAACTTTTTTATCATTTCCAGAAAGATCTGAAAATTAAAAAAATGTTTTCTTTTAATGTTCCTCAGTTTAGGATACAATTTTTATGGCAGTATACACAACCTATAGGAGGATAATAACTATTGATACTAACAAATAAATAAGTATCAATAATAAGTATGTCAGATGACTGGATACGAGAACAGAGAGATATACCCTTCCAACAGAGACCTGCATCTCATATCTTAGGCCTGACTTGACAATATACTCTCTTTCATTGAAAAGAGTTATGTGGAGCTGACTGTTCCATGGGATACAAATATTACAAAAGACCAGCAATACAAACTAAGCAAGTACAAGGAACTGGTACATAAAACAATTCAAAATGACTTTAGCACAAATATATATGCTGTAGAGGTGGGAGCGAGAGGCCTGCCCGCAAAGTCTTTATATTTCTACTTATTATACTTAAGTACAAATTTTCTGATGTTGATGATTGTTTTTGATTGTAAGTTATAATTTATTGTTATTATTTATACTATAAAAAACAAAATAAGAATATGAGATATTTAAAAATGACTTCATAAATAGGCAATAACAGTAATAGCAAATGAAACTAACTAGTAACATGTTTGGTCGGATGAATTGGAGGGTGAGCTTGGTCACTTTTATTTCCTTGTCTAGGAGTGGGTCCACCCGATTGCATTATTTTCTGTGCAAATTGGCCCCATTCTTGATCTCCTCTTTGATTCTCTACCAGAGTCGATAGGTTTAGTTCTTTTGGATAGATGTTGGTTTCAGTTCTTGGATAGCTAATGATACCTTGGGTGTACAATTTTTCGGCTATTTTCATTATCTCTTTTGCATTTATACGCAGCTTGCGTGATCCAATTTTTTCAAGTTCCTAAAATGAATATAAATAATATAATCACAAAATATCAAATAAATTAAAATTTACTTAACTAAAAAATAATCAAAATAAAAAGCAGTCACTATGATTTATTGAGTCCAAAGACTTTTAATGTTTTTCCTATTTATAATTACATAATAGTTTTGAATATAATATACACAGGTAAGACAAGTATATTTCTTACGAGTCTATAGTAGCCCAAATGATAAATTTTGAAAATCATTTCTCCAGAAACCTCAAAACATACGCCTTTGAAATAAAAAATTGTTGGTATTTTTATAGATTTGTTCTATGGGTTAGGTTTGACAAAAATTGAATTTGTTAAATACTTTTCATGTAAAATTATTTTTAATAAAATACTTTTTTGATCTTATATTGAAAATAACTAAAAAACTATAAGGCCCACAAAGTAGATCTTTAAACGAAAGAGTATTTTTTAATAATCTTATTTCTGAATTAATTTTCTTGCTTTTAAAAAAAAAATTAATTTTTTTTAAGGCCCACAAAGTAGATCTTTAAATGAAAGAGTATTTTTTAATAATCTTATTTCTGAATTAATTTTCTTGCTTTTAAAAAAAAAATTAATTTTTTTTCATAAAAAATATTGTATAATATCAAAGATTTGGTGATATACAATATTTGTTCCTTTTTTCATACATTAGAATGTGATAAGTGTGCATATTTGTGTACATCCTGTATGCCCAAGGTCATAGACTTTAACGATAGCCTTAACGCATTTTCCAGTGTTGAGAGAAAAATAATAATATAGGAAGAATAATTCAATAACTTACAATAGTATCGAGTGGCAAAGGACGCCATTTTGATTTGGATTTGCTTTTTATATTTGTAACTGTGGCATTGGGATTTTCACAACAAAGATCGTGGATAGACATACAAGCTTGTTCATCAAATAACCTAACTCTTTTCCATAAGAAGTCAACAGTAAGATCATTCATTGTGTGAGAGACTGAAAAAATCACGTATAGATAAAAATATATATAAATAAGTTATTGCCTATTGTAAGTCTAAAAACAATTGTAGACTGCCTTAGTTCAGATAAATAAAAGTAAATTTTCAGAGAAATAATGTTTTTTTTCTGGTAGCTCATTAGTAAAAATATATAAATTCGAAAGCCATAAAATATATAGCAGTTAATACCTTTTAATTTCCAAAATTTCTCAGGCACAAAATTTTCGACAGCTCTATACCGTTCAACTACAAACCCAAGTGTGGGGAATTGACACGAACCATAACTGACAAGATTTCGAGCCAATTTTTCAGGAAAAACTTTTTGTAATCGAAGTGTTTGAAAACGAGTAAATGCAGCACCTAGAAAAATTATTAATTGTAAAATGGATAATATTTTAGTCAACAAGCCAATGGGGGAAAAAAGGCCATTTACCCTTTGAATGCGTAAATCGACTAAAGTCGCCCGAAATTTTTTCCCCTTTGGAAGCGTAAATCGACTACAGTCCATGGCTTGTGAAAAACGTTACCTTTGAATGTAAAAAAATATATTTAAATAAAATTTTTTGAGCCCCCCAAAATATAACGTGACAAATATTTTTTGGTGTATTAAATCATATAGGATACTTTATTTTTTATTAAAAATTTGCATTTTTCAGATCTAATTTTATTTTTTGGTTAATACGTTCAAAGGGTTAAGACAAATAATGAAGGAAGAATAAGTAACTTCCTGTATTATTTGTTTGTTAAATTTTACTTTTATAAATACAAAATATTAATGTCATCAAGTGTTTCGCCACATGGAGGTATATTCAAGACTATAATCGACATAAATATTGATTATACAAGTATAATAAATGAAGTGTTATATAATATGAATAATATAAGTGAGCTCACAAAAAAATGTAATTGTACAAAATTAAAAAAAAAACATATATTTTTAAGAGGGCATAAATTTTTAACGAATCAAATACATATTTATTACCATGCAATAGAAAATTTTTTTGAAATATTTTTTGGCTATAACTGTTCAGTCAATGAATTATCTAATCAATGCGTCATCTTGTTATGTAACAATTTACAAATATAACAATAAAATAAACAAAACACTGACCGATTCTTAAATCAAGTTCCTGTCTTACATCAACAGCGTCGCTGATATTTTTGTTTGGGGCATCGAGGGTTTGCAGTGCTCTGTTAACTGACTGAGCAGTGATTTCAGAAAATTTTGCTCTGTATATTTTCAAGTTTGACTTTATATCTGAACACACTTGTATAATTTCAAAACCTATGTTTTCCCCTTCTCTGTCACAATCTGTCCATATGATTAATCCTTGACATCCCCTTATTTCTCTTTCTAAAGTTTTCTAAAACAGAAAAATAGCATATGTTTTTCTCTATGTATAAGTTATTTTTAAATATATGAAGGATGAAAGAAAAAATTTCATATAAACAAACAAAAAAATGAGTGTACAGTATTATATATTCCTTTTTTCTTCTCTTACACTCAATCTATATTATAAATTTCAATGTTTGTATGTATCATGTATCTATGTACCTATGTATTTATGTATGTATGCTATGCGCTCCTAAACCATTCACCCAATCGCAATGAAACTTTGGTGAATTGTCGAGCGTATGCCTGGGATGGTTTGTGGATTAAAACATTATTCTTCTTCTTCATCGGGTATTAGGTCATTTTACCTATGAAGGTGGACTATCCAAGGAGAAGAAGGTCCAATTTCCCTTCCATCTCTTCGCAGGTTTCTGGATTTGAACTTTTTCTTCTTCGTGTATTTGGTCATTTTACCTATGAAGGTGGAGCATCCTGGGAAAAGAAGGTCCAACTGTCATCTCTTCGCAGGTCTTCCAGGATGGTTTCTGGATTTAAACTTTTTCTTAACCTACTGAAGGGACGGGAGGCACTGAAGGGCCTGAAAGGAAGGGAAATACTGAGGGCTTGAAGGGACGGGTGGTACTGAAGGGTTTGAAGCGACGGGTGGTAATGAAGGGCCATTTTTAATTATACAGGCAATACAAAGTTTTCCGGGGGTTCACTAGTATGGAATATATAGATAATAAATTTAAAATTGTTACTGTAACACCAATTTCTCAGAAAGGTTACAGAATTATTTACAGTGGGGCAGTCAAAGTGGGCAGTCCTATGGGTACAGATTGGTTATTCTCTCAGGAAAGAGTATTTACTATATAGTTCAGAGTAACCTGAACATTGTAACTTTGTTATAGTTTTTTTATCGTGGAGTGGAGCAGTTTGTGCAAATATCAAGCAAGCAAAAAAAAACCTCAAAAATGCGCTCTGTGCGCCCACATTACATAGTCAAGAGGTTTGCCGCTAAATATACTTAAATTTTTATCAGTATGTTTAAAGTATAACAGAGTTACAATGGAAATGGATTTATGTCAGTTAATAGTCGGACTAACATTCTAGAAAACATATTTTTTTTGTTTTCATAAAAGATGAGCTCGAGTTTAAGATGGATGTATATGTAATTAGTTTTAGTTATAAATACCTTGATTTTTTGATAGTCTTCAGAACACGATTTTACTACTGGAGCATCAAATAATAACAATGGGTTGCATGATTGCCATACTTTATAGCTGCCAACAAATTCATAGCCTAACAAATGTCCCGATACTGATGTCATTATCATAGTACATTTTTGACCAAACACAGTGGCTTCAAATTCATATATTTTATTGTATGTTGATAATCCTTCTCGCTAAAACGATAACAACAGTGAAAATGATTTGATAGCCAATAGGTATATAAATGTATGAACTTTGGTTTGAAATTCATAATCGATATCTCACCCGACGTGATGTTCCTCGAGATAAATGGCCCGCGATTGTTTTTGCGGCATCATTTTTTTCTGCTACATTCAAATATTTCATTTCAAAACTACTGTGTACATTTGAAAATAATCGTAGATAATTACAATCCTTGTTATTCAGAAATGATAGCTTAAACAAATGCTTTAAACGAAATATTCCTTTCAACATTCCTTATGAAATAAATACATAATTATTAACAACAAAACTATTATAATGTTATTTTAAAAACATAACAAAAATTGAATCATTATAGGTTATGTTTAAAAACTAGAAATGTCAAAATTTAAATCTGTCCGAAAAGTCATAGATACCGATGAAAAATATGATGAAAAATAATTATGAATAAAAATTAAATAAGAATATTTTCTGTGCGTTCATCCAAAGAGGATATAACTATTTGGGATATCATGTCACCCCCCACCACATCAAAGCGGGAGTGTAAGAACAAAACAGTTTCTATTGTTTGAGTTTAACTATTTTTTATCCTTGGCTTTCATTTGAAAATGCTTGTTTGTGTGATGATACATTTTCCAGGGAGATTCTAAGTGTATTCCTTTGTTTTCGGCAAAGCTCTTACGGCGCCCGCCAGTACTATATACATGTCCCTCTTCTATGAGTTTTTTGGGCAAAAACTTGTACCATGTCAACATATTAATTTGACACGCATCCAATTAGAATAAGAGTTTGTATTATATTATTCATTTTGAAGATTAATGATGATTATCGTTTCACGGTTCCAGATTGAAAACATAATTAAAATTGTGTCTACATTAGGAATCGAAACCAAAACCTTTGGATCATGAGTCAAATATCTAGCCATGAATGCCGACAATTTATTTGAAATAATCCATCAAATATTGTTAAATAGAAAAACCAGTTTGTCTTCGCCCCATACCCGCTCTGATAATATATTCGCAGCTTTTTCCAACTGCCGATTCGTTCAAGAGAATGTAATTCTCTTGAATGAATCGGCAGTTTAAAGCCAAGACGCGTGTGTGAAGGAACATTTTGTATGGTGTAGAGGACTTTTTGCATGCCAAAAACACCAACTTAAAGGCTTCATAGCATATATGTTCTTATATGAATGTATTCAGAATTTGAAATAGAACATTTTGTGTGTCTGTGTGTGTGTCCGTCCCTCCTTATTACTTTAGATCCGCTCAATTTACAGAGCCCAAAATTTCATAATATATAGATAGTTATAGGCCTACAAAACTTTTATACTCAGAATTTTGAATTTTCATTTCAGTCAGGGGTTATCAAATTTTGAATTTTTACTTTATTTTTCCATATATATCTCAAAAACCATATAAGCTAGAACCCCGAAATTGGTATAAATATAGACAAATAAAATTATTTTTCAAAAAAATTCCAGAGTTTCTCAAGCATTTTTTATTTAGAAAAACATTTTTATGATAAATTTGTGTGTTTAACTGCCTATATTTCCAAAGTTTTTGATCTGAGTTCAAACCGGCGTGAGCCAGGTTGGTTTTTATCTTTAAAAAAATAAAATAATTTAGTACGAAAGGATTAGTTATTTAAAATAAAAAAGCCGAAACATCCCAACTAGATAATTTAATTTGATATAAAAAATATTAACATTGTAGTAGTACATCTCAAACTTTTTTTAACAATTTATATAAAAATTGAGCTTAGTGACGACATTGCTTCATACAAATTGTATGGCAGTGGCAGCTATACACAATATCTAAGAAGAATCAATATGAGGCCCAAATTATAAGTCTCCAAACATACAAACCATCATGCTGTTTTCAAATTCTAGGTAGGAAAACAGACTGACCTCCTTACTATCCTATCCTGACATATGTACCTACATGTTATAATATATAGAAAACAAAATATATTATCTTAAAATATTTATTAATTTGTGTTTAAGCGTTTATAGTTTGGTACCTACGTATTTTTCAACTATGCATACTGTGATGCATACTATCGCCATCGACAGTTGGATCTCATGTGTTACATGCAACTAGTTTATTATGTTGTAAAACCACTAAAAAAACGTTGAGTTCTGTTGAGTTCGGATGAAATCGAAAATATTTTAGATAAGTTTTAATGTGTCAGAACTCAGAACTTCTAATGTTCTAATCTGTGCTAATCGTTTTTCATGTTTTCCCGCCATATTTTTGCGGGTGCTCCTCAAATCGATTTTAATTTTTTGGGTTTTTTGATTAATCTTAATAATTCATTTTATAATTATTTCACTGTTAATATTATTGCTCATGAAAATAAATGTTAATTTACAGTCAATAGTAATTATATATATTGTATTTGGCAATAATCAATAACTTTGACCATGCTCTGTTTGATTTTATGATCCTTTTATTGTCATTCCTTTTTTGCAGCGCAGTTTTGTTTGTACACAGCACCTGCTTTTATCAACGATTCAAGCTTTTGTCTTTCCTTTCTGAACACATGATAATTTGAACATCAGTTTATCCTGGTTTATCCGTAGGTTATATTCTCTTTGATCAGTTTGATAAAAACATACGATCATTCAAGATGACTGTGCTCCCAAATATAAAAAAAGAACAAGCAGTTTCTTTGCACATTTCTAAATTTCTTTTCGTTTTCAATCTTCGGCAAGGCGCAATACTTATTGCAATTCAACATATTGTGAGTATAGCTAATTTATTTATTGGCTAAACCGTAATTAATTGCCATTGGTGTTTTTATAGATTTATTGAAATGTTTACAACAAATTATACCTACTTAAATTATAAATATCAACAGGGATAAGTGCTATTGAAATGTAGCTATTTACCTATTATTATTATAAGATTTGTGAAATGCACAAATATATATTTTTTTATTAAAAACTGTCAATATAATAATGATTCAGAATAAATTATTTTGTCCATTTGTCTTATATATTTATTAATGTCAGGGGAACAACATAATCAATAAAAATGTATTTGTGAATACCTATACTTAAATTTTATAATATTTCTTAATAAGGCTCTATCAGCTTGTGCTCTGCTTCTTCTATTGGTTGGAATTGCTCACGCTCAAGAGATGATGGATATATTGAATGCTGATATGGAAGACAATGCAGAACGTGAAGGAACTATCGTGTTGGATGATTTGGATAGACCACTAAGTTTTGATATGCCCACAGAGGCTACTAATAATCAACAGAAATTCAAAGCAGCCCAGGATTTGGCAATGAGTAAGTTTACGCTTTTTCAACTTTTTTAGAACCTTAGGCAAAATATATACGTATAAATTATAACTAATAACAAAAATAATTCATAAATTTTATAAAATATATAACTTCTTTCAAAAAGAGGCAAACAAAAGGAGTTGTAACTATTTAAATGAAAGAAAATAAATAAAAGTAAACAAATCCCTGTATAAATAAACAATAAAGAGAAATTAAAAAATGTAAAACAATATAGTATAAAAACAATTAGTAAAGCCAAGTAAAACAATATAGTATAAAAACAATTAGTAAAGCCAAGTAAAACAATATAGTATAAAAACAATTAGTAAAGCCAAGTAAAACAATATAGTATAAAAACAATTAGTAAAGCCAAGTAAAACAATATAGTATAAAAACAATTAGTAAAGCCAAGTAAAACAATATAGTATAAAAACAATTAGTAAAGCCAAGTAAAACAATATAGTATAAAAACAATTAGTAAAGCCAAGTAAAACAATATACTTAGTATAAAAACAATTAGTAAAGCCAAGTAAAACAATATAGTATAAAAACAATTAGTAAAGCCAAGTAAAACAATATAGTATAAAAACAATTAGTAAAGCCAAGTAATCAAAAAGAAGAGAATCATACAAAACTAAGTAATCATACAAAACCGATAAGTCCATCTGTTACATAATCTTGACCAATCTTGACTCTATCAGCTCCTTTAACTCTGTCGATTTTAACATACTTCTAGTCTGCATGAAATTTCTTAATACTTATCTTCTTATCCGTCGTCGACTGGTTCTCGAGTTATCTTCTTTGTAGAAAACAACGTTGTAGAATATCTCTCGAACAAATGTCCGACTGGATTAAATTGGAAACTGGAGTTCCTCAAGGCGGAATTCTCTCTCTACATTTCTCAATATTCATCAATTCAATTGTGAGAGATCTTCGGTGCTCCTATCACATCTATGCTGATGAACTTCAACTTTATATGATTCATATTTAACCTTCGCAAATGCGATCACATAAAATCATATTTTCGCAAGCAACTCAAATGGCTACCTATCCGTTTGCGCCGGGATCAACACACTCTTTGTCTTCTGTTTAATATTTTGAACAACCTTAATGCTCCATCATATCTGACAGAAAGATTTCAACCTCTGACCTCTCATGGACTCCCCCTTCGATCTAGAGAAGAGAGAACCCTCGCCAGCCCATCACATGCCACGGCTTTCTATTCATCATCCTTTACTGTCTATGCTGCCCGGTTATGGAACAACTTGGCCTTTGACATTAGAATTGCACCAACTATATCAAACTTCAAAATTAGATTAAAGCGCGCTCTCTTACTTTCTATTTCCTAACCAACTTACTTCCCTATTATTAGTTTCCCTATTATTTTTAGACAAATATCCTTTCCTTTTTTCCTTTCCCTCTCATAGTGTTGTATTCAATTTCTTCTAAGATTTGTTTAATCGTCATTTTTGTTTATATTGTTATTTTTTTTATTTTTTAGTATATAATTGTATTAATGTTATATGTTTATAGTACAATTAAGGTTTTTTTGTACATGTACTAAACCACTTTCATCCATAAATGTAACCGATGCTTGTCTGGAAGAAATTGCCACTAGGAAATAAGTCCGCCATTTGTACTGTCAAAAAAGTTATAATAATAATAATATTTGGATAATATAGCTCCGTTTTTGTGAATATCTCACATCTAGGGCGCTGAAAATTGATTACGTTGTATCATTTAGGCTCTGCTAAGATTTGCAAAAAAGGTGCATTTTGAGTTTCTTTCTGAACGAAGACATATTTTCCGTTTGTCTGAGGGTGTGTGGGAGCTTATTCCATGCATTTGTACAATGAAGTGTTAAATAAATAAATAAATATCTTTTTATTGCACACAGTATTAACAAGCAGTTAAAATAATTTTTTTTCCGTAATCACACGACAGCTGCTGCCAATTATAGTGTGATATGCGGTTCGATGACGGCTATCTCTGTTTAAGGTATGATTTTAGCGCCTTATATTCCAATGGAAAATATCTACCTTGTCCGAGAGTGAGTTAAATTTTTCCATAATGCACACCAGAGTGCTGCGGGCGACTACATCCGTTTTGGAATGGGGGACGTTCAGAAGATTATGTCCTCTACCCCTTATGTAGTTGGGTGGTACCAAAATCCCTAGCCTTTCTAGCAGTTCTGGACAATCAATAAGATTGTTGAAAATCTTGAAGCCGGTCAAAAGTAGTGCATTATCACGTCTGCTTTCAAGACTCATATAACAACAGGACATCAGAAGTTCTGGGTGGTGCATCTATGTCAGATATACTCCGTGCATCCGTAATATTGTATGCAAATAGAATATATTTATAGTTACATATATGCAAACATTGGATTTTTTCCCTATAGGTATTTTTATGACAAATATTTAACTACTCAATAGAGATGAAGTTGGAATATTAAAGGAGAACCGGGAAATCAAAGCAACTACAGGCCTTACAACCTGTCATCAGCTGGTTTTAGTGATCACTTTTTGCGTTTGCTCAAAGTTCACCAATTATGTCTTTTTATTAAGTTCCCCTTCAATCCAATTTTTCAAAGTTCTATATATTATGCATCAGAATCATTTCTCTTTAGAAAAAGATGAAACAGCATCGCCATCTGCCATCTCCATCAGCCATCTATTGAGAAATTAGTTTGTAAATGATGAAACCGCACCAGGAATATTACTTATTATTGTTTACTTATTTGTACCAATGTATATGTAAATCAAACATATTTACAGTAGCATGCAAGCAAACATTGTATATTTTGAATGAACTAATATGAAAATAGACATAATTCTGGTGCGGTGATGTGGTGATTCCGGAGTGACATTTATGCGAAAGCATTGTTACCTCATGTTTACAAATTTATTTTTTTAATTTGTTTATTTTTCATGTTTTTTTTTTGACTGTTGCTTTCATTGTTTACAAACCAATTTCTCAATAGATGGCATTACAAAAATCGTTTCTTTGACATTTCATAGATGTTGATGGTGTTTCAGCTTATTCTTAATGAAATGATTTTGATGCATAATATAGTAATATATAGAACTTTCGACAATTGGATTGATAAGGGAACTCAATAAAAAGGCATAATTGGTGAACGTTACGCAGGTGCAAAAAGTGATCACATTTACCTGCCGATGACGGGTCTTAAGTCTTGTAGGTGCCTTGATTTCCTGGTTCTCCTATAATATTCCAACTTCGTCTCTATTGAGATGTTAAAAATTTGCCATAAAATAACTAGGTATATATGAAAAATATTAAAATAACAATGTTACTAAAGTATTCTTTTTATATCTACTCACTCCAGCCCCCCTAGACAACATGTCATTTAGCTCAAGAAAAGAAACAAGAAATGATAACTAAATGTACAGAAGTGTCAGTTGTCTGTCACGTGACACCTGTCACTTCCATACATTGAGTTATTTTTTCTTGTTTCTTTTCTTGAGCTAAATGACATGTTGTCTAGGGGGGCAGGTCCAGATTGTTTTTTGATGGATTAAATTATATATAGAGTGAAAATAGATTTTAACTATCAATTATTAACAAAATTTGTAATTTCAGTGGTTGTATTTCTTTTGTACGTAAGTCTGATTGGCACTGCTATCTACTTGGTGTTCAGTGTTGCATTATTCTATGGAGCGGCAAAGAAGAAGAAGGCATATGTATTGCCATGGACGTTTACGGCAACATTCGCTATTATGGTCTTAGCTGGTGTCATCATTCTCGGAGACAGCAGCACCATTTTGACCGAAATATGTGGGGGTCAACTCGTTTACAGTAAGTATTTAATAAAAATTTATATCAAATTATGATTTCATTGATGGCTACTCTTTTTATCATTCTCTTACAGCATAGATTCTTTGGTGAACCCAACCTCTTCAATACATTTTGTGCACACTTGTATATGTTATTATAAACGGTTTATTATTATTATTATTATATGTATCTTTTAAGTCTGTTAATTTTATTGATATGAAAAAAAAAATCTCATAGTATTTACTATTATTCTGATCTCAATGTTTTTATTTCCTTATCATTTTTATTTATTTATTTATTTTTTAAAGACACCAACAGAACATTAAAATATACACACACAAGTTAACACATGATACAAACACATAAGGTCTCCAATGCTCCAATGACAGGCGTCTGTCACATACTACTAAACATTAATTTAAATAAAAAAAAAAACAATCATCGATTAAAACGTACTTACATAAGATTTGCAGTAAAATAACACTGGTAACGGTGATAAAACAGAAACCTTTAATAAGGAGATAGATTATACAATAATAATGTCTACATAAAAATAACATTTACATTTACATATTTTTTGGCTGTTACATTTACATTTATTTATTTTTAGTCTGTTATATATGGTTTCGCTACATATAGGCGATATAAGATCTGTTTCGAATATATTTTTTAATTGCATATACGCAAACATTGGATTTTTTTCCCTATCGGGAGTCAAATGATATTTTTATTGACAATAACATCTCAATAGAGACGAAGTTGGGATATCATAGAAGAACCAGGAACTCAGGCAACTGTGTTCGTTACCTCATAGATGGCAATAGTATAATTTCATATTATTCAGGTGAAATGTTTACACATTATTCAAATATATAGAACTTTCAAAAATTACATTGATAAGGAAACTCAATAACGGCATACTTAGTGAATGTTGTGCAAGAGCATAAAGTGATCATATAAACCAGTTGATGACAGGTCGTAAGCCCTGTAGGTGCCTGAGTTCCTGGTTCTTCTATTATATCCCAACTTCGTCTCTATTGAGATGTTATTGTCAGTAAAAATAAGATCTGTTTGTTTATAAATTGATCCACTTTTCTATTTTGGTTTCTCATTCACAGACATAATTTGAACCTTTTTCCTTACATGTTTCACTAAGAATTTTGGGGATAACCCGCGTCAAATCCCGATCCTAGGGAAGATCAGTCGTCTGCTGACGATTCGCCTGTATCACAACAGGCATTTTTAAAAGGCTCCTTGTTGATAGATTTCCATTCGAGTCGGAAGCTTACCAACAAGTGTAGTCAGGATTTGATGCGGGTTTTCCCCAAAATCTTAATAATTACATATTTTATACCTATGTTATTTTTTTTGTGGGTGTGTTACGCATGCATATGTTAAGCATGCATGGTTTTAATTTCACCCGTGACTAATAGCATGGCTATTTAGAATAACGTAACAAAATTTAAAACTGAGAAATTTGAAAATTTGTAGCCACAGAACCTAAAAATGTGGTCCAGGGTGTCAATTTTCACAGTTTTTAAAAAAAATATTCTTTTGCAAAAACTAAGGCTTATCATTGACTTTTGGGGCACCCTGTATGAACTGTTATTTTCTAGGTTAACTCGCATATTGTATCAGCTCAGATCCATGTATGTAAAATCAAATTATTGAATAAGTATTTAAACTGTTTTTCGCATTTTAATTATATAAATATTGAATTTTTTTGTAAGCTTCTTTAATAAACACCTATATTTTTTATTTTAGGATTCGGAGGAGCAGTTTTGCTAATAAGCCATGTATACTGCATTGTTACTGTGGCCAGTTATGTCTATGAATTGAGCACCCTAAAAGATTCAGATTCTTTATTCAAACTGCATGTTGACCTTAACGAAAAGAATACTCTGATTAGAAAAGACAAAACTAAAACTTTGTTACTTGATTCAAAATGCACTACAAACATAGTCTAAACTGGAACTTGGAAAATTTGTGATTCAAGTCAAAGTATGAAGTTATGTAGGAAAAAGGGTATTAAAAGTTAATAGCACATGTTGCAATTTTCTGATCGCCAATATGAAAAGAGAGCTTTCATTTTGTGGCGCCAACAGATTATGATATTATTTCATTGATATTAAAATCTTTTTAATATATAACAGAGAAATTTTACAATAAAATAAATTGCGAACGAAGTCGACAAATGAAACACATTTGTGAAAATTAAGATGTCGTTACTGTTGTATTTTTAAAAATTTAAATTCTGCCAAAGTAAGCTGGCAATATGCAATATCTGCTTTTGAAAACAAAAATCTCGAGGAGGTAACGAATGTATTATGATTTAATTTTACTTCTGGGGATTCAATAATAGATAACTTCATCATCTATCACACATTTTTTGAGCAGTACTTACAGTTCAGGAATCCACAAATTCGAATATTTTTAAAATTAAAACATTGTTTTTATAACTTTACTGATTCTTCAACTGTTTTCCATAAATCTTCCCATATTCTCTCATCGTGACCCATCCTGATTATTTAATTGATATCTGTAATTTTTAATACTGTATTTTTTTATTCATGGTTTAGTTTTATGTACCAGATGATGGAATGTCTTAAATAATCTCAAAATATGCATTGTTCTTAAAGTATGTGATAACAAAGTTATTATTTACTTTGTAACATGTATAACTGAAAGGTTAGTAATTTGAATATTAATAAAAACTTATAACTGAGAGCTTTCTTTTAGAGCAGTTTGAATATTTTGAAGATTGATTTTTTGATCTAATAAAATATAATAACAAATAATTATTCAATGTCAATTCAATTTCTTTATTACTTGTTCAAAACTAAGCAAACCTTGAATAAGGTACAAAGAATCTCAATATGTCCTATTCTGATTCGTTTCAGAGTACGAAAACGTCTGTAACCAACGGGCGACCATGGATAAAAGGATTTTGCATGCGCGGTGTGACGTAATGAGTCCCGTATAAATGCAAGCACCTTTTTTACATTTCTCATGTACTAAAATTCAGACGGATAAATTTAGACGAATCAGAATTGGACATAGTATCTTTTAAGACATACTATTTTGTTAAAAAGTATATTTATATGTTTTGTTATATATTCTATTTCATATGTTTATCGAAAAGAAGAGATTGCATATTTTTATATAAAATGCTAAAGATGTTAATCTCGTTACTTGGACTTGGCAAAATACCATCAATTTAATACGCCAAAAAACTGCTGCTGGGTATAAAAGGAGTAAAAAATATATAATATTTTTCTATACTTCACATTTTTAAATTACTTATTTATCATAAAATGTGAAAATTAAAAGTGACTAGACTTTGATAAAACAATTTTATTTATAGTAGTGTCAATAAAAGAATTTTTTGACCCATCACAATTTCCGCACATATAATCGATCAATGTGTAATCTTCCTTACTATTTTCTATGTCATGTTGAAATAAACATGTGAATAAGGTTAAATAGTATAAGCACCTGTGTTGAAATTAGAAATATTTATAGTCGAAAAAAACAAAGAGAGCACATTTAGCACAACTATCAGATTATTAAATTATGTTATCTACAGTGGAAACTATTTAAAATAGAAAAATATATTCTGCAGCAAAAATATAGATTGTAAAATATGTTTGTACTTATCTGTAATAACACATGTATAGTGAAATGTCTATATATTCATCCGTTCACAAGGTCTGACGAACATGGAATTTGAAAATATAGAAAAAAAGATAATTATAAAGAGTTTCTAACAGAAAAAAGAGTGCAAGATACAAAAATATTTTTTTATTCAGTATTGGCGGTATGGCATATAGAAAGAACGTACAAGGTGTCAAATGAAAGGTAACATCAAAATGTGCTGAATATAGCTGACGAGTATAGAAATTCCTCTTTGTAAAATTCAGAATTTGAATGTAAAAAATTGTAAATCGAATATTTTTTAATTGCATATACGCACCCTTGTGGTTTTTTAATTGCAAATACACATTGGTACAAGTAAGTAAACAAGCCAAAAATGAACTAATATTTCTGGTGCAGTTCAGGGGTGACATCCGTGCAAGAACACCGTCACCTCATTTATAAGAACTGTTGCTTTTATTGTTTACAAATAAACAAATTTCTCAATAGATGGCATTGCAAAAAGGTTTCGTCGTTACTTCATAGATGGCAAAAGTAATAATGTCTTATTTTCAGATTGTTACACATTATTCAAATATATAGAACTTTCCAAAATTACATTGATAAAGGAACTCAATAAGAAGTCATAATTGGTGAACGTTGCGCAAGCGCATAAAGTGATCACATTAACCAGCCGATGACAGTTCGTAAGTCCTGTAGGTGCCTTGAGTTCCTGGTTCTTCCATGATATTCCAACTTCGTCTCTATTAAGATGTTAAAAAAGTTTGTCAATAAAAATAAAAAATTGTGTATATTCGCCATTAAAATTTGCAATCAAGTTTACTATGGAAGTTATTAAAAAAATAAACAATTTCTTCCCAAATATCAAACTGTAAATATGGTACCTAGGCCAAACAACATCGTAGAAGTTATTGTTATAATATTTTATTTCATGTGTTAGGTATTATAGTAAATGTGTAATAATTATATTTTGAATCTTTAAATGTTGTGGTAGATTTTTTCTCGTAATTTCAATCCATAAAAATAATTTCTTTGAAGTATAAATAAATAAAAAAACTAAATGCCAATTTTACATAATTGTCTTATTTGGTTTGCTTAAATATTTGTGTCTAGTTAGAATTTTCTATTTTATACGGATCAAATAAGTCTATACGTATGATTCAATAAAATAATATAATACATAAAAAAAAAAATATAAAATATTTGTCGAATACATAAAAATATCAATTGTGTATTTAATGAAAGTTAAAAGATAACAATAAAACTATTGTATAAGATTTTCCTGTTTGTGAACATATCACTGCAATAGATTTTATTGAACACGTTTCCACTGTAGAGTAGATTATACCTAATAATTCATTTTGTATAATAATGTGTATGTACTGAAATTCATTTGTAGATTTTTAATTTAAACTTTCTTATTATGATATTCAAAATATAATGTAAATAAAAATAAAAGATTTAAAATTCTGTTGTTGAAGAAATTATAACTACGCAAGGCTTGAAAACGTACATGTTATTTTCAGTAAGTATATCTTATGATTTTTTTTATATCTTTATGAATGAAATAATAACTTTTTAAATTTTACTATGGTTATTACGTATGAAACAGGAAAAAAAACCATGAGAAAGTCTTTGAAATCAGACCCCTATATTTTGTCTTATATCCTGTCATCGGCTCATTGCGTAATGTGCTCTTGCAATATTTCCTTTTTTAACAATACGAAAGCGTATTCTTGCTTCTTCTCTGTTAAGATTAACCTCTTACTGTGCTTAAAAAATATATAAGAATAAAACAATACTGTTAAAAGTTTAATTATATAATTAAGCTGTATTTTAATTCAGGCCTAAAGAGTTATATGGCACAAAAACATATGTAAATGAGTAATATAATCGCAGTATTTTACAATAATTATTGCTACACTAATCTTATTGTTTGACAGCGTAGCATTTGGGGTAAGGGGATTGAAGAGAAAAAGTTATGCAATTTGAGTTATCAAGACGAATGTTTTGTAAAGTAAAATGCCAACCAATAAAATCATTTCATACTCATCTTGGGATGTAGAGAAATACTTTATTAAAAAATATAATTAAACAACTTATGTCTTGTGCATTTCTTAACACTGAGGATTTGTGTGTTTTGTAAATTTTATGATTACACAGAAAATTATGTTTCCAGATAAAATAGTAGTTATTGTTCTCTTTCAGATTCAACTTGTTTTTAGGATATTAAAGATTTTTGATATTGTATACATGCCGACCGCCATGGCACAGTTGGTAAGCCGTTTGGTTTCAGTGCGGGTGTCCTCCCCAGCAGAGGAGAGATTGATTTAAATTCATTTCTCACGCAAATATTGCTTCTTTGGGTTGGTAGCACTGGTTGGTTGGAAAAAATTTCCATACAGCAATGAACTCACCACTTGCGCAGGTTGCAAGGAAGCGTTTATTATTATTATACATACCATCACACTATTGGGGTTGGTAGAAAGAACTGAACATCATTTATACATTCTTTGCTTTGTTTATATACGATGTATAATACATATTCTCACATAACAAAGATTCTTATGTTATTCTTTTGCAAAACACATATTTTCAACATGGTTATATCAGCTATTTTATATAATGTCTGCCTCTCATTTCATTTCTTTACGGTTCATATGTTTCAGATGCTCGTAGTTCATTCTGTGGGCAAATCGTGTTCGGCATGATGTTGTATATAATAAAAAAATATGTTATTATAAAAAATAGATTGGTCGATGGCAGAGTGGTTAGCGCGCTGAGCTAGTAATCCAGTGGTTGCGAGTTCGAATCCTGCCTCGACCGATTTCGTTCTCCTATAGCACAAGCATTTATGCTTAATTTAGGGAATGTAGGAAGATGTATATGTATTTGTTTAACAAGGACATATTCATTTTTTTATAAAAAAAGGTATTCATTTTTTATTGTGGTATTGATTATATTACAAACTTATGTAATTAAATTATTTTAATTCAGATATATTTTATTTTAAAGTAAGGATTATTGAGAAATTATGTGATATTTTAGCCAGTATTATTTCTATCATTTTAAGAAATCAAGTTTTATTCATTTATTAACTTGTTGAAAGAGACTAAAATTGTGACCTTTACTTAATTACTTTGCATTTGAAGATTAAAGGAATTTTGATAAATGATTTAAAATGGAAATAAGTATTGGAAAGGATGATTTAAGATTTTCATAGGCTTATCAAGTTGTATGTTATACATTACAAAAGTATAATACAAAAATATAATATATAAAATATATCTTTATGTATACATAATATTATATGGATATTTAGAAAAAAAATATAAAATTAAATGTATATATACATATATATTTATCTTTTTATTCAATCATAATATTGTTATAAAATATTCCAAAGGTCATTTCAGTATCTGATGAAAACATATCATTTTGCAAAATATTATTATTTTTAGACAACTAGTAGGTTGTAGCCAACACTAAACTCTAATAGTTACACTTTCTTCTAAAAAGGACAAACCCTAAATGCTTTTAATCCCACATTTTAACACACACTACTTGCTCAACGTTTTCTTTGCATAAACAACTAAAAAAAAATGTATTTTTGGAATAAAGACGATGTGAGATCACAAACAAGACATGTTTTAGCATGTAGCATCGTTTTCGAAATATGATCAAAACAGTCATGATTTTGTGTCAGTTTGCACAGAATATGTCATTCAGTTGCTGACAACTTTGCAGGTCGAAAATAGGATGCAAATTTGATTGCATTTTTCATGTACAAAGAGCGAATCCGTAGTATACTTTCATGCCCTAAATGTTTTGAAAAATAACAAAAGTGGAACACTTTTGTAAAATATTCTTGGTTATATATAGTTTTGTTCTTTGTAAAGTTGAATGACAGACCCCATAGGTGATCTTTTCAGTGGGTGACCAGTGACCAGATGGAATGAAGAGCAGGATTGAGAAGATAGTTTCTACAGAAAAAAAATACATAATATTCATTATTTTGATCTTGATCCAGAAAAGTAGGATCGTTGTCTGTTATAAATAATGCAACATGATTTATCACCATAGTACACAGAATGCCAGATAAGAGGAAAATTCAGATTACTGGTATGTAGGTAAAAGCCATTTACAATGGATGCCAAACAAGCGACTGTCCAAAAAATTATAAAGATTGAGAGACCAAGATTGAGATGGGAGGATATGGAGAGAAGTAGCACAGCTCCTGCAAGTCCCTAACTGCAGAGCAGCACCCGAGGAAAGAAGAGGCCAAGGTTCGATTTGGGTTGCAGCGCCATTGAATAAGAAATGGAAGGTAAAAGGAGTTAAAAAAAATCATGAATATTTACATTATTGTTAAAATAAAATACAAATTAAATCATTGTTTATTTTTCAATAATATGTATTGCTGGGATTATACTGTATTGCCATCTGTGCACTTACATTAAAATGAATTTAGGTGTGTGGGTATTTAAGTATATGTCGGGCTTACAAAGATAATTTTTGAAATAAATAAAAAAGATAACTAAAATCTGGCAATGGAAACTTTCTTATATAATATTGACTGTGCGGAGACATTTTAGTAGGTGTGCGCGCGCACACCTTACAGGGAACATTGTTCTAATGTCTACATCTTTCAAAATTTCTACATTGTGCCAAATTTTCCTTGACGGACCTCTACTTTTTGTTCCTCTTTTATCAGTCTTATATACTTTTTTTGTTAGATGGTCATCTCTCATTCTTCTTATGTGGCCAAACCACCATAGGGAATTTATTTTCATCTTACTTACAATATCTATTCCAATCATACATTCTTGTCTAATATCCTCATTTTTTATTCTATCTTACATCGTTTTACCACACATTCGTCTTAGTGTTTTTCTCACACATTCTCTTATTCATTTTTTTATTCACACATTTGTCTCGCTAGTATACATTATTTATTTATCGTTTTGTCATAGTATTACATCACGTCAGGAATACAAAACAAATTATATACCTTAGAGTCAGTACGACGAAATTGTGTACTGTGAGCTTTTCTTGCCTCAAAATAATTGGGTCAGCCATTACATATCTTAATGCACCATTCACTCTTGAGTCGGACCTTCATATTATATTATAAAGTAATGCACACCTGTCATTGATTACTCCACATTGTGGGATATTCCGTTATAGTATGAATGAATGAAAAAAAAATTAAATTGTAAAACAGCATTTTGAAAAATTGATCATTTATTATTACCATGGAGTTATTTTACACTAGGTACAGTAAGTATGATATAAAACACTCTTTATATATTAACATTAATTTATATCTTATTTCTTTAATCCAATTTGCAGATTTAACAACAACAAAGGCAGTGCACTTGCATTTTATATTTGAATATTGATAATTTAGAAATTAAATTATTATTGACTCCTGAAGAAACATGTATAATAATTATTTTACTACACTGACAGATTAAAAACTGCAACAGTGTTATTCTTGACTACAAATCTGATCCCAATTTTGCTAAGAATCTAGCTTTGTAATGCAGCATAAGGCGTTAGGTATGTTTTGATCGTAATAGTAGATAGTTTGAATGTATGAACGTGACAAGTAGGCAGACAAAAAGTTCTAAATGAAAATTGGGATCGAATTTGAGTGTCTAGTGTAAGGCTACAAGATCTAATACAATATTATAAAAATTATTGAGCACTAAGGATATGAAAATTTTCTTTAAAAGGCCTGTATATATTTGTCCCTTTATTAAATGTTAGTTTTATTTGTAAATTATTTTTTAATTAGCAAATAAAATTGATATATAAACAAAACTTACAAACAATACATCAATCACATGTTTTAGAATACATTTTAGTCATCATTTCTGTCAAGATAACACTTCCAAAACTAAAAAACCATGTGCCTCCTTTGAAATTCATGTAAACCTGCGAGTATTGATGAAAATTGCAAACACACATTTACAGGAAATATTAGTTTATAACGAATAAAATAATATTTTCTGTAAAACAAGTATTACACAATAAAATGAGGCATTACGACCAGTGATCAGCAAACTGAGGCTTGTAAGTTATATATGCGACTTTTTGACCACTTGAGTGTGACTCTTCCACATGAAATCATAACACAAAAGACAAATGATCGATGCTTTGATCTGCTTTTTTTCTTAAACCATTGGTTCAAAAGCCCTTATTTATGACAACAATAACTCCAATATAAATTTCTGGTAATGTTGAATAAGGAATAACAGATTTTTATCATAAACAATATAATACAAAGCAAATAATGACAGCTTACAATCAAAAATTGATATCGCTTAACTTACTACTGCATAGGTGGTTTAGCATTACTATGGTGATTTTAACACGTAAGTAACAGACTCATAAAGATACAACAGTTTTATTAAGGTAAATACATCAAATAAATGTTTTTATATATCTCTTATGCATATGTTAATATTTCTACAAATTAAGAAAAGAAAAAATGTATATGTTATGAATGGAGAGTTTTAATTATTTCCTGCTGAATTCATAAACCAGCATTTATAATAAATTACTATGGTGTCTTAAAGAGTATTGTATTGCTTTAATTTTTACATGACTTTGTTATAATACATTCAGAGCAAAAGCTTTGAATTTCATTTAATGGAAAAATAATTTACATCAAGACATCGAGTTGAAATATCTATGAAGTATGGATATCTGAGCCCCTTCTCGGTGGAGTGAACAAAATAGAATAATTGGTCTTTCGATAGCTGAGAACCTACTAAAAACAGTGGATGGAAGTGCCTTAAGAAGTTTTGTCAGGGATCAAAATGAGAATGACCTACAGCAATGAAGAAAAAAAATGAAATTTTAAAGTGTACTTTGGTGGTTAAGTTGGAATGATTGCATTTGGTGTTGTTATATGTTAAAAACATGATATACAATTAGGGATTTTTTCTTCTTTTGTAATACTTGTAAAAGTTATTTCTGATAAATTTGCTCAAATCACCAAAAAAATATTCATCATATGAATTTTTTCTCTAAAGATTATCAAGTGCATTTTTAAGTGAAACTAGTATCATACCTTCATGAGTGAAACGCAGTTTAAGTTTTTTAAATCTGACTAGGGATTGCTATTATTTTAATGAATTTATTTGAATATTTTGTAATTCCCATAAAAAATATATATCAAAACCAAATAACTCAATCACATATGATGACAAAAATTTACCATAAAATTGTAGCATAATATAAAAAAATAACATGCGTCTTTTTGAAATAAATTAAAGCAATAGGTAATATACATAATGGCACCTATGATCATTCATTAAACTTTCTTCTAAAATATATTATAAGGATTCAAATTCCAATATTTTGAAGTTTTCAGTACAGAAATTTTTAGACTAGTTCCAATCACTATTGATTTCAAATATTTCAACAAACTAATAATATGAAAAGAGGATCTTTGGTAATTTGGAGTTTTTTTATTAGTTATTTACTTATTCATTTGCTTAAACAATAATTTAACAAAACATATTAGTTGCACCCACCAATTTTTTTTACACATAACTTCACTGAATCCATACATAATCATTCACAATAAAAATATTAAATAGATAGCAATATCTTAATTATTACAATTTATTGAAACCAATAGTGACTCACATTTTTAGTATAACCAACATTGAATTATATTCATTTAAAAATAAAATATATAAAAATAATGACTTACAAAATATAAAAGACATATATAGATAACTGCACTTCCAAAATAATATGACATATTATTAATAATAATGAATTTATCTTATAGGAATGATATAATGAATAGTTTGAAAAACACACTTTTATAATAATACCTATGTATTGTAGGTTTTTGTATTTTTTTTATAACTATGAAAATAAGTATAATAATTAGGTAAATAACTTATAATTCAAAACAAGCTTAAACGTATATATTTTTGTCCACATTCAATATAAAATCCTATAGGTATACTGTGGAAACGGGTTGGCCATCTCATTTCTATATTACTCGATTAAAATCCTAAAATGAAAAAAATTCTTTATTTTGGATTAATACTATATTTATATGTTGATTATGTATTCAATTTAACTACTATGAACTGGATTCAATTTCACCTGGAACTTTGATTTTTAGGCTTTTTTATATAGCATTTCAAATATGTACAAACAAAAATGTTTTATGGTTTCAAATCATAAGATATTGGTGGCCAAATTCACTTCAAAATTTTATGCAAAAATGTTATATTGTTTTGTTAATAAGCCCATAATTAATAACGGCACAGATTGCATTTTATGTTTTACATATGACAAAAATACATTTGTGTTGTAACAGAAATATTGCCGGTGGTTAAAAAAAACAACCAACCTGTTATTGTAGGAAAAATACTTATATTAAAAAAAATACCTAAAACAATTATTCTTAAAAAAACTACACTATTTCTTTCAAATCGAGCTGAATATAGTTTTGTGTATATGAAGATTATAAATGAAACATTTTTGACAAAAACTTACGCAAGTTGAGCATATACACAAATTATTTTAATTTGTGACGCAATAGTAACACAGATATTTTATTTATCAATAGTACAATAAAAATATAATTTTAATAAAATAATGTTCAACAGTTATATTTAACATTGAAAGTAAATCTTTAAATATTCAGAAGCTTAATCCTGTAATCCAAATAGTACATGTAAACAAAAAGTATTACTAATTTTATACAAAAAAAACATTGCGTTATGAATATTTGAACAAATAACTAAATCAAACTTTTATTTATTTATAATAAACATGATTTTTTACAAAAAATGTTTTGACAACAACAATAAAGGCACAACAAAATAAAGCATTTAAAATAGAGATAATGGAAGCGTACACATACACATTCATACCATCAACACTCTCTTACATAGAGAATAGTTTCCAAAATAAGCTAGGTAGAGAGACGGCTGAACAATGCTACTTTCTATCCTCGCAGATAAACCTAGCTTTATTTACATTCATACATGCTTACCGATTGTTTGGGCTCCTTATATTTCAAAATAACATTCATATTGTAGTATTATCCTACTTTGAACAATCCTTATTTTTCACACCTTTCCCTCTTGCCTATTTATAAATTAGCTGTTCATTGCTTGTTCATTCAAAATGTTCAAACAGTTCAATACGTCATGTACTTTATTCTGATAATATTTATTTTTCTTGCACTCTCTACCCATGTACACATTCCTTATAATAAAATAATGATACACAAAACAAAAATATTTTGGGAATATATTCATAAATAAAAAAATAATCTTGATTCAGAGCTGATGAAGGCAGAAGGACAGCGTAGAAGGTGACAGATAGCTTTAAAACTAGAAAATTATGATCAACAGTGATAAAACACAGAATTGTTAACCATAAATGTCTGCAAATCAAAGATTATTGCAAAAAAAAAATACTTCATAATATGGTATGTTTTAAAATGTTACTTTAACTTAGTAAAAAAATATTTAATTAAAACAAGAAATTGAAAATTAAAACAAGAATAAAATTATATAAGTAATAAAAATTAACATACACAATTATTATCACCCTGACATCTCGACTATTCTGGATTTTTAGTCAAAGCTCTGATCTTGATGTTCAGAGTATCAAACAAGCTTCAATGGTGAGATTCACAATGTAGCCGATAGTCTAGAAGTCAGACAATATAAATATAAAAAAATGGCCGTGGAAGTTTATGAAAACAATAACTAGGTCTTTTCTGTTATGCACATAAAAGAGATTTTATAATAATTACATTATATTGTTTGTTTCTTCACCACAAATTTAGAGAATAATTTTTAAAAAATGCCTATAAAAATATTTGTTTATTTGCCAAGTTTCAATAATATTGATAATTTGGACATATATTATGTTATTTGAAGTTATTTTTCAAATTATAAACGTAATAAAGCACAATAATAATTATTCAATCAAAGAAGTTCATAAAAATATGATGATATCTCCGATCCAGTATTTATAGACATTATGTTCTATTCAAATTAAAGCATGTAAAACTTCATGATGAGGAAAAACATTGTATTTTAAGATGTTAATGTCTCAATAATGATTAAATTACACACACCCCGTTTACATTAAGTTTTAAATATTTTCTTTGATTTGTGTGTGTATTTTTTACATAATTTCTTAATAGAATTTCAATCACAAAAACCTATAAATGTAGCAACATATAAGTGATTAGCGCCTATCATCAGTCATTTCCAGGAATTGGTCACAGACATCTCTAGAACTTTCTCCTTTATTGGTGAACATATATTTGTAATACGTCCCATCTGCGCATATAACTGAAAAAACAAATTAAGCGAGGTTAATAATTTAACAGACTAAGTATAACGAGAAAGTATAGAATTTGAAATTTACAAAGTATGTAGGACTAGTAAACCGGTGGACCCGGTATGGTGATGTTTATATAATTGTCTATCAAATGGCATTATAAATAATATTGTGGTTCATGAAAATGTACAATAGGCTGGGCCGTTTTTGTATGGAAAAAAAAAATTTGTTCGATTTCTTTCGGGCTTTTCGCGAAAAAGGTGCCAAATGATGATTTCATATTACTTGTAAAATATGGTCTCAGTAGGACTTCATCTTCAGCCTCCGGATTGGGTTTGAAATTATGGAATTATGAATATAATATGTGATATTTCTAAGTCATTGCAACGGTAAAAAGGCAAAGCAACATGGTCATTAATATTAAAACACACATTTTAAAGCTTTAATGATGTATTATTAAAAAAAACACATAATTATAGTACAAGAAAATCATAAAAATAGTTTTGATTTGCACGAAAATCTTGCTTACTCTCGAACTTTGGCATAGAACTTCGTGACTCAATTTGGGTTGTGATATAGCCTTCACTAGTTTTTTGTACTTAGCTTAGCTGAAGCCTCAGTGACGGTCTTCACTGCTATTTCCACTGCTTGAGAATGGCAAGGAAGCCATAGAAGAGACAAGTCACCTTCTCCTTTTTGTGCGACAAACAGTTGGATTTCTTCATTAGGTATTGGTTTCAACTGTGGTGGGTCTGTAATTTTATCATTATCATTCCACTAAATAAGATCCATGCAGGATGATGCATCGAGGTTTAGAGAAGGAAGTTGAGACAGTCGAAGTGTATTTTCTTTGTTACTACGAGCTTTAAATATACGAAGTGGCCCCAGTTCAGGCATGTACTGTTGTGGATCAGTTAACATTGCCAACAATATATTTTCAGGATGGGCAAAGTAACTATTTCTTTAAATAACTGAATCTATTATTACCTTAAGTTCTGCTGGCAAGTATCTAGTGGCAGATATGAGTTGACACAGGTGTCGCGCTCCATCTTTACAGAAAGGATGTGTTTCGATTGTGAAATAAGTCGGAGCGTAAGCTTTGACGACGTACGTTGCGAGAACAATCAGGTATTGAGAAGGAGATTGCACGGAAACATACAACCGTTAGCCATCTGGTATGAGAGATTTTCCCAGGCGATTCGTTTGCTAAGTCATCAGGAAAATTTCCTGTTGTTACCGCTAGTACGACTCTGTACAAATATTTTTGATCAGCGCTCATATCTTCTGCAGAAACATCGGGTAACACCGCAGGAATAGGATGGTATTGGAAAATAGGTATCTTTTCACAATTTTCTAAATACTTTCCAATGGGTCCTGAAAGTGTTTTTAGGTCCTGAAGTTTTGCTGTCTAAGTGTAGGAACAAATGACGGAAAGGGAACTCGTTCAATGTGAAGAAGACATATGATCCATTGTATCGGTCTATTTAATCGTTTTTTCTTGAATGCGAATAATGCCTCCTTGCTTACCAATGTTCACATTGGTTCCATCACACCCTATCGCCAACAAATTGTATGCAAAAATATATTTTTTTTTCAGGAAGAAGTTGGCGATGGATTTTCCTACGCATTTATAAGAGCAAGATTCTGGCGCTATATAACCAAAAAACTTTGTGCCAGTTTCTTTTATCAAAGAGATGTGCTCTTCCAATATGGTGTCTCTACAATTTTTTCCGTTTTTGTTGGATGAAATTAAAGTTTTATTGTTTCTTCCATCAAAGTATAATGCAGGCACATCAGCTATTTTGGCTTGCTTTAGGGCACATTTCATAGTTCTGAGATGCGTTGATTTTTTCTCCATCCCCCCCTCACCTCTCGCGTACGCAGGGTAATATAATGTTTTTATTTTATTTTTTGACTATAATACAGTCTTAATTTGATTTAGAAATCAACTTTTAACTTGATTGTTGGTACATCATTTTCTTCCAAAAAACAATAGTAAAGTGCTAAAAAATCGAATATTTGACTACGATCCGGAGGCAGAAGATCTTATCAGAATGGAATAATATTTTTCACACGTTAGATTAAAGCCATTTGGCATCTTTTCCGCAGAAAGCCCCTCGGAAAAGTCAAAAAAAGTAAAAACGGCCCACCCTAATGTACAATCTATCAAATAATTTTCACAATTCCAAAACATAGAACCTACAACAAATTGCTAACTATTTTATCATAATGAAGGATTTCCCAGGTAAAATTATTGCAGTTGTACATTCACAGATGTTATATAAAATACTATGTTTATTTCATGTAAATATCCAATAAGGTGATATCAAAAACAATATAAAAAAAAACCGATAAGTTTTTACAAATGCAATATTTGAATTATAAAAAGCAGAGCTTCAAAACCAAGTTGTCATTTTTTTTCTCGTTTCTTTATTTTAAATCAAGTCCTGCTGAGCCAATTTGGCTTGCAACGGCTTCATATATAGCTTCATCTTAATATAAATACAATAAGTTTCATCCTTATATCTACCAAAAAAAAAAATCTTAAACTCACTCAATATTTACTTACATACAGAGAGTTTTTTGAAGACATTTATATAGTGGACCCAATTCTGAAAATGCGTTTTCATGCACATCATGCACGTTTTATAAAACAGTGATTTGTACAGATTCGTTTTGCATTATAGGTATAACTAATTCAATCTCTCAAAACAAACAATTTTATATGCATTGTCATAATTTTATTTTGACGATGTGCCTTGCACAAAAAGTGTTGTTAATGATTAATCATATCAAATAGAATTAATAGCAAGTATTTTTTATTTTATAATATAAGAACCTACTACAGAGTTCTATAAGTTCGGAGTTCTTAGTTCAAAAATTGTGGATGGACTAACGTAATGCTTGTGCTATAAGTGAACGAAATTGGTTGTGGCAGGATTCGAACTCGCGACCACTGGATTACTAACCCAGCGCGTTAAAAACTCTGCCACCACCCAATTGAAATTGGGCCCAATATATAAATTAATTACAAAGTCATACTGATTTTATATGTACCTATACTTCATATTTATAAGTTTATTTATGATCAATTTTAAAACTCACCAATTATTGAAGACTTGTCAGCTCCAAATGCACAAATACAAGGGGGTCCATTGGGGATTGTGAATTTACAAAAGCTCCAAGTGCTAGCGAAATATTTTGGTAGGAATGAAGCATTCGCCAAACTGGATTGCCTATTGAGTTTGGGATCTTCAAGGCTGAAGATGTGTACTGTACCATGATCAGATGCAACACATAGACAAGTACCACTATGATTAAAATTTATACAATAGATTGATGCCTGAAACCAAATAGAAAATGAACGTAAAATACTTAATCCTGTTCCTTGAAAGTAGTTACAAAGATAAGAAAATCATGCACTTCTATCAAAGGGATGAAAAGGCTGGAGGATAATAGAGAGAGATGGAATACATCGTACTAAGAATATCTTTTCGGTCATAGCCTTACTCTTGACACTCAAGTCTGATCTCAACTTCGAATTTTCGCTTACAACTTACTCATTTGTTGCTTGCATACATTCAAATTACTGATGGTTAAAACATACCACCTTATTTTCCATATAAAGGCAAATTCTAGCAAAAATTCAAAATTGGGATTGGATCATGAGTAGGGAACTTGTAATAAAATGTGATTTAGGAGATTTTTCAAAACAAAGAAATTGGATGTTGTTCTACATATATTTTTTCCTTCTGACAGGATGACTGTTTCAGCTGACTAGGCCCTTATCAAAGAGTTCCACAATATAAATACTGTCAACATTGACAATATAAAAACATATAATATGATTTGTTGAAAATCGAAAAGTGTATCTCAAGATTCCTATGTCCGAATGCAAAGTCCGACCTAAATACTAACCATGTTTACATTGCACAATCGCACACTTAATTTAGGAGATCACGTGGTTTCCTAACTGGAGGATGCTACGAAGTTTTTGTATGAGAATTGCATTGCAGAGACATATCTAAATACTTAGCGCATGACGATGGCGTAAAATAACATTTGCGAACTGTCAAAAAGTAAGGTTGATTGTGAAGAACCTTACGAGTAGTTTAATACTAAAATACAAGATGTGTTCGATGGATGCTGATTTTAACGACTTCGTCAAATATGTATTTAGTAATTTTGTCAAATCAAATCCCACACAGAGTATTAAGTGATCTATACGAGATGCCGAAAATTCGCTGGAATTTCAGAAAGATCGTGACATCAAGGTGTCAGTGCGAGCTTGGTTACATGTGTTTGTGTTGTTATGATAAAACATTTTGAACATCAGTATAAACTCATAGAAAACAATCTATCTCTTTTCTTCGTACACAATAATGTGAAATTCTACGCCATCGACCTTAAGTTTGGCATAGTATTTAGTTAGTGATGTCTCTGCAATGCAATTGCTAACTTAAGAATACTAAATACTTCAGTGAGGTTAGGAGTTTATTTAGTTACCTAGGACTGCGCATTCACTGCACTGTGTATGTGCATTGTGTGCTAGGACTGTGTGGGTCCTTGAGTATGTATGGGAACTAATTATAATTGGATCCAATGTGGTAATTATGCAAAAATTTATTAAAGGATATTCAAATTTGGAAGACGGACGAGAACAGAACAAAGTAACTATTGTTTACTTTCTTCTTCTTTTTCGTGTCCAGCTAAGCTCTACCACTCCAATAAGGAGCGACTGACATTGCGTTGTCATTTGTCATAATCAGATCCCCAGGACTATAGACCACTTCCATCAGTTGACACATCAGCAAGTGGCTGTCATCCTGTTGTTTACTGAAGGTACATAATATAACTAGATAAATTGAAAATTAACAAATTTGGTACATATTTAATTGAAACAAGTAAAATCAAGAGTGATATTTTGGATTCAGGTTCAAGACCCTGTCTCTTGATACATAATTTAATGAATTCAATAATCGTAACTTTTAGTGATAATTTATAACTGATGCGCTCCTCTGTGATTTACCTGATGCGCTCCTCTTCTTAATTCTGCAACCTTATCACCATTTGTGGTGTCAAATACACGGATTAGAGTTCCCTTTTCACTTGCCGTTGCTAGACGTGTTCCGGTAAGACTTAGGGCCATACAACTTAACGCTGCTTCATGAGCGGATATATCAATGTCTTCACGTTCAATACTGGCCAAATCAACCAACTGAAAATAACAAATAAGCATTGAGTACATATTTATACATCATCTTTTATATTCGTATGACAATAATATCAAACATTATGAATTGGTTATAAATAATATTGATTTTATAGTTTCTGACGCCCTAATTTAATCCCATTCGATGAAAACGATTTTTTTTTAATAAAAAACAATTAATAACTGAATTTAAAAAAATCAATACAGAAATTTTATTAAAGTAGATAATTTTTTTTATCAAGTATAGTTTTTGCCAAATATCTTGAGCCATTTCACCGAGAAGGAAGGCAACTAGCATGTGTACCAATGAAGCTAAAAGGCAGAAATTTGCACTCTGCGCACACGGAAGCCTGGTTCAAGATATTTGGCGATATTTTTATATTATATTATAAAAGTATATTTTATAAATAACTAGGTATTTATTTATTTTAATTTTATAATAAATAGGATAAAACCTATACATATTTTACACGATTAACGTTAAAAAATAATTAATAACTGGGCCTATCTATAATAGTACAAAAATTAAAAATAATTTACATAGCATGCAAGGTAACCGTAGTATGTACCCACAAATCAAAACTATTGACTGTTCTTCGTTTGCTCACAAAATAAATACAATGCAGTTGGTAGGAAACGAAATATCAGTACGCAATACATACACTGCATCTATACACGCATATTCTCAATATTAGGATAATCTCATTAATGACACTTTGTGCTAGGAATAGTTGAAATAGACAAAAACAATTTGAAAAGTGATTCAAATTTGTACTTTTCTGAATGGTTTATTAAAATGATCAATTACTAATCATCTAAACTTACTTGAACGTGTCCAACTTTTCTTCCGGGGAATGCAAGTAGAGAATTATTACTATTAGGACATAAGACACATAAGCCCTTTGGATTCGGACTGGTTTCAAACACATGTAACTGCTGTGGGGCTACGGTGAATGTATATACTTTAATGACACCTTCTGTAATTACAAAATATGACAATGTTAAGTGAAAAAATAATTGACAACACTCAATAGGATTCTCGTTAATTGAAAAGACAAAAAACATATAAGACATTGAAATGATCCTGAAACATAAATCAGTTCCGTGAAAATTTATAAATTCAAACGGTTTTCAAACCGTATTCATAAAAGGTATGAAAATTTATAAATATTACTAATATTTAATTTCAATGCTATTTACAAAATCTTTTATTCCAATCATTCAAAACGATTACTCATTAACAATGAATAAGTTTTGCAATATAATAATTAACAATGAATAAGTTTTTTATATTGAAACTTTTTATGAATAGACATCAGTACTCATAATCGAAGTATAAAATTTGTGATAAAATAAATAAAATATGATACTCAACAAGCTCATAAAATATCACAGTGTAATTATTATACATTCATATATTATGAAATCAGTTGGGACTATAATTTTTGTAATTTTATAGCCGAGTTATACAAGGTGGAAATTATAAATCTGAAGCATTTCAAGTGATTGTACTAATTATCACAATAGACACATCTATCCTTGTGGTTATTTTATATTTTTAAACTAACAGGGCTATATCAAATGTGTGAAATTATTCAAATAAATGCAGCATTTCAGAATAAGACTTTTGTGTTATTTTTATTAAACAACAATTATTTACTGAATTAATTGATCATTTTAATGAAAGAGTACCTGTAATACAATTATAAAATTTTATAATACGATTTTAATTTTGCTCTAAAAAATAGAACCGAAATTGATAGGGAGTAGAAAAGGAAGAAGAAAGCGAAACGGAGACTTGAATCTCCGAATCTGTTTTAAATTTTAGAAATATGAGAGTGTAGAGTAAATCTGTCAACTAAAATTGAGGCAATTTTTATTATTGTAAAATATGACTAATTGCCTCAAAGGAAAAGGATTCAGGAAAAAGATTTAAGGAAAAATGTGCAATGAAAACTGAGAAGTGGAAGTTTTATAGGATGAAATTAATAATATTTACCCAATACGACAACTATTTTGTCTCTGCGTAATTTAACTGCTTTGACAGGTGCATTGAAATCTAAAGATATGGCGGGAGCTTTCTTCAAGTCATCCCATATAGTTACGTGGTTTGGTGGGTACACTGGCTGACGGCCGCCCCCGACAAGGGCCATGTAGTTGCAACGAAACAACATTTCAACATAAGATAATCCTCCATCCGTGAATTCTTGTTTCTCTTTTAATTTCAACGGATCACAATTAAAAACACGAAAACCATTTTCTGTCGCGCAAGCAAAACAACCTGAAAAATAGATGATAAACAAATTACGTCTCATCCATAATTGATAAAATATGTATTTAAAACGGAATGAAACTTGCCTTGGTCTTGATTAAATCCCGCGTACAATAAACCGTTTCGGTAAGGGTTCGATGAATTCAAATACATGTTTGTTTTTGTAAAAAAATCACGATAAAATCATCATTCAACATTCAATAACCACCATTTTAGTTCTTGTGTTATTTAACCTCAAAGTACGCAGTGACAGCTGTCATAGTTTTATGGCTATTAATAAAATGAAATTTTTCAAGTCTATCGTCATATTTTGTCTATAGACGTAAGGGTGCAGTCTGAATCAAAGTGAATCGCTCTGTTGGTACGACCTGAAGTTGCAACGAGAGTGACATTTGGGCGATGTGTATTCCGAAGGGCACTGAGCGATGTTGGGGTGACTTAAAATTACGCGAGCGCGGGAAATTTAAAATTACGAGTTTAGTCTTACTTTGGTTGTGGACGAGCAGGCGTGTAAATATCCCGCTGTCCGGGGGTTTGGGCCTCAATTACTCCAAACCAAAAATTATTATTGTGAGCAAGTCTACTACAAATCGAAATTTGTCATTCCACCTGTTAATATAGACAGTCACTTACTTGAGACGTATCTTTATATCTTCATAGGAACAGCTCCGACCTTCAATTATCTTGCTCAAAAGAAGGGGTAGGATCGTCAACAGTATGACAGAACAGGATCTGGTCACAAACATCACACAATACCAAAAATACGCGATAAAAATGTGAGCCGCAAAATCCAACACGCATAGTCGGCCGACGAAACTTAACGTGACATTTACAGCAGAAAAAAAGCTAAAACTCCATAGATCTGCCCTCTGTGTATGTTCGGATTTCAAAATAAGTCACAAATAAATGACCGTCCATTACACAGATGGCAAACCCCGATTAAATCGCCGACTTGCTAGTTATACTAGTTGCATGTAACACATGAGATCCAACTGTCGATAGCGATAGTATGTATAGTTGAAGAATAAGTACCAAACTATAATCCCATAAATACAAATTATTTAATATGTTAAGATAGTTGATTTTCTATACAAAACATGTACTTAGGTATGTATGTCAAGATAGGATAGTATGGAGGTCAGTCCTTTGATCCTACCAAGAATATGAAAACAGCATGATGGTATGTATGTATGTTTTGAGATTAGTATCAAACAATTAAGTCTTCTTAGATATTGTGTGTAGGCGATTGCCATACAAATTGTATGAAGCAATATCATCACTAAATTCAATTTTTATAAAAACTGTTAAAAAAAGTTTGAGATGTGGTAATACAATTTTATATTTTTTATAGAAAATTAAATTATCTAGTTGGGGTGTTTCGGCTTTTTTCGATATTCCAACTGTCGATTTGTTCAGGAGAACTTTGTTCTCTTAACATATCGACAATGTATCAAGCCAGAATACGCGAGAATTGTATGGAGAGGTCTACTTTTTTTACGGCTTTTCCAACTTTGAAGTCAAAAAACACCAACTTAGAGGCTTCGCAGCATATATGTTCCATACACGGATTTACTCAGAATTCGGAGTAGAACATTTCGTGTGTCTGTGTGTGTGTGTGTGTCTGTGTGTCTGTGTGTGTGTCCGTCCCCCCCTTATAACTTTTGATCCGCTCAATTTACAGAGCCTAAAATTTCAGAATATATAAACAGTTACAGGCCTACAAAACTTTTATACTCGGAATTTTGAATTTTTGTTTCAGTCAGGGGTTATCAACTTTTGAATTTTTATTTTATTTTTCCATATATCTCAGAAACCATAAACGCTAGAACGCTGAAAATTGGTACAAACATAGACAAATACAAAATCTCAAATAAGTTTTTTCAAAAAAATTCCAGGGTTTCTCAAACATTTTTTATTAAGAAAAGTATTTTTTTTATGATAAATTTATGAGTTTAACTGCCTATATTTCCATTTTTTTTAAAATATCGAAAAAAGCTGAAACAACCCAACTAGATAATTTAATTTTATATAAAAAATATTAACATTGTAGCAGTACATCTCAAATTTTTTTTAACAATTTTTATAAAAATTGAATTTAGTGACGACATCGCTTCATACAATTTGTATGGTAGTCACCTATACACAATATCAAAGAAGACTTAATAGTTTGATACTTCATCTCTAAACATACAATATACATATACCATCATGCTGTTTTCATATTCCGGGTAGGAAAAAAAGACTGACCTCCATACTATCCTATCTACTGACTGACCTCCATACTATACTATTCGCTTTACAAAAGAAGAGCCATGACGAGTTAATAAAAAGACTGGAAGAACAAACTAATCTCATGCAATGTATGTTGAAAGAAAATGAAGAGTTAAAAGAAAGCCTCAAATTTTTATCAGGAAAGTACGAAGACCTTAACCAAAGGATGAATAAACAGGAAGGTGTCTTGATAAACTTGGATTTATTGGCAGAAAAAAATCAATCATTGCAGAAGCGCATAGAATTCCTAGAGGATAAATTAGATGGAACTGACCAGCAATCAAATAGAACAAAGCTGGAAATTAAAGGAATACCATCTGAAAACGGGGAGAATCTACGAGAAAAGATACTGAAGGTTGGAGCTATCATAGGAGATGGGATCAAAAGTGACGAAATATCCGTTGTTAGAAGATTCACTTTCAAGAAAGCAGGAGAGGAATTGAATGTTGATCGAAATAAAACTGATTTAGCCCGGCAAGGATGTATCACGGTCACGTTCCAATCCGAAGATGTCAAAAATCGCTTTCTTACTGCTGTCAAGACATATAACAGGGGCAAGGACAAATATACAAAACTGAACACACATGACTTGGGCATGAATGGGAACCATCCAGTGTATGTTCAGGAGGCCCTTACACCCCGACTCCATTACCTGCACATGGAAACGAGAAAAAAAGCCAAAAAAGCTGGATATAAATTCGTATGGATTAAGAATGGAAAAATACTTGTGAAAAAAGATGAAAAATCAATTACTATTCACATCCGCAGAGCAGAATCTATTAATAAACTGTGACGGTGTATAATATTCAAAACATGTTCTAATGTTCTTGCTTTTAATTTTTTACTGTCCATAATATTTTTTATATCTTACATCTATCTTGAATTTTTGAATCTTTTAAACCTTTTTATACATAATGGCCTGAATTTGTTTTATATTTGTGTACTGTATAGGGTGAATACATGGTTCTTTTATGGTTGTGGATTGTATCTGGTGAATACATGGTTTGTTTGTGTACTGTATTGGATGAATGCGCGGTTTGTTTGTGTACGGTATCGGGTGAATGCATGGTTTGTTTGTGTACCTACTGTATCTGGTGAACTGTTTGTATTGTACTGTATGGGTCTGACATGGATAAAAAAACATATAAAACTTTTGTCAAAAATGACTTATACCACTATTCATCCTAACTTATGCCACAGTACACACGGCGCGGGTAAATCTGGTTTCCTAACACGCGACAATACTATAGTTTGTGAAAATATTTACAAATGTCAATTACTCACAAGTGTCAACAAATACCATTAAGTGCAGGCGTAAATTCATTTATGAACATGTTTATTGTCCTAACTATTTATCTGAGTAGCAAAATATCCTTTTGCCAACTCAAAAATTACTTAATATTTTTTTTTGTGGGCAGTGATATGAACTGTGTAGTGTCTATAAGTGTAAAAAGCTATAAAAGGTTAAAAGTTATTGATAAAATTCATAAAATCGGAATATGCCACTGTAGAAAATACATCCCAACTTTGATGCCTTTATTTTGGAGTTACTTGAGCTGTAATTTTTGTGCTCCATTGTTACATAGTGTGTCAGATTTATACTTAGTAAAATACTCTAATATAGAAAAAAATATAGATAACTCGAAATCTAACTGTAATCGTATTGTAATAAAATTATTATTCATATATGTGTTACTTAAGTGTTTGTGACAGCGTTTGTCTCAGGGAAATGATTATGTACTTAATATACACATGGTTATTTGAGGGTTGCGGAAAACATCAGTCGACTCGGGTGAGTGATTACTTTGTATCATATTATCTAACTTATTGTGTCCTGATTTTTTTTTTTTTTTATGGATACGGTATATTTAACCACTTCGCCGACACCATGAGTAAGCGAAGGAAATTTAGGCCGGTTATGGGACAAGGGCGCGGCTGATGTGATTTTTGATAATGAAGACTTGGAAGAAATACGCACAGTAATGCTCCCCACTTGGCGATGTTCAAGCGTCATTGGAAAGGAATCTAGCCTTAAAATATTGCATTGTAATATACGTAGTATAAATAAGAACTTTGATAATTTAATGGTATTAATCTCAAATCTAAAAATCGATTTTGACGTGTTAGTACTCTCTGAATGTTGGCTGAGGGATGATTTTGTTCAGAAAAATATTGATAGCTATGATACTTTTTACACTAGAATTAACCATAAACAAAATGATGGAGTAACAATTTTTACACGAAAAACACTCCAAGCTTCTGTTGAAGAGATCACACTGGTCAACGCTAATTGTTTGAGAGTGAAGATAGACTGTGATACTTCGGTTATAGGCATCTATAGGTCGCCGTCAAATCATGACATTCAACTATTTCTCGAGTCACTTTCTCGGTTACTGAGAATGGATAATGCTCATGAATGCATACTGGTAGGTGATTTGAATATCAATATTTTACAAAAGAATAATAAATGCGTTGATGATTACATGTGTCTACTTGCCGAAAACGGGATGATGTCGGCAATTAACTTGCCTACAAGAGATAACTCTCTTCTGGACCACATGATGATTAGGACCAGGGCCAATAAAAATAATATTATCGGCATTGTATGTGACTCACTATTGACAGACCACTTTCCCACCATACTCACTGTAAATAGAACAGTACACCGAGGAATACAATCAAATGATTTCTCCTACGACAGCATCGATTATGACGGAATAGATCTGCAGACGAGTCTGGTGGACTGGTCCCAACTTTATGAAATTGATGATGTTAATGATAGTGTTGACTACTTTGTAAAAAATTTAGAAAACATTATCCGTTCTAACACGATCACTAAGCACACCCCTCACTCCAGACGACGACTCAAACCTTGGATTACAACAGGTTTGCTACGTAGCATAAATATTAGAGATAAGTTACACCAACAATTAAAAAGAAATCCATTTGACCTACTGAGAAAAGAAATATATATAAGATATAGAAACGCTTGTAAGGCTCTACTAAAAACGGTAAAAAATAACTATTATAGAGAAAAATTCAACGCTGTATCTAATAACCCGAAAAAAACATGGGAACTGCTTAACGAGGTAGCAAATAGAAAAAAACAAAGACACATACCTCAAGAAATAATGTTGGAAGGTAAACTATATAGAATGAGTGGGGAACAGTGCGAGGAAGCCCTGAACAAGGTGAAAAAATTTTATACTAATGTGGGACACTCTCTAGCACAGAAAACTCTACAAAAATTAAATAAAACCGAGATGGACCTACAGAGCCTGGACCCGATGCATGCGATTGGAATTCAGCCAGTACAGCATGAATTCAATAAATTTGAGAGTATTACAACTACAGAAGTACACAAAATACTGTCTGAACTAAAGAGTAAGAACTCAAGAGGTACTGACTTAATATCATCCAAAATATTAAAGGCATGCCGTGATAATCTTAAATCACCCATAACTCACATATGCAATTTGAGCCTCAATAAAGGATCATTTCCAAATCACTTGAAAGAGGCTGTTTTGTGCCCAATATATAAGGGTGGAAATAAGGAAGACATAGGTTGCTATAGGCCAATAAGCCTCCTAAACTCATTGTCAAAAGTTATCGAAGTAGCTGTAAAAAATAGACTTACAGAATTTCTGGATAAACATAAAATATTGTCCGACCTGCAGTTTGGATTCCGTAAAAATATGGGTACCCAAGAGGCAATAGGATGTCTGACGGCGCGACAGGTTAGCATACTAGACAAGGGGGATAGATGCATCACAGTCTACCTTGACCTTGCCAAAGCTTTCGATACGGTCTCACACAGGTTACTGCTGTCAAAGCTAGCTGAAATGGGAATTTGTGGAGCAGTATATCGTTGGTTTACTGATTATCTTTTTGGCCGCGTACAAAAGACTAAAATAGGGGACTACTCTAGCGATAAGTCTGAAATCCAGTTTGGGGTGCCTCAGGGAAGTGTTTTAGGGCCAGTTCTGTTCCTGATCTATATAAATGGCCTGATGAAGCTCAATATGATGGATGGAGACATTGTATCATTTGCAGATGACGCAGCAGTTATTTTTAGTGATAAAACATGGGACGGCGTACATAAAAAAACTGAGCAAGGCCTTAAATTGATTAAAACTTGGTTGGACAATAATCTACTTACACTAAATACAGACAAAACTGTTTACATGACCATGAGTATAACGAACAGAGACGATGACTATCTAAAGACCAAAAACTTGAAAATACATTCCTGTTTACAGAATCCCTCAGACGATGGTACACCTTATTTATGTGAATGCCCGAGCATTAAAAAAGTCAAAGACACTAAATACCTTGGAATAATTATAGATGAAAGACTTGACTGGAAACAACACATACAAAACACATCTGATAAAATAAGGAAAACTGTATTTATATTCAAGGAAATAAGAAACATGCTATCTCTAAAAACATTAAAATCTATTTATTTCGCTCTTGTACAAAGTATACTAACATATGGAATATTGGGTTGGGGGGGAGCCACCTTAGCTGCCCTAGATCCGCTTATTAAAAGCCAAAAAGCCGTTGTAAGGGTCATAAATAAAAAACCATATAGACATCCATCCGACCAACTGTTTCGCGAATTTGGTGTACTTGACGTTAGACAAATATACACAAAAACAATTGTACTACATTACAACAAGCATCAACATCTGCTGATACCATTGTCTCATCAACTTTCAACGAGATGTCGCAACGAAAAGCATTATAAGGTGCCCAGGACCAGAACAGAGTTTGCACATAGGCACTTCTCGTTTTTGGCACCCAGGCTGTTTAACTCGGTTCATGATAAAAACTTTAACCTGAAGAAGTTTATTGGTAATCCTGCACTTAAAGGATTGTTGACGGATTGGCTATTAAAAATGGGAAGAAAAGATACTGAAAAGGTACTTACCTATGTCCCTGCCTAGTGCACAGATGAACAGGGTATGTACGTATGTGGGTGAGCGCGTGTGTATATGTGTGTGTGTGTGTGTGTGTGCGTGCGTGTGTGAGTGTGTGTGTGTGTGTGTGTGTGTGTGTGTGTGTGTGTGTGTGTGTGTGTGTGTGTGTGTGTGTGTGTGTGTGTGTGTGAGGGTATGTGCGTGTGGGTGTTTGGGTGTTGGTGTGTGGGTGCAAAACAGACCACACTATATCTGATATTTTTGTTTTGTTTTGTTTTGTTTATATATATATTATTTATTTATTTTTTTTTTTTCTCTCGCCTTATTGATTGATATATTTTTGTTTACTTATATATAAACCATTGTTTTGTTTTATTTTCTGCTTTATTGCTTGATGTACTATTCTTGATTACCTATAGTTATATAAATCATGTTATATAGAATGCATACTGTCACAAAACTGAATGAAATACGAAAATATTGTATAAATATGTATATTAATGTGATTGTGAAATATTCCACCTCGGTACAGGCTAAGCCTAGTGAGGTGGATATATATATATATTTAATATGTAAAAAAGATTTTGTAAATTATAATAAATAAATAAATAAATAAATAAATAAATCTTGACTACCTAGGTACATGTGTTGTATAGAAAACTAAATATCATAAAATAATAAATAATTTGTATTTATGGGTTTGGTACTTATTCTTCAACTATACATTCTATCGCTGTCGACAGTTGGATCCCATGTGTTACATGCAACTAGTTAATTATTAAATTGGCATATTATCCAACTGTCAATTTGTTCAGGAGAACTTTGTTCTCTTAACATATCGACAATGTATCAAGCCAGAATACGCGAGAATTGTATGGAGAGGTCTACTTTTTTCACGGCTTTTCCAACTTTGAAGTCAAAAAACACCAACTTAGAGGCTTCGCAGCATATATGTTCCATACACGGATTTACTCAGAATTCGGAGTAGAACATTTCGTGTGTGTGTGTGTGTGTCTGTGTGTGTGTGTGTGTGTGTCTGTGTGTGTGTGTGTCTGTGTGTGTGTATGTCTGTGTGTGTGTGTCCGTCCCCCCCTTATAACTTTTGATCCGCTCAATTTACAGAGCCTAAAATTTCAGAATATATAAACAGTTACAGGCCTACAAAACATTTATACTCGGAATTTTGAATTTTTGTTTCAGTCAGGGGTTATCAACTTTTGAATTTTTATTTTATTTTTCCCTATATCTCAGAAACCATAAAAGCTAGAACGCTGAAAATTGGTATAAACATAGACAAATACAAAATCTCAAATTTGTTTATTCAAAAAAATTCCAGGGTTTCTCAAACATTTTTTATTAAGATAAGTATTTTTTTTATGATAAATTTATGAGTTTAACTGCCTATATTTCCATTTTTTTTTAAATATCGAAAAAAGCCGAAACAACCCAACTAGATAATTTAATTTTATATAAAAAATATTAACATTGTAGCAGTACATCTCAAATTTTTTTTAACAATTTTTATAAAAATTGAATTTAGTGACGACATCGCTTCATACAATTTGTATGGTAGTCACCTATACACAATATCAAAGAAGACTTAATAGTTTGATACTTCATCTCTAAACATACAATATACATATACCTTAATGCTGTTTTCATATTCCGGGTAGGAAAAAAAGACTGACCTCCATACTATCCTATCTTGACTACCTAGGTACATGTGTTGTATAGAAAACTAAATATCATAAAATAATAAATAATTTGTATTTATGGGTTTGGTACTTATTCTTCAACTATACATACTATCGCTGTCGACAGTTGGATCTCATGTGTTACATGCAACTAGTTTTAAAAAATTTGGAAATACAGGCAGTTAAACTCATAAATTTATCATCATTTTTTTTTTATTCCTAATGTCGATTTGTTCAGGAGAACTTTGTTCTCTTAACATATCGACAATGTTTCAAGCCAGAATACGCGAGAATTGTATGGAGAGGTCTACTTTTTTCACGGCTTTTCCATCTTTGAAGTCAAAAAACACCAACTTAGAGGCTTCGCAGCATATATGTTCCATAGACGGATTTACTCAGAATTCGGAGTAGAACATTTCGTGTGTCTGTGTGTGTGTGTCTGTGTCTGTGTGTGTGTGTCCCCCCCCCTTATAACTTTTGATCCGCTCAATTTACAGAGCCTAAAATTTCAGAATATATAAACAGTTACAGGCCTACAAAATTTTTATACTCGGAATTTTGAATTTTTGTTTCAGTCAGGGGTTATCAACTTTTGAATTTTTATTTTATTTTTCCATATATCTCAGAAACCATAAACGCTAGAATGTTGAAAATTGGTACAAACATAGACAAATACAAAATCTCAAATTTGTTTTTTCAAAAAAATTCCAGGGTTTCTCAAACATTTTTTATTAAGAAAAATATTTTTTTTATGATAAATTTATGAGTTTAACTGCCTATATTTCCAAAACTTTTACAAATATCAAAAAAAGCCGAAACACCCCAACTAGATAATTTAATTTTCTATAAAAAATATTGACATTGTAGCAGAAGATCTCAATTTTTTTTTAACAATTTTTTTAAAAATTGAATTTAGTGACGACATCGCTTCATACATTTTGTATGGCAGTCGCCTATACACAATATGTAAGAAGACTTAATAGTTTCATACTTCATCTCCAAACATACATACATACCATCATGCTATTTGCATATTCTGGGTAGGAAAAAGGATCTTCCTCCATACTATCCTATCTTGACATACATACCTACATATGTTGTATAGAAAACAAAATATCTGAAAATATTCAATAATTTGTATCTATGGGTTTATAGTTTGGTACATATTCTTCAACTATACATACTATCGCTAACGACAGTTGGATCTCATGTGTTACATGCAACTAGTATCAAGCCAGAATACGCGAGAATTGTATGGAGAGGTCTACTTTTTTCACGGCTTTTCCAACTTTGAAGTCAAAAAACACCAACTTAGAGGCTTCGCAGCATATATGTTCCATACACGGATTTACTCGGAATTCGGAGTAGAACATTTCGTGTGTCTGTGTGTGTGTCTGTGTGTGTGTCTGTGTGTGTGTCCGTCCCCCCCTTATAACTTTTGATCCGCTCAATTTACAGAGCCTAAAATTTCAGAATATATAAACAGTTACAGGCCTACAAAACTTTTATACTCGGAATTTTGAATTTTTGTTTCAGTCAGGGGTTATCAACTTTTGAATTTTTATTTTATTTTTCCCTATATCTCAGAAACCATAAAAGCTAGAACGCTGAAAATTGGTATAAGCATAGAATAATACAAAATCTCAAATTAGTTTATTCAAAAAAAATCCAGGGTTTCTCAAACATTTTTTATTAAGAAAAATATTTTTTTTATGATAAATTTATGAGTTAAACTGCCTATATTTCCATTTTTTTTTAAATATCGAAAAAAGCCGAAACAACCCAACTAGATAATTTAATTTTATATAAAAAATATTAACATTGTAGCAGTACATCTCAAATTTTTTTTAACAATTTTTATAAAAATTGAATTTAGTGACGACATCGCTTCATACATTTTGTATGGCAGTCGCCTATACACAATATGTAAGAAGACTTAATAGTTTGATACTTCATCTCCAAACATACATACATACCATCATGCTATTTGCATATTCTGGGTAGGAAAAAGGATCTTCCTCCATAATATCCTATCTTGACATACATACCTACATATGTTGTATAGAAAACAAAATATCTGAAAATATTCAATAATTTGTATCTATGGGTTTATAGTTTGGTACATATTCTTCAACTATACATACTATCGCTATCGACAGTTGGATCTCATGTGTTACATGCAACTAGTAGTAGATAGTTAGGATTGGTACGAAAACCAAATGTATTCGGTCAATTCGACATTCCGTACATTAGTCAATCAAACCACTAATTCGTATTTCAAACAATGAATCCATCATTACGGGTAAGTAGTACCTTCCTATTGAAATAATTGTCATACCTTTGTACATATGTACATACTATCTTGTAGATATATTTTTTTATTTGTTGAATATTAGATAAAATATTTGCACAGATTAACTTAAAAATTAACTTAAATTTGGTCTTGTAATAAAATTGTGATCCAACTGTCTATTCATGATAATTCAATTATCTTAATGAATCGACATTATTTAGCCAAGATGCGTGTACGAAGGAACATTTTGTATGGTGTAGTGGACTTTTTGCATGCTAATAACACCAACTAGAGGCCTCGCAGCATATATGTTCCGATACATGGATTATTCAGAATTCGAAGTAGAACATTTTGTGTGAGTTTTGTGTGTGTTTGTGTGTGTGTGTGTGTGTGTGTGTGTGTGTGTGTCTGTGTGTGTGTGTGTCCGTCCCCCCTTTTTAACTTTTGATCCGCTTAGTTTATAGAGCCCAAATATTCAGAATATATAAACAGTTATAGGCCAACAAGACTTTTATACTCAGAAATGTTAATTTTTGTTTCAGTCAGGGGTTATCAACTTTTGTATTTTTGTTTTATTTTTCCATATATCTCAGAAACCATAAAAGCTAGAATGCTGAAAATTGGTATAAACATAGACAAATTCAAAATCTCAAATTGATTTTTTTTTAATTCCAGCGTTTCTCAAACATTTTTTATTAAGAAAAATATTTTTTTTTTGATAAATTTATGAGTTTAACTGCCTATATTTTCATTTTTTTTAAAAATATCGAAAAAAGCCGAAACACCCCAACTAGATAATTTAATTTTCTATAAAAAATATTAACATTGTAGAAGAAGATCTCAATTTTTTTTAACAATTTTTTTAAAAATTGAATTTAGTGACGACATCGCTTCATACATTTTGTATGGCAGTCGCCTATACACAATATGTAAGAAGACTTAATAGTTTGATACTTCATCTCCAATTATACATACATACCATCATGCTATTTGCATATTCTGGGTAGGAAAAAGGATCTTCCTCCATACTATCCTATCTTGACATACATACCTACATATGTTGTATAGAAAACAAACTATCTGAAAATATTTCATAATTTGTATCTATGGGTTTATAGTTTGGTACATATTCTTCAACTATACATACTATCGCTATCGACAGTTGGATCTCATGTGTTACATGCAACTAGTAGTAGATAGTTAGGATTGGTACGAAAACCAAATGTATTCGGTCAATTCGACATTCCGTACATTAGTCAATCAAACCACTAATTCGTATTTCAAACAATGAATCCATCATTACGGGTAAGTAGTACCTTCCTATTGAAATAATTGTCATACCTTTGTACATATGTACATACTATCTTGTAGATATATTTTTTATTTGTTGAATATTAGATAAAATATTTGCACAGATTAACTTAAAAATTAACTTAAATTTGGTCTTGTAATAAAATTGTGATCCAACTGTCTATTCATGATAATTCAATTCTCTTAATGAATCGACATTATTTAGCCAAGATGCGTGTACGAAGGAACATTTGTATGGTGTAGTGGACTTTTTGCATGCTAATAACACCAACTAGAGGCCTCGCAGCATATATGTTCCGATACATGGATTATTCAGAATTCGGAGTAGAACATTTTGTGTGAGTTTTGTGTGTGTGTGTGTGTGTCCGTCCCCCCTTTTTAACTTTTGATCCGCTTAGTTTATAGAGCCCAAATATTCAGAATATATAAACAGTTATAGGCCAACAAGACTTTTATACTCAGAAATTTTAATTTTTGTTTCAGTCAGGGGTTATCAACTTTTGTATTTTTGTTTTATTTTTCCATATATCTCAGAAACCATAAAAGCTAGAATGCTGAAAATTGGTATAAACATAGACAAATTCAAAATATCAAATTGATTTTTTTTTAATTCCAGCGTTTCTCAAACATTTTTTATTAAGAAAAATATTTTTTTTGTGATAAATTTATGAGTTTAACTACCTATATTTCCAATTTTTTCAAAGCCGAAACACCCCAACTAGATAATTTAATTTTCTAAAAAAAATATTAACATTGTATTAGCACATCTCAAATTTTTTTAACAATTTTTATTAAAATTGATTTTAGTGACGACTTAATAGTTTGATACTAATCTCCAAACATACATACATACCATCATGCTGTTTTCATATTCTGGGTAGGAACAAAGAACTGACCTCCATACTATCCTATCTTGACATACATACCTAGGTACATGTGTTGTATAGAAAACCAAATATCTTAAAATATTAAATAATTTGTATTAATGTGTTTATAGTTTTGTACTTATTCTTCAACTATACATACTATCGCTATCGACAGTTGGATCTCATGTGTTACATGCAACTAGTAATAAAAAATGTTTGAGAAACCCTGGAATTTTTTTGAAAAAACTAATTTGATATTTTGTATTTGTCTACATTTGTACCAATTTTCAGCGTTCTAGCTTTTATGGTTTCTGAGATATATGGAAAAATAAAGTAAAAATTCAAAAGTTGACAACCCCTGACTGAAACAAAAATTCAAAATTCTGAGTATAAAAGTTTTGTAGGCCTATAACTGTTTATATATTCGGAAATCTTGGGCTCTGTAAATTGAGCGGATCAAAAGTTATAAGGGGGGGACGGACATACACACACACACACACACACACACACACACAGACACACGAAATGTTCTACTCCGAATTCTGACGTGTATGGAACATATATGCCGCGAAGCCTCTAAGTTGGTGTTTTTTGACTTCAAAGTTGGAAAAGCCGTGAAAAAAGTATACCTCTCCATACAATTCTCGCGTATCCTGGCTTGAAACATTGTCGATATGTTAAGAGAACAAAGTTCTCCTGAACAAATCGACAGTTGGATTATAAATGAAAAATTATAAGAATATCCATTATTGCTCAACCAGGTTGTGTCAGTTTTGGTAAAAAATTATAGTAAAATAGTGTTTTGTTTTGGTGTTTATCGGATGTTTTCATTATAATAACGAGAGAATAATCTAACAATTATTCATTTTAAAAGTATTTAAATTCGTATTATTCGTAAGTATATACGATTTTTTTGTGTGTGCATGGTTTTCACGAGCTTTTTAGTTAGTGTGTTCTATGGTTTTTGTGTTTTGGGCATTCAAAAATTGTTTATTTTCATTGAAAATGATAAACACTCATTTAAAATTGCTTTATTTTCATAAAAAAATACACTTTTTGTTGATGTTTACCATTAAATAATGGCCTTCCACATTTTTTGTGTTTGACCACTATTATCAACGATAAATTTATATGAATTCATACCCATTGAATCATAAATAAAAATAAAACCGACCAAAACCCCACCGAACAAAAAGTACTGACGACAATGTGAAAAAGTACATATAAATAGCTGCCAAACAAAATGTCACTTTGACTATGCAAAAATTCATAATTCCCGCAAAAGAAAATAATTTGAAAGGATCGACATTCACCCTACTATTTCATACAGCGACTGGGAGATATTGGTGCGAGTTAACCGTGATTCCGAACGCTCAAGACGACGTGTAACATCGTCGAGTGACTTTCCGAACGCGACCCAATTACACCATAGAATTTGTCGAAATAACCGTCAAAGTGACAGCTTGAAAACAAACTACTATGATTGATTACATATTTATTTTCTAAACCTTATTTAATCCCAAATAATTATGAATAAAACAGCGCTATGGTATTTTTGTCGAAATTTCTGTTCAAGTCAATCTTTAAAAGCTGTGCTCAAGGATGGGAAAGGAAGAGGGAATAGTTCAAATGGATGGCTGCAAAGACAGTTGTCTGATCCTTATGTCGAAAAAGCCAAAATGTTGAATTACAGGTGTTGTTTTTTTTTTATTATGTAAATTTTCATATTATCTGATGGGCGGATAATCAAATTCGTCCTTTTAGCTCATCTTCTTGAGTCTATACAAGTATATCTTACCGAAATTCTTTTATACAAACTCATGTTTGCCTCAAATATTATAGAATTATTGTCCTAATGTATCAACAGAAATATTAAATATGCGCATTGATGACTTTTATGCAACTTTCTCAGGGTATAATTCAATATCTGTAGTATCATACCCCCTTGAATGTCAGTGCTATATATCATGTTAAAAATAAGGCTAGTAACAACAAGTGCTTTATACAAATATTTTAAACTAGCAAAACCCATAATAAATAATTTATAATGCAAAAACCTTCTCAGGTATATGCTGAACAAACTGAATTGAATTCCCCAAAGTTTTATCGCAATCGGATGGACGATAAAGTAGTTCATATCCACATACACACATCAATTTTTACATAATATATAAATGACAATCCACTGATGTAAATACTCATATTTCTTGATCATTCTTTTATGATCATAATGGTGGGATTGTTAGTCTAGAAGACTTTATTATCTATTTTGTTTTAAATACTAATGTTTTAAAATTATTTGATATGAAAAGAAAATAAACTAATTAGTTCTATATGAAATCCATATTTTTTACATAATTATTTATTTGCAGATGTCGCAGTGCTTTTAAACTCATTGAAATGAATAAAAAAGCCAATTTTTTGTTTCCTGGACAAATTGTAGTTGATTTAGGTGCTGCTCCTGGCTCATGGACTCAAGTTGCTGTTAAAGAAGTGAATGCTAACAATGAAGATTCTAGTAAACCCAAGGGATCTGTTATCTCTATTGATAGGCTCCAAGTTTTTCCAATTCAGGTCAGTTCATTGCCATCTCGAAAAATGCCATACAATTTAAAGTTTTATCCCATTCATAAAAAAAAAACGAAAACACAATTTTTAGGTCTCTTATTGCAAATTAATTCAATTTTGGAAATTAACCCCTCAATTAATAGAGAATAAAGTTTCACTCTAAGCGAGCGTCTATTGCTTTCCCAATACTACACGTTTTTACTACAAGAGATTATCAATAAAACACAATAATTAAATTCTCCATGAAAAAAAAAAACAGATAAATAAAAATTACAGCAAATTGATTCATAGGTAAGGTACATAGTAGGAAGAGTTATTTTCAATTTAAAATAATTATCAAAAAATGTGTCTATTTTGAAATATTTCTCTTTATCTTTCAGGGAGCTAAAATTTTGAGTAATTTAAATTTCGAAAGTGACGATGCTCAAAAGAAATTATTAGAAGCATTAGGACAGTCAAAAGTTGATGTTGTATTGTCAGATATGGCACCAAATGCTACAGGTATGCGAGAGTTGGACCAAGATCAAATTATTAACTTGTGCTATCGAGCTCTTCGTTTCGCTGCACAGGTATCAAAGAAAGATGCTGCATTTCTGGTTAAAGTATGGGACGGTGCAGAGGTACCCGTCTTAGAACTCGATTTAGGTAGATTCTATAAGACTGTCAAAATTATGAAACCACTGGCAAGTAGAATGGATTCCTCTGAAAAGTTTTTATTAGCAAGGGGCTTCAAAGGTTTAGATGAATGATATTTTGTATATCATGAAGTATTATCATTGTGAATATATGTAAATATAACTCATTTAGAAATTATTGTTATTTCTTTGTAATTGTTATTTTAATCCCTATTTACTCTAATGATTGAATCTACCCATCAACAATTCGATTGAAGTTAATGGTAATTTTTTTTAACATGAATGTTAAATTTCTGATTATTTTAAGTTCAGATACTTTGTTCTTCTCGTAAAAAAAATAACATCATTAAAAAATATATTTTAGAATGTTTCTTTTATAAACAGATTGAAGTTTTTTTTTTTTGCGGGTGACAGTTCAAGGAGAACACACTTAGGCCAATTGACCCTTTGTGATGCCAAAATGAGTCTGTTCCTCCCCCCTTACTTATGCACCCCGAAGATTAAATTTTTTTTTGGATGTAAATAAATCAATATAAAATTATCAATAAACAGTAAAAAATATTTTCAAATTCGTTGTCAAATGAGTTTACAGTAAATCTTTAATTTTATATTGCTTCTCAGGCAACTAGCAGGTACTATGTCAAATATTAATTCAACATGCACCCAATAACAAGTTGCCACATTCTGGAGACTTGTAATATTAATCGTCTCACAGATCCAGACTGAAAACACAATTAAAAAATGTGTCTCCACCGGGACCTTTGGATCAGCGGTCAGATACTTAACCAACTGAGTCACGAAGGCCGACAAATATGAGTTATGTGCTGATTGGTATTTTAGAGATAATGGAGTTGTAATTATATTAATCAAATGAACTTATAGTTCCGCTGAAGGCGTGTTCATATTAATTCCAATTCTCTAAATATTTTAATCATATGCAAAAAATAAAACAAGTGGTCAATTATAGATGGATCTCAAATAAAAGATGGATTTGGTTTATTGTAGAACATCGAATAAACCTTAATAATTACTATATTTGAATATTTAGATCACGGATATAATTATCGATAAATTTATGTCCTGCCAGTGGAGAGGCCAACATGAATGGCGGTCAATTCCTTCGCTGTGTGTCTCCCAGCGACGGTAACGATCTGCTCATGCGCAGTTGCCTCGTTTAGTGTTTTTTTTTTAAATTAATTTCTGGCGTTCCACCCGATATTGAGTGATATAGCCACTCGTTTAGTGTTGTCAAAGTATAAATAAATATACATATTTAAGTCCTTTAATTCTGATTCATTTTGTTTATATGTATTTTTTATTTGTTTTTGATAATAAATATCTTAGATAATAAATGAGAAATGTTGGTTTGTTGATTTAAAGCGAAAAAAGATGATTAAAAATAATACAGTGTAAAGATGATAAGGTTTATTTGAGTATATAATAAATAGTATTTACTCATGAAAATTAAAGTAATACAATATGTATTTACAATATACAGTTTTATTTCCAATTCTTGTACAGTTTGAATTACCAATGATCGTTGACAAAATTTGATAATATTTAAAAATAAATATTCGTTAAGAAATTCTGTATTATTTTATACAACAAATTACTAGATTTATATTGCATAAAAAAATGGCAATTATTACACAATAACTTGGAAGAACTGTGCAAATATAGAATAAAATTTTCAAGACTAGATAAATTCAATAGGAATGATAGCGCTGCTTATAGAAATCAAAATACAGGGGATAATATTAATTTACATTATGTATATGATAGGAAACATTAAAATACATTTAATAAACAATTTCCTGTTTTGAACAAAATTATGCTTTGTTTTGAAATAATATCCGTAGATAGATTTATATGTAAAATGTGATATTTAGTATATATTTTTTTTAAATGCTTCAATATGAATGAAAATATTTAGTTTCCATTCCTGTTGAGCGTTTATAATGTTATTTGTATGGATAGTAAAATGATTGAATAATGTATAAAGTATTAATTTTTTGCTGTGGAATTCAATATATTTGTTAGTAGTACTATAGTACAATAGGTAGTTAAGTATTTGTTTGAATTAGTTCTATTATTCTTTTTACTCATGAATAATTCATTTCCACCTGGAGAGTTACATAATTACATATTATACTGATACTCAAAATTATTAATGGAGGGATTGTTGATTTCGGCCGTAACCCTTCACCAAATTAATATCTCTTTTACCCTGTCTCTGAACCATAGTTTTATGCATACCTATGGATTTTCACATATGTCATATTATTACCGAAAGGCAGACACGAAGAATAGATATCCCGAGTTAATACAATCTATAACTTTCTAGATTATGAATTGTCTAATACAATCAACTGTGAATCATTAAATAATGACCGAATCTACAAAATTGAAAAAAGAATATTGACTCGGTTAAAGGTATCATAAATTTATCTAAAAGAAAATACATTTAGAAAAAAAACATGCATAAAAAAACCACAGCATGATACTTATGCGGAAAATTTCTACTCTAAATGTAAGACATAAAGCATAGAATATTTTTAGATCTCTGACAAGATTGGTTGCACTAAGATTGAGGAATGTAGATTTTTCAAGTTTAGTAATAACATTTGATTAGTAATAAACTACAATGCACTGAAGTATCCCTTTGTTGGGATGATTACCTGCATTAACACACTTTCATGACCTGCATACTATGTATGTGTTACAATAAACTCTAGGAATGTACATTGTGGGGTAACACTGTTCATAGATAAATAGCAGAATATCGCTAAACGAATAAATAAATAATGTATCTATCTATTGTATGATTTCTAGTTCAAACGCAGTTAAAATTAGATAGGTAATTGTAGACTCTAACAAGCTTTTGGGTGCAGTGAATATTATGTTAGATACATTTATTTGCTTTACATTATAACATTTTTCTTATAATTTTAAATAACCTAGAATTAGAAAATTTTCAAACAGAAAGATATAAAATAAAGGTAGTTCTATATTTTAATGGACTAATGTGGAAAAATATAGTAGAAAAACCAAACAGTTTTCATACTACAAGTATGTAATATGAAGGGTCATTGCTAAAATTCATTACTTGAAATGTAATGAATAAGATCAATCATTTATATTTCCAAAATTGCAACAAACATTCTATAGTAAATGTGAGTTATATATGAATACATATAATAATATTTTTGAGATGAAAAATGATTAAATTCAAATTTATTCTAACATGCTCTATTTATAGCTATCACACAATAATTTATATTGTTGAAAAGAGTAATAATATGTTAGAAATAATGCAAGTTTCATAGTAGTACTATATACAGAAAAAAATCATTTAAGCAATTCAAGATTAGGGTTGCCAACCATACTTTATAAAAATGTATCCTACTTTATTTTTGGTAAATATACTTTTGCATACAAATAAAGTATGTAAAATACTTTATTTTCAATCTTTTTTTGTTGAGTTTTTAATTACAAAGGCCAAATTACAAAACAGATTAAATATTAAGATGGACGATTTATATTCCGAGTCAATAAGACTTAAACAGATGCATAGAAAAATCACTAATGATGATAAAGAATTTCCAGAGAAAAGTACAGCTGATAAATGGCTATACTTAAAAATGCATCTGATAGCTTACCAAATGTAAAAATAAATATTTCTTATTTACTGTCTGTTCCCGCCACTTCAGCTTTCACTGAAAGAATTTTTCAGTAATGAATCTAAAGTGGCGAGAAGAGAGAAATAGAGCGTCAATAAATTTGATTAAAAACGAATTGTTTATTTATTTAAATTTTGACTGTCAAACAAGCTTTGAAACATTTAAAGATAGCAAAAAATTGTTAACATGTGCTAAAAGCACACAAAAATATGTTTTTAAGGCAATAAAAAAATAAAATTTGAAAAATACTTTTTTTCTTCCAAATACTTTATTTTTTTCCTGTTTAAACCATTTTCTACTTTTTTTGTCAAAAAAAGTTGGCAACCCTATTCAAGATGTCGTAAATTAAGAAATGCATTTACCAGAAAATTTATATTTGATGGGCAATGTTTTTTTTATTTAGTTGTTTCTATAACATTAGAAGCCCTATAATATTTTACATAAGATTTTTACCTATTTTAAATTATGGTATAAAACAGTGAAAAGAAAATTTGTGAAATTTTACCTCATACATTTTGTATGGAGCTTTCTCTACATGAGTCATCGCCCTTTTGTGTTTTGGAACAATTTTTAAGTATGACGCCATAGAGATAGCTCAATGAAATTTACAGGAAAAATAGTTGATGGAATTGGTAAGTTTTTGAAAAATGTTTGGATGAAATTTATGAAGTAAATATTTTCAATAAACTATCCTCAAAATTTTTTAAAATTTCGAGGATAACTAATTTTGAGATTCAACATTTTTTCATGGCACAATGGTATCAGATCGGCCCACAATTGTATTTGTGTTTGCAAAGCTATTAACTTATTTTGAAAACGGTCAGCCGTTATAAACGAATTCGAAATAGGTGGATTCTAATGTATACACATTAGATTTTTTAAATTGATTCAATACACAGAAAGTTGTAATATATTACAATAAATATCACTTTGCATATTATGTACATCCTACAAATTAATTTACCACTACAATATATTGTCTTAAATGAAAATGTAGGCCCAATGAAGCTATGGAAAATTCTTTATATTTTAGGTTATGCTATGAAAAATCTAGCATTGTTAAAGAACCTAAGAAAATAGTGGAACATTATAAAAACATCTTACACTTTTAATTTGATATGTAAATAAAAAAAAAAACATGAAATATAATTTCACTATAAATAGAGAAATATAATAAAGTTGAAATGACATTTTCACAAAATACATCCAATTTCGAAACATTTTGAACTAAAATACGCATGTTCAAAAATTTAAGAATTAAGGTTGTTTGAACTTAATTTCGTATTTTGTAACTGACGTTCCTGAAACTAAAATCTATAAAATTAGTGTATACCATAGATACTAATATGGACTCAAATTGTCTATGATGCAGACCATACATGCATACTGTGTAATATTTCAATTGATCTGCACTAATATTCTCTGGTTTTTATTTTCAACACAACGCAACACATGTAAATAATCCATTTTTAGTTTCTTCCATACCCAACTGATGTTTTCAACTTACTAAAATATCCCAGATTTCTGTCAAAATAACTTGTGGACTAATATTAAGGAAGTTTTGACAGTTGACTCGACTAAAATATGGTTATAGAATAGGGAGTCGAACAAATTCGTGACTCACCATGTAAGAACATTCCTACTTCAGCGTTATAGAATATTTACTAGAACTAAGTGTATAGGAATGCACCTATTTTAGCCAGAACATTCTTAAAAAAATATAAAATGCATTAACAATTTATGTTAATACATTTTATATTTTTTTATAAAACTAAGGTGAAATAGTACACGATTCATTGTATTATTTGAATTATTGTATTAAAAATGCATACCATCCATTACCTTGTGTTGTATTTAGTGTAGGCCAAGAACCGAACACCGCACGTTTCTCACGAAACTGTATAATTTATTTTTACAAACCTTATATTTAAGATTCCAGTAAAATACTCATGCCAGCTTTCTTAGTATATTTCTATCTATATCATTTGTCATGAGAAAATTGATCGAAATATTATGCTTATCACATAAAAATATGTATTTCTGATGTAAACAGTCAGTGACAGAGTAATATGTATTCAGGACCAGCAAACTAGAATTCACATCTTGACTCGAACAATTTCATTCACATAAGGACAAACATTTGTTCATTTTAGGAAATGTACGTGGATTGTACATTGTACTGTTACAAGGACGTAGTAGTTATTCAAAAACAAATCATTTGTGCAAACTCATATTCAAGCATGTGCAATTCTATCCCGGATTCACAAAGAATATTTCCATTGTAATTTGCCGATTCTTAATTTTACACATTAATATGGTCTACCATAGTAGAACCTGTGTTCATAACCAATTATCTTAACAATCAAATGCTGGGAACTTATTATGTTCATGTACAAAGGTGTCATAGTAGGAATATATAAATGAAATAGCAAAATATGTCCAATACAATCAGAAAAAATATCTTCACATATTACAATTACGTTATTTTTGAAATACACTTTTTTGACTGAGAAGTCATGATTATATTTTTTTCAAGATTCAAGATATTTATTGCTAAAAAACCATGCAGTATAACAATCTTGGAATGTGATATTTTTATTGACAGTGACTGAAAATATACAAACATATTGTGTATATAAAACTCAGTTTCAAAACTGACCTTGTGATTTTGCAGGAATTGATATATAATAATACTATCACTATAATAAATACCCCCTAATACAAGATATTACTTCATAGTCTAAGTATGTATATATTGTACTAGTATTAGGTTCATTTCTTGTGTAGGTCTCGAGAGTCAAAATATGAATTGAAATTATTATGTATTTACAGAAAATATACAAAATACATACATATTATGTTAAATTCGCCTAAATTTAAAGTGCGCCTGTGTGAGACAATACTGCATAATACATTTTAAGGAGTAATAATCACATCGACACATTCACCTCCCTCCATATCCAAGGACTTTGGTGTGGATTCACCGTCTATCATATCACCATCAAAGAAAAATTTCAAATTAGCTAGTTGAAGTTCAAACTCTTCAGCATACCTCATCATCGCAAATGAAAATTTCTGGAAATAAAATAACCAACAACATATTATTAACTACAAGTAATGGTAATTAATACAAGATCAATTTACTGTGTTATAAATTAATAATTGTCAGCCTTCGTGGCTCAATTGGTTAGATGTCTGACTGCTGATCCAAAGGTTCCGGGTTCGATTCCCGGTGGAGACACAGTTTTTAATTGTATTTTCAGTCTGAATCTGTGAGATGATAAATATCTTAAGTCTCTAGAATGTGGTAACTTGTTATTGGGTGCATATTAAAGTAATATTTGACAAAGTACCTGTTAGTTGCTCAAGAAGCAATACAAAATAAATAAATTATAATTTTATTTTCATTGGTTGAAATAGTTTATTTTTATATGCAATAAATGATAATATATATTATAGTAGTATATATTTAACTATCGTTGTCAAGTCATAAATGAATGTATGAAAAAAATTGAATCACTGAGATATAGGAGTCTCACAAATACATAGATTTTTGTGGGTGACAGTTCTCAAGGAGAACACACTTAGGCCAATTCGATACCTGAGTTTTAAAGGGCAACAAGTCCGAAAAATCAAGTTTTGAGTTATTGCTACTACGTAAATCTATTAAAAGAATACTATGATTTACAAAAGGACACATCTCTAGGACAGCCAGAATAAGGATTTTTTCATTTTAATTCAAATGGATAAAGCAAGTTTCTATATTATTAAAAGGAAACAAAATTGTTGTTTCCCTTTAAAAGATAATTTATTAACAATAAAGGGCAACAAGTCTAAATTGTTTCCATTTAATTATAGCTCCGGAAATAAAAGATGGCATAAGGAAACACATTGATTCTATTAAAGTTATGGAATCACATTACTGCAGGGCATGAACAAATAAAAAATATGTTGATGGTAGTTTAAATTTTTCTATTCTGTATAGAATGTACAAAGAGCAATGCATTTCTTCAAATTTACCATATGCTAAGCAGAATTTTTATGCCTATATCTTCAGTACAGAATTTAATATCAGTTTCTTTAAGCCTAAAAAGGACCAGTGTTCGCTATGTCAGTCGTATAATAATTTAAGTGAAATAGATAAAATGTCAAAATAAGAGTCATACAATAGGCACATTAGTGAAAAATATTATCGAGAACATGTAAAGAAGACGATGTAAAGATAGCCCAAGAAAAATATTATCGAGAACATGTAAAGAAGACGATGTAAAGATAGCCCAAGAAAATGCCCAAGCCAAAGTCGCTTCTTCGATTTGCAGGCTATTATACCAATACCTTGTGGTGATGTAAGTGATTTTTATTACAAACGTCGCTCAAATACATATAATTTTACGATTTATGATATTGTAAATAAAGAAGAATACAATTATCTTTGGCATTAAGGAATTGTTTAAAAAGGTACAAATGAGATAGGTACAGCACTATTGATGTTTTAAAAAAAATATTGCATCAGTAAGAAAGTGATTTTTTATTCAGATAATTGTGGTGGCCAAAATAAGAACACATTTTTAGCATCTTTATTCACATACTGTGTAAATAATTTAGGCATTCCGGAAATAACACATAATTTCTTTGTTGTTGGCCATTCTCAAAACGAAGGAGACGCTATGCATACATTGTTAAAAGAGAAAAGAAGAGGACGCTGCGAAGTGGACCAATTTTTGTTCCTCACCAACTTGTTCCGATTTTCAGCCTGGCTAAGAAAAAAGGTAAACCATACACCTCAACAGTTTTTAACACAGAATATATCACCGACTTAAAATTTCTTAGAAAAGAATTATTTAATAATTTTGAAGTCAATAGAAGGGACGAACAAATGTATTGGAGTAAGGAAAAAATTTTGAATTTTAAAAAATCCGATCCATATGCAATCTATTATAAAGAATTTTATAATGATGATCACTTTAAAAAGATACATGTTCTGGATAAGATTGATCGTAAAAATAAAAAAATAAATAAGAAATACGAAACAAGAAATAGCGATTGCCAGACAAAAAATATTATTTTGAAAAAGGCATTTAAAACAAAACCACCTATTTCAAAACTTAAGAAAAAAGACTTACTTGATCTATGCCACTCCAATGCAATACCTCAAGAATATTGGAATTATTTTGAAAATTTAGTGGACGCAGACAATCTTGCTGACAAAATAATTATTATGGATAAAGATGATAATTCCGAGGATGATCTTCAGAGACTTCTGTAAAAATTCCACTTATCTTCCCAAAGACTAAATATGCAAATATCAATAGAGAAAACAAAAAGCATGGTAACCTCAAGATATCCAGTACGTTGCAAACTTGCAATAGACAATAAAACTATAGAACAAGTGATGAGATTTAAGTACTTGGGCATAGAAATATCCAGCAGCAATGATCTTTACAACGAAGTACATGAACAAGCAACCAAGGCGGCTGTAGTGGCTGGATGCCTGAGAAGTACTGTGTGGAGAAATAGGGATATGCTGAGGGAGAGTAAAGTCAGGATCTACAAGACTTGCATAAGACCAATCATGACATATGCCATAGAGACAAGAGCTGACACCACCCGCACAAAAAGTCTCCTTAGAACCACGGAGTTGAAGACTCTACGGCCCATCGCAGGAGTAACCCTCCGTGTTCAAATGAGGAGCTCCGAAATAAGGAAAATTTGTGATGTTGAGGACGTGGTGCGATGGGGTAGAACAAGAAGACGTTTCTGGAGAGATCACGTGGGGAGAGCAAGCTCAGACCGAGTAGTGAGGATATCAGCTGATGAACATCCTACAGGTAGCAGACCTCCAGGAAGACCGCCCAAACGATGGAGGGACAGCTGGACGTCCTTCTCTCAGGAGCAGGTGCCGATATACTACAGGACATAAACCTAGCTGACGAAGAAGAAGATAAAGATGATAACGATATTTTGTTGGGTTTACCCGATGCATGCTCATCAAGCCAACTTAACGATAAAGAAGGAGAAATATAAGTTGTGGTATGTGTATGTGTGTGTATGCGTGCTTGTGTTTATTTTGTACCTATATATTTTTAATAATATGTTGATTTAATTAAGAAAATGTATTATTATTTTCTTTCTATTTTTAAAAAACTTTTTTATATCATTACCTCTCAAACTTTTATAAAATAAAGTAACATTTTTAGACAAATTTTAGTGTTTTATTCAACATCTTAATTTTAAAGGGAAACAACTTCACCTTACTCCACATTTTAATTTTTTTATTTTTATAAAGTGCATGGTTATCATAGGACCATAATTATCATCTATAATAATGCTTTCATCAAATAAAGTAGAAGACAGTAATTATTAGAAAATATTTTGAAATTTATGTGAAAGCATACCTAAAAAAATGTATTTTGTGCGTTTTCTCAAAACTGCTATTTTCGACTTGTTGCCCTTTAAATCTCAGGTATCAAACTGGCCCTTTGTGACAAATGGGGATATCCTCCCCCTTATTACCCACCCTGAGTGGTTAATGAATATTATAATGTCTCCGATATCACCTGAAGCTGTATCCATCAGATAATCATAGAAGAAACATCCCAAGGAGCTTCTCCTATTTCTGGAGAGAGCAAGACAGTGACAGAGGAAGTGGACAATCTCTTCTTCGTTTTGATATGCTCTGCAATAATCATATGTCTCTAGCCCTAGACTACATGCTATCCTTGTTAATACCGATATGACTCTGGCGAGTGTATTCTTTTCTGAACGAGAGTATCTCTCTGGTTCTTCCGAGATTATATTTTGGCCGTGTTTGTTTGGCAACGAAGCAAAAACATAGCTGGAACCCAAGTTTGTAATGCCCGCAAAAATAAATTTTATAATATTTTAGAAAGATGATAGAATTCAAAATATATGAAAAAAAAAATATTGGTTGAAAGCTTACCTGGTCCTTATCAAGAGATACTTTGAATGGAAATTTCTTATCCTTAGATTGAATTTTAATAACTAATTTCTTTCCATTGGCTTCGGATTTGCTTCCCGAATTTCCATATTGCTTGGCAGATTCTTCCGCAATATGTGACACACTGTGAGATACAACACCACCCTCTGAAACACAAAAATAAATTATAAATTTCCATCTTAAAATAAATTTAAAATGCGTTTCTTCTTCTTTTCTTGCTTTATCAAGTCCCCCTGACGATGGCTATCACCAATGAGAAGGCATTCCTATCTGCCGCAGTCTGGAACATCTTTCCAACGTCTCTGATACCAGTCCACTCACAAATGTTGCGGAGCCATGTCATCCAAATTCATCATATTCCTCTTTTTCCCATTATTTTATTTCCTTTATTGGTTAACAGTATATAACCATCTTCTTTGGATGATTTTTAGATAAAAGTTAAATATGTAAGTACAGATTATATACTATTATGTTTTTTAAGATATGAATAAAGTAAAATATACTCGCCAATAAAATGCCATACGTTGTAATTAATATCAACTGGAGTGTCTTGTGGCCGTAAGACTCTATCACCAAGTGTTAATAAAAGATGATCAATTGCTACATCTTCCATGTTTGAAAAGAATTCAAATATTTTTGTCAATTTTTGATACTAAAAAAAAAATTAGAAAATAAAATACAAATAATTTTCATTAATATTTACATTATAGCCCACTCTCACAATCTTTATAAGAGAAAAATCCAAGTTAAACAAAAAAGAGAATAATATAACAAATTCCTACTATGACATTATTTTCTCTTTGATAGGTTACTAAACAATAAAATATTTTACTCTAACTGTATAAAATGTTCGGTACATTTATATTTATGGCCTAATAAATGTTCCAAATTGAACATTTCATAAGTAAGGTTATAAATAATGAGATAATTAAGAATTATTGGTAATTATAAAATCAATATATAAAGGGGAATATATTATTAAAAGTAATCTTATTTTAAAAAGTCCACTCATAAATATGTTCCCATTAATTAAAATGTCTCTGTCCCTGTTACAACTTCCCACTCTTCTTCCCCCTCCAGCAAATTCAAGTAGTTCCACCACCCTCCTTCTTTAAAATTCAAGCTATTTGATATTTTATTTCTAAGTTTTGCAGCTTGCTAAGTTGAAGATGGTTATAGTAAAATATAAATGTCAAGTATAATTAACTTGCCTTTCGAATATTGAATTTATGATACTCTTTACTTCGCCAGTGTACTTTCACAGACAGCTCTTCATTTTCACTTTCCTTGTCGGAACTTTGGTTGTCAAGATAATTAACCAGATCACTCGTATCAATTTCCACAATATCCTGAAGTAAAAAAATGACATAACAACTTAAGTATAGATGTATTTACATTAGGATGTCTCTTCATTGCATGAGAAAAAAAATTGGGGGATTTTAAGGTGCTATCCCTTGAAATGGTTACTTACTATGAAAAAAATAATTCCCAATAATCAACCAAGAGGAACCCTTGCCGTAAATGTGTCAAAGTTTTGATAATGACAGTAGTACAATAAATAACCTAATGACTTTTCACAATCTTCTAATTCTAACCATAAAGGATAGAACACTGAAAATTTGTATAAATATAGACAAACACACTATCTCAAAATATTTTCTATGAAAAAGTACCACGGTTTTACATACTTCTTTTATTAAGAAAAATATTTTTTTTCCACAAATTTATAAAAGAGTAAGAAACAAAACTTACATTTGATACAGGTTTTGCCTGTGGTTTTGCAAAAATAGGCTGGGAGCTATCTTCTTCATCGGACCAACAACCTAAAAGAAGGGCACAATAAATTTAGTAAATGGTGGAATACATTAAGGAGAAAACTTGTTTTAGATACATGTTAAAATTTCAAAAGAAAAGTAACGGTTGTACCTAAGTTAATTACAGTTGGAGCATTTGTAAATCTGTTTCTTCCGCGAGACCTCCTGGTTCCCCTGGTGGCAGCCGTTCTCCTCGAGTTTCCTCGACTGCGTCGACTCCTGGCCAACGGTTCTGAAGACGCAGCAGCCTCTATATTGGTTGGAGGGTCGCCCATAGAATTATTAGGTTCTGCAGTAGTTACTTGGGCTCTTGTGAAATAACTGCAAGTGCGTGAAATATCTGAAAATAAAACATATATTGCTTATTTTTTTATCACACCGAGCTTGAAGTAGGTACCTACTTATCAGCAATGATCGATCCACTGATGGATAAAGGCCTCTTCTAAACAATCCCACTTATCTCTGTTTTGAGATTTTTACTGCCGTCCAGACAATTGTCATCTGTCCACCTTTTAGGTGGTATTTCTACTCCTCTTTTGTTGGTCCAGGGCCTCCACTTCAGGATTCATCTAGGTGATCATCTGATACTGTCTTGCCTCGCCACGTATCCCGCCCACTGCCATTTCAGTCTTGCTGCTTTCTCTGCAATGTCGGCAGCCTTTCCAGCCAGGAAGTCTAATCTCCTTGTTTCTGATTTGATCTCAGAGACTGACGGCCTTATTTTGTGTAAACTTTTGGCAGTAAGTAAGTATACAATTTTAAATCAAGTTTTAAGGTATCAGGGTACATGAAGCGTTTGATTCATCAGCCGATCGGTATAAGCGCACATGGAAGCTTATAGAATTGTACGATTGTAAATATGGAGAAGCATGTGTTTAATATTATTAAAAATTCGGGATCTATATTTATTTCGTAAATTGTAGGAGGACCTTGTTCTTCAAGTTAGTTTCAGACATTGACCACTGACAACATACTTCTCGCTCTAAAATGCTCGGATGATTAAATTGCACCCTCTCATACCATAGCATTGGTTATACGCCATCGGGCGATTCAGTTATTTTTCATGCGATACATGTAATTTGTATCTTGTAGGTGAAATTGACAGAAAAATCATCTTTAAAAAAAAGTTATACCTGATTCTGTAGAACCTGTAGAATCTGTGGCTGATATCTTTTTGGCTGGTATCCTTTTTTTCAATTTCTTGTTCTTGGTAACCTTTGGTGATGGATTGTCGACAACAATCGGTGACTTATCAGAATCACTCGGACAGTCACTATCAACTGTGTCGATTTTTATATCAGGATTCCAATTTTTCTTCATGGCTGAAAATCAGTCATTTGAAAATACATAAATGTTGATTATTATGTTGACGACTAAATAAACAATATTTTTTATAGCTTCTCGACAACTAACAGGTACTTGTTAATATTAAATTAACATGCACTTGATAACAAGTTGCCACACTCGGGAGATTTATGATATTTATCGTTTCACAGATCCAGACTAATGCTGTGTTTCCAACGGGAATTTAACCCGGGGCCGAATGTCGGATATCGAACCAACTGAGCCACGAAGGCTGAAAATAAGATTTAGTAAAGAAACTTAAGAAAACATTTATTTCGCAATGGCGCTGAATAGATATTAATATTTTTTTCGGTTTCTTTACTACACCTGAAGCATTAATGCAAATGTCGAAACATATTATTCCAGATATTTTTGTTTTTTAATTTAGAAAAATATATATAACTCTACGCCTTATAGTTTATTAGAAATATAAATATCAAAAATATGGGGTATGCTAATTATGTTGTAAAAGAAAATATGCAAAACATAATTAAAAAGTTAAGGATTATTTTTCTTCTTTAATCTACTTGCAAATGGCAGGAAACTATACCCATAAAAAATAGTTCTGCCAAATAGATATTAAAAAAAAAAATATCCAATAATTAATATCTAAGTTATTTTTTTCAAAACGGATCGATTGGTAGTAATGATAGAATATCAAATTGAAAAATAGATAGGTATGCTGACAGCAGGCATCCTCCTAATAAAATAAATTTAAACACAACATAACATAATGCAACATGTTCATGGGTGGGTTCACAATGAACACAAAGTGCACATAGCGACGATCTTATTCGTTCAGAAAGATAGGAGGAGTTTCCTAATTAGGACCAATCCCCTAGTAGATACTCCTAAGACTGCAAGAGTGCGTCTGTGGAGGGACACAACGGAGGGCACACAAGGGGCCATTTTTAATACATCAACTGAAGCACTCCCCCCAGGACATGACCAGAAGACGCGATGTGCTATTGTGGACAAACAGCGAGCATCTCCCAGCATGTCCAATGGCTCTTGGCCAGTGTGATTGGGACACTCTTAAAGAACGAGCCCACCTAGAGGACAACACAAAGGAGTTTGCGGCTTTTTGGGCCCGGATGGGTATTTAATCTCATATGTGTTGACCGACACGACAATAAGAAGAAGAAAGATAGTGTCACATTCAGATTGAAGGTTGAGTGTACGCTTCAAACGCTATGTAAAATCGTTGGGTGAAAAATGCTCTGACAGGTAATAGTATTGTGGTGTCTGATATGTTAGTTGCATTCACAGCTGAGGTTAATTTAAGAAAAATATCATTCAAAAGTTTCCAATAAAAAGTCAAGAGAGAATTATTTACTCCATTGCCTAATTGTTTTCTTTCGATGAAAATGTAACCTAAAACGACACGTGTATGATATATGACATGTTTGTGAAAAATGCTGTAATCTAGAACTTCGGGTACACACAATACTCGACGTTGAGTGATTTATCTGAACACAACCCATGCGTGGCCCTAATGATTATAAACAAGGCAAATCAAACATGTATAATGTGGAAGAAAGATGATTTTTATGGTCACACCTATATCTAGATGTAAAAACAGTTAAGCTTAAATAAATTTTTATCATGTAAGTAATCATGTACCTAGTTTTATATTTTGTAGGCAATTGAGAAAGAAAAAAAAGTATTGGGTAAGATTAGCCATTTAAGTTATGGATAATTTAGAAATTCGTCTGCTGAGTGAAAAATATCGTTATCGTTGCATTTGAGGATATTTCCGTGTAAACTTATGGATGACATTGGTGAAAATCATATTTTGCATTGATTTTTGCATGACAAACGTTTTACTCTGAAAAGTCGGATGAGTTTGGAAAAATATATTATCCATTAAAATCAATTGTTTATAATGCTGTTGTGGCGTTGAAATACAATGAAAGATTGTTTACATAAAATATCATTTTGACACTCATTTGTTGTAGCCCCGGTAAATTGACAATAAAATAACATTTGACACATACCTTGGATTTTATGAGCAGCATTGCTGTATTCATCTTCTGAAGACGACGACATTTTAGAATTATGGCTAAAGTTATTTCACAAATATTAAATTAATGCTTTTTCCAATAATTGAAAAAAACAACGCAATGCAACATACTTCGCGAATTTTGAGGATTTCACATCTGCTTTTGCAAACGAACTGTTCCTATATTCATCGAATACTGATTTATTGATGATGTCACTCCTTGCCAACAGCAGACATCTTTGATTTTCGTATACATACACAATCTGTTGCTATGTTTTTAAAGAGTAATTTCGCTTGGCACTTAATTCTTGATTGTCACATACACATACATTGCAGCACTTTTGAGCGCCAAAATAATGTCGTTTTGAATGTTGCCAGATGTGAAATTGTTGAAAATTCATAATAATAATTATTTATGTGTAAGATAATGAAAAACAACTGAAAAAGCATTACAATACCAATCATGTATGCTAAGAAAATAAACACTTCCGAATATTGCATATAGCTATGTATATAGCATGTATGCTAAGAAAATAAACACTTCTGAATACTGCATATAAGGAATTTTTGGATAGGAAATTAATATTTTGTTGGTTTGGCTTTGATATATTTTGCGAATAGGTAGGTACATTGGTTTATAAAATCGAAAATGACAATTGTCAGAAAAATCAAATATTATATGACAAATTACGCAATTTTATTATGCCTACCTATATCATTATTGATAATTAACAGATTTTTTACAATATAAATCTCAAAACATGCTAAAATGTTTGGTGTATTATTTTATTATTTCATAATCTAATTTATTTAAAAGTTTTTTTTATTCTAAAGATCATTTTCTTTCGGTAGGAAAATCAAATATTGTATGGAAAAAACTATCCAAAAGAATCACCATGTTTTTTACAAAACGCTAAGGTAGTCTCTTAAAAAAAATATTTTTTCGTATAAAAACGTTCCATTAACTTCTACGTAAATAGATATTTGTGTGCAAAATGTACACTTTTTTAACATATTTGAATATGAATTTTTTTTTAAAAATAATTATTGTAGTATATTTGATAATTCAACATTTTTATCGCATTTTTTTTAGCGTGACACTACTTAAGATATAGGTACTGGTACATGTACGTAGATAAATACAATTTTAAGTTGCTCTTATTTTTTCAGAAGGCGTGAGACCAGCATACACACGCACGCACGCACACACTAACATCATAATTGCTTTATTTCTTATGATTATTGGGTTTCTTCACTTCATTAAGCTAATCATCCATAAAATAGTACAAAAATTTGTATAAATTTGTGCATTTGTCCCTAGAGTAATGGCATCAAAACCACCTGAAGCAAAACATAGACTATTTACGGACTCTGACACAGAAGGGTCAATGATTATAATTTCTGACACGTTTGTCGCTAATCCTCCTTCCCCAAGTATTTATATAACTGTTCATTAAAAGTGCTAAGTTACGGAAAAATATCCCACTGTCATCACACGAAGAATCCATTATTTCCAGTTCTCCCCTAAACGAGTCTGCTTCCGCTCATACAATAACTGTTAATACTGACTCAATCCAAAATGAACAAAAAAATCTCGGAATCAATATGTGGACGAAGACCAAAAACTGTTCGTGGTCCATTGATTTCAATCTAATTAATACGATTGAATTTGAACATCTTACCATGGTATTGTCATGGGAACATGCAAGTTCATCGGCAGAAGTAGAGTGGATTTCAATTTTATAGAGAGCGCTAACTCTTTTCTTAATGCTCCTCATCCTAAATGCAAATCATAAATTCCCACTCATCGAGTATCCCACGTACATGGAACTATTAGTAAGGAGTGCCCCAATTGGCGAAGAGTACTCGAATGAACTTCTTTGTCAAAAAATGGAAACTTCGTACAGTTTCGGAAAGATATTAAAGTGCAGACGTCTTAACTTCAAGACAATTCTTATGTTTTCGTTCAAAGACAATCAGTGGTCATAACTGTCGACGGACAAAAATGACCAGATAGAGTCTTCCTATCTTATTCCTTCCTTCAAGTTGAAAAATATGAGTTCTCTACCATCCAGTCCTAGAAATGCTGTAGATTTGATCACAACAAATTAAAATGTAAATCCTCTCTACGCTGCTTTAAATGTGGTAAAAACCACATGGGAGGATCCTGACCATTATACCCCCTATTATACCCCCATGATCCTGACCCACCCCAGAACTGCTCAGGACTGTAATTGAATGCTACAACAAATTCTACCATACATTATGTTCTGCAGCTGAATATTCTATCCCTTTAAAAACCCCATTCAAATTCCGTCTTCCCCCGTGGTGAGACACAGACTGCTCAAAAGCCGCCCTAGACCGCAAAAATGCCAGAATTTTATATAAGAAAAAAAATAATCTGGAAAATTTCGATAAATACTTGAGAGTCAGAGCTAAAACCAAGAGGATTTTATAAGAGAAAAATAAGAACGGATATATCGTGCGAGATTGGAGAACAGATCCCCAGCTATTGCTCCTCTCTTATCTCCAGATTCAAAGTTTTCATGTGTCTGGGAAAAAAATCGGCAAAATAGGACCTATAGGGGAGGGGGGCCCAAAGCGGACACTGGGCCTAAAGCGGTCACCCCTCATTAAAGTCGAAATTTCAAATTCGAAAAGCACGATTGCACGTGAATACCTAAGCCCCCGCCATAGGCGTCCCGCGGCAGGCACCCGGTCTACCTGCGACCAAAATCACGCATGTTGGAGCGCGCAAAAATATTTCGGTGCTTTTTGAAAAAAAATACACAGTATGTTGATTGTGTTTTCACTTATTGTATGTAAGCTGTCCTAATTTCAAAATTCAGGTATTGTTTTGTGTCTATCTGATAGTGTTTTGGTTGTTTTTCTTGACTTTAATCCATCAGTTTGAGGTTAGCACGTGGTGATAAAAAAAAACGTCGCAAAGGGCAAAGCGGGCCGGGCAAAGTGGGCATGTCCGCTTTGCCCGAATCAGAAAGTTTTATCACACATAACTTTTCTGTTGCGGACGGTAAACAAGTACAAGAGGAAAACCTTACAATAATCAAAGAAAAAAGCCCTTAAGGATGTTAATGAACTGCATAAATCTGTGAAAAGTACTGCAAAAATATGGTATTCCAAGGTCTACCCTCCAAGACACCTTCATTCGGGATGTGCCAAAAAGAAGCTAGAACAGCATAGGTACTACAGTCTGTTTTACGGATCATCAAAGACAGAGTTTCTGGAGCTGGTCTATCAATATGCAGAAATGAATAGTATTACACACCGATTTAAAATGGTACTGCTGGAAGTGATTGTTAAGAAAATGTTGCTGGAAATGTTAAGAAATACGAAATTATTGAACTATGAGTGAAATTAGTATTATAAGAGAAAATTTGTGATTTAGTTAGCTATTTGTTTAGAAATAAACGATTACCTACTTATGAATAATCACTGTTTCATTTTTAGCTTCGTATTAGGTAATATTTCAGACATTATTCAGGCTTTTATGCGACACTATTTACATGCCCGCTTTGCCCAAAGCACATGCCCGCTTTAGGCTCATCCCTTGGGCAAAGCGGTCATCAGTGACGGTTTTTTTAAAATTGTCCACACCTTTTCATTTCAAAAGTTATGATTAATTTGACCATCCCCAAGTCCACGATATGATAAAATTTTGACATAAAATTTCGTATTTAGCCTATTTATTTTCAATTTTAACTTAAGGTGCCCGCTTTAGGCCCACCTCCCCTAATAGTATCTACGCCTACTCTGGCATTCCGGAGACTTTTGTTGCTCCCTTGATGTTCCGTATCGACGGTATCCCTTACAGCTTTATTACTCATGCTAAAGATGCCTCCTCCTCCCAGAGATATTTTCAAGATAAAATAATAGTAATTGTTGTTCTTTTCATTGAATATAGATAGTTTATAATTGTTTCTGAATGTAAAGAGAAACTAAAACTCCATAATGAACCTACGTAATTTTACATTAGCAACAATTAGCTGTTTATTATGTGTGTACATTTATTTTAGGTTTGAGTATGTCTAATACCCCGGTTTTTAGGCCTAACTTATTGGGCTAAACTCTCCTCAGGTTCATGGTTTAATATTTAAATCTTAAGAGGCTATAGTAGTCTATATAGTATATTTTGAAAATAATTTCCCTAATACCCTCAAAAGATGACTTTGAAATAAGGAACAGTTTGTGTGTAGGGGAAGTACGTACAAAATGACATAGGGTTTTGTTTTTGGGTTATAATTCTTTATTAGTAATTCACAGAACAGTGATATTCTTCACCAATCATCTTTGGTTCTTTATTAATCGAAACTTATCAACATTTATGGAATAAAAACACAGAAATAAAATATATTAATAGTTAAACTGAGATTAGCTAAAATCCATTTTGTCCATATACTATGGACAAAATGACATATACGTAAAAACTATACAATCACCTATTGACAAAGTTCACAAATAAACTGCTTAGGAACATAATTTTTTTAACATCATTAGGAACATCAGCGCAAGAAACGTGAGCCCAATGCGCACAAATTAGGCACCGCAACCAGCTTTCTTTGGGCTTTGATCGTGAAAAAAAATCATTGCAGTAAATACATGGACAGTCTTCCTCGTCATCTTGTGGAACCTTTTCTTCTTCACTGTCGTCTTCAAACATCGTTTTGGTGACGTTTCGTTTTCTCTTTGCCTGGGGAGCTGTCGGCTTATTTTTCGACTTAATTTCCATCATATTAGGAGTGGAAGTTAAATCTAAAGAGGTCTGCCATGCCTTTGGTTTGCGTTTTCCTTGTCTACTAATAAAATGACCTTTTGGTGCAGGAGAAATCTCCTCAATAGGGACAACAAGAGTAGACGATGATGGCTGTTCTTGATTTGAAAGAGGAATTGCTATAAGTTCTTGATTCACAGACGCCAACAGTGTCTCATAAAGATGGAAACAATTTTGGAATTTAAGCCAATTGAAAGCCTGAGCACGGGCTGCTTAAGTAACTTCAGGTTTGCGCAAAGAAATATCTGTATTACGTTTTTTGTTAAATTTATGAGCAAAAACATTTTTTTCAACCAACTGAAAAGCTAGTTCTTGCACTGAAGCTCGCGTTAATCCAAATAAACGCGATCCAAGGAAATTTATATGCTGAACTAATTCCTTTTCTACATTTGGTGGAAATGTTGGTTTCCAATGTCCAAGAGCTTTAGAATTTGACTTCAGACTTTTATTACTACCCAATGCATGCCTCCGGATCGTTTCTTGAGGAAAACCAAATGTTTTTGATGCCATTAACCAGCCTCTTTTTTTATTTCGAACTGCCTCTATAGCTTTCTGCATTGACTCTTCACTCCAAGTTTGGCGATCAGTCGTGCGCTTATATTTGCGTGGCATTTTACTACCGGTAAAGAAATGAACAGCTTAAATAAATTTTCCACAGTTAGGTAATCTTCTTGATTGAGCTTTTATGGACAAAATGACATACGTATGTCATAATACCCATTGTCTTCGTATGTCATTTTGTCCGTACAGCGTTATTAAAAACAAAATTGAAAAAAAAATACATAGAGGAATTTTTGTGTGGAAAAAGTTATTTGAAAGCGACAACATATCATTGAAGGATAAATTGAATCATATAAATAAGCATAAAAGCGAAAAACTTATCATTTATAAAGAAAACTTCACGCAAAGAAAAAAAACTCGTGACATGCACTGACACAACATCGGTCATAACACCGGAATGACTGAGATTGACACGTTCATGTTATGACAGGATTTAGGGAGCTGGTTGGAACATGCAATACGACGGTCAGTGGTATGATAAAACCCGCCAAATTCGAAATAAGCCAATAGTTCGTTTTGGCCGTATATGTCATTTTGTACGTATTTCCCCTACATCTTTAGTCTATTGCATGAGTTTTTTGAATTTGTTTAATACTTTTCTTGTAAAATTAGTTTTAGTAAAACCCTTTTTTATTGTAAGTAACTAAAAAGCTACAAGGTCTAAGAAGTAGATTTTTACTTCAATCAAAAGAGAATATGTAAATCTACCGGCTGAGTTTTTTATTATTATAATATTAAAAAAAAAACTCAAAATTTAACTTTTTTTGCACGACAAAATGTTGTATATCACATATCAGGTGAAATACAATATTTTTTCGTGTTTCATACATTAGAAGGTAATTTAGTGTGCATTTTTGCGTGCATCCGTATACCCAGGGTATACAAGGGCCTTAAGAGAAAGAAAATAACAATTAGCTGTATATCGCTACTTGATATTATTTATTCAATTAGTACTTACAAAACTAGTTTTGAGAAAAAAAATCTGAGTATTGCAGATTGATTTGTTGTTCTTCGCTATTCATTTCAATAGGGGTTGATGGTAGGTAAATGTATTTAGGAAAATAAAAATCAGTTTTGCTTTAAACACTTTGGTTATTATTTTTAGACATAGTCACAATATTAAGTAAAGGTATACACTACAAGGGTAATTGGTACATCAATTAATTAATAATTAAGTGCCACATTATTTAGGTGTATCAACATGTATTATAGAGGTACTATGTAATAGATAGACATAACATCGCAATATGCACTTTAAATCTTTTATTGCCTACCACAATAATTATAATTAGTGGATTTTACGAACAGACAAATTTTTTAGGTTTATAAATAAATTTCGCAATTGCTTTGTTTACTTAATTTTGTGATTTTATTTTTTAATGTTTGCATATTAGAATTAGAATAATTTAATAAAAAGATAATATTAAGATAAAATATTTACAAAAATGTATCGATCTAAATGAAAAAATTTGATTTTTAGACAAAAAGTAGGTGGTAGGAAACTCTACTAATAATTTAGAGTCTAAATTTATTTATTTTTATACTCCAAATAGGTACCTATCTACTTAGTCGATAAAAAAGTAGATAAAAATTGTCTAGTAATACATGTTATATTGAATATTTACGAATCATTGAGAGAATTAAGGACATTAATATATTACGTGACAACTACATTATTATGTATCTAATTAGATTTTAAAATTTGCACGTATTTTTTTAAAATTTAATTTAAGTAGAATAAATACAAAATATCATGTGTATTTAAATATTTAACGTTAGTTAAATATTAAATACATATAGACAAATTATAAACATTCATCCATTGTAAAATACTTTGATGATATAATATTTGATCTAGAAAATTTCGTCTATGATCTCAGTACATATGTGTGCAAGCATCAAAACAGTAAAAATAGAAAGTATAAAGATATAATTGTGCATTATATATCTACAAATAATTTATTTTAAACCAAGAATAAACATTAAAATTCTTTATTCTTGGAACGAAATTCTGGTTTTTGAATAGGTATGTTTTTTTCCATTTTCTCAATTTCCTATAAAGAAAATTCTTATTTACTTCTATCAAATTTGAAAGCTGAGCAAAATATTATTTAGTTACCTATTGAAAATTTTGTAATAATTGTTTGTAAAAATCATGTGATGGTTTTGAAAAAAAAATTCTTAGGTATATAGATATACGTTAAATATTATATCATCATTTCCAAATTAATGCGAAGATATGTATCTGGATATTTGACAGTATGTTTTAAAAATAATGCGAGTTTTTGTCATAGTCATTCTTAAGAACCGCCTCGGTTTTGACAGTTATTAATATTTATATTTGACAGAATATTAATATTTATATTTGCAATATTTTATATTGCAAATATAAATATTCGCAATTGTGTATAGTTATGATGATATCGATGATATAATGGTGAAATTTATAATATTCAAATTAGAAATATTTACTAATCTTACGAAAATAGAAAAATGTTTTTAATAATACTAAAGAAGTACCTACTTAATGTGAAAAATATTAAAATACATTTCATTTACTTCTTGACAATGTAACTGAGTTGTACATGTTTTAGAATAAAAAAATAGCCCATTTGTAAGTATTCATAAATATAACAAGTTGTTATATATTTAAAAAAAGTAACATATACACATTTTTTGAATACGAGTGTTTCAATCATTTTTTATTCTGCAAAAATAGTCCATGGTGTGCTATATATCTACTATAAAAATACTAATATTTGTTTAATAATATACATGGATGTATAGAAATACAAATGATATTTATAACGTTAACAGTAAAATAAATGACAATGAATTATAAGTAAATAATACTAATTATATTAAGATGGCAAACATACAAAAATACACTAAACTAATTCATAATCACAGGTAAACACGCCAATTTCAGCTGGCGTTAATAAAGAAATAATACCTAGGAAATTCTCAATTATGTTTCTACATTTGAGATTAAAAATATTTTTCTACACACATACCTAATAATATTATGTACCAAGATTAAATTAATGAATGAAATTTTATATTCTCGATTCTCGAAGAAACGAAGGGTTCCAGCTACCACAAAAAGTTTAATTGAATTACTATAAAAATAAATTTGTGGTAATGCGAACGAGATTTAAAGTAATTTTATGTATTCTAATAAAAAAAACCAATAAAACATGATTATATTTATTTTCTACATCTTTGTCATTTTTTTTAAAACAAATCGATATTTCGAATTTTGTAAATGAATTTGAACTACATGACATGACGTTATTTTAAAATATTTTTAAAAATAATTTTTGAAATAACTGATACGTTCTGGGAAAATATGTTTTTAAAATTTTGCTATAAAATGTATTATAGAAAAGAAAATTAAATGCATCTATCAACCATTGAAGAAAAAAATAATGTAGCCAAAAGTTTGATGATGACCAAATCCCACTTTATATTATTCTACTGTTGTTGCTTATTATGATCTTTTAATATTGAATTGTTTAATCACAAATATAGAAACATATTAAAAATAAAATAAGACAACACAAACATAACATAATTATTAATACATTTTATACAAAACATTGAAAATGTTGCAGATTGAAAGGTACAAATTGTTCACATTTTATCGGTAATGAAATAGCATAATACTTGACAGACATATTGTTTACAAAAATATTATATTAAAACACACACCTGAGTTTCTATCAAAACATACATCGCGTGAAAACTGCAAACTTTGTAATAAGATTTTGAACAAACTCAAAATACAATTACAAAATTATTTTGAAAAGAAACGAAACTCTGATCATCAAAGTGAAAATTGATTTTACATATCAATTACTTACGTAATTTAGAAAAAAAAAATAAGGACACAATAAATTTACAGAATTCCAATGAAATTTAGAATTACGACAGAAAGTTCTTGATGGAATTCCGTTTAAATATTATAGTAAAATATAAAATAAATCATTTTTAAATTATAACATAATAAATTGATTGCAACTACGAGCAGTTTCGTGTAACGCCCATTTTCAAGTACAGTACGTCTCATTCAAAAGTGCACTTCGTGGTTATGTTGGATGGGTATCAGTCTGCTGATGCAAAGGTCCCGGGTTCGATTCCCGGTGGAGACACAGTTTTTCATTGTGTTATCAGTATGGTTTATGTGTCTCCAGAAGGTGGGGACTTGTTGTTGGGTGCGTGTTAAATTAATATTTGACATAGTACCTGTTACTTTCCCGAGAAGCAAAATAAATTATTGTATTTGTTGTTGTTAAGCGTTAAAAACAGGATCATCATCATCATTGACGTAACAACCCTGTGCGGGCCCTGGTCTCCTCCAGGATCCTTCTCCAATCGTTCCTGTTCTCCTGATTGGTGTTTAAAATCTTTTCGAGGATACGATAATTATTCATCCGGCTGACATGTCCCAACCACTATAGTCTACGTATTTTTATTTATAACTAGTTGCATGTAACACATGAGATCCAACTGTCGATAGCGATAGTATGTATAGTTGAAGAATAAGAAACAAACTATAAACCCATAAATCCAAATTATTGAAAATTTTAACACATGTTGGTATGTATGTCAAGATAGGACAGTATGGAGGTCAGTCCTGTTTTCCTACCCGGAATATGAAAACAGCATGATGGTTCTGTATGTATGTTTGGAGATTAAGTACCTATCAAACTATTAAGTCTTCTTACATATTGTGTATAGGCGACTGCCCTACAAATTGTATGAAGCAATGTCGTCACTACATTCAATTTTTATAAAAATTGTTAAAAAAGTTTGAGATGAGCTAATACCATGTGAATATTTTTTATAGAAAATTAAATTATCTAGTTGGGGTGTTTCGGCTTTTTTCGATATTTTTAAAAAAAATGAAAATATAGGCAGTTTAACTCATAAATTTATCATAAAAAAAATACTTTTCTTAATAAAAAATGTTTGAGAAACCCTGGAATTTTTTTGAAAAAATTAATTTGAGATTTTGTATTTGTCTATGTTTGTACCAATTTTCAGCGTTCTAGCTTTTATGGTTTCTGAGATATATGGAAAAATAAATTAAAAATTCAAAAGTTGATAACCCCTGACTGAAACAAAAATTCAAAATTCCGAGTATAAAAGTTTTGTTGGCCTGTAACTGTTTATATATTCTGAAATTTTAGGCTCTGTAAATTGAGCGGATCAAAAGTTATAAAGGGGGGGGACACACAGACACACACACAGACACACGAAATGTTCTACTCCGAATTCTGAGTAAATCCGTGTATGGAACATATATGCTGCGAAGCCTCTAAGTTGGTGTTTTTTGACTTCAAAGTTGGAAAAGCCGTGAAAAAAGTAGACCTCTCCATACAATTCTCGCGTATTCTGGCTTGATACATTGTCGATATGTTAAGAGAACAAAGTTCTCCTGAACAAATCGACAGTTGGAAAACAAAATATTTCATACAATGAGGCATTTATTTTCTTATTTTGTAATTTTCACAACTTATTTTGTAATTTTCACAAAAGTTATTTCTGATAAATCCGTACAAATCGTTTAAGTTTCATTCTATCTTTAAAATTTCAGATTGATTTCTTTTGCAATTTCATCTTATTTATTTTTGAATATGAGATTAAAGGAACTTAATTTGGCGATATGGCAACATTAATTCCGTTTATTTGACTAACAGTCGTACCAACATTAACGTGAAGTGAACTTTTAAATGAAACGCAGTATAGTCAAAATTTTGATGTGTAATGAAAAACATTGAGTTTATAAAAATCAAAATAAAATAATATCACAAAATTTTGCTATCGTAAATAATAATTTTGTCATAGAAAACGCACAAATAATAAATGTCCTTTCCTTTTAAATATATGGTCAGTGTTGGCATGTTTTAGAAAAGTTTTACGTAATCCAACATTAAATGATTTCCACATCTCACTGTCCTGTCTGCTGTATATTATTGATTCTAACTTTATTTGAAAACGCTCTAAAACACATTATCCTACACATTTGAAATTATTGAATTTTACGAATGATAGTTACTTACATTTGAAATTTAATTGCAATATTGAAAAATAAAGACAGTATTGCCAGTAATTATAATATGAAATGTAATCGTGGTACTAAGCCAAACAATAAGAAGAGTTTTTTTCGTAAATTGATTTCCATTACATGAAATAATGAATCTCGAAACTTTATTTTTTGATAAATATTTTGTGTTTTTTCAATAATAAATTGAAATTCAAAATGTTTTTTTTATTAATACAGATTAATTATAAATTGTCATCTCGAAATCGAACCCACCTCCGTCTTATACATTTAATATAAAATCGTCATTTTCAACATTAAAAATATAATTTATAGAAATAATATAAAATCAGCGTTATACATACATAAATGAGATTGTTGAAATTATTTTGTGACAAAAAGATATCGGAAAACAAAATCAATACAAATAATAGTATAAAAATACACAATCTTATAATATTTATTGATTTGGGTTTGCACAACAAAAAATAACTAGATTTTTTAAGTTCATACAAAATATGTAGATTTTTAAATTTCACAAGAAAAAGTCGATAAAACTTGTAAAAATAAAAATATACATAATACATATAATAATACAATCTATTTTTTTATTAAGTTAATAAAGCGTCTAACAGGTGTTTTAAATGAAAAACAAGTGTGTCCTACGCTATAACAAATAATTCATACAATTGTTGCTAAACTTATATACATGGTGGATGGCACATAGCAATAAATAAAATAATACATTTACAATAAAAAAAATAAGATATACTCACAGAGGTCAACTAAAGGCAAATATTAATATAATTCTCAATAGCTTCTAAATAAATTTAAAAACGGCAAAACACACAAACTAACTTCTTCGATAAGCAATTCCCAATGTTTAAAAACAAAATTACACAATTCGTCAAACTTCCTGTCAATAGGACTTCTAAAAAATATTTTCTTACATTTGGCATTTCAAAATAAATAATACTAATATATACACTTAAAATAAATGCTTGTACTGTCAAGACAATATATTACACATTTTTGGTTTGTTTAAATTTAAGAAATAATGAACTACTTGTAGGTAACATGAATTAGAAAGTCACAAGAACGTCTGCCGACCGCTTATCTTCCGTTATATGCTTCCAAAATACGAGATAGTTCTTCGGATTCTCTAAAATGAGGGTGGCGACTTCGTTTATAATTCATTGAGTCCTGATGATAAAATTGCTTCCTCCTCAGTGTATCGTCCCGACCTTGCCTATAGTTCATGGGTGCTTGACGAACGTTTATCCGAGAGTCAGATTCCAATGATCCAGGGTAAAGCGTGTGGTAATAGGATGGATGACGATCGTGCTGAAGTTGGACATTAAAGGGATATCGTTGAACAGAAGGCATTCTGGACCAGAAGTCCATCAAGTTATGTTCGCCGGAAGGGTTACTGTCGATATTCCAGTTTGATGGCAACCATTGCGGCGGTTCTTTGGCGAGTTCAGGGATCCTTTCATAGTTAGAATTAGGCTGAAATTTTGCATGATTTTCTGGTGGAGGCACAACTCCAAGAACAGAATTATGAGGAGGATTAAATCTTTCGTTGCTTGAAGGAAATCGAATAAATGAGCTAGAAGAAGATGCAATATCTGATTGTTTATTGTATTCATGCACATATCCTGGATACTCCATTGAATTAGATACAGGAGATCTCACAAATTCAGTCGAAGTTTTTTTTTGGGTAAGAAAATCATTATTAATCGGATGTGGTCCTTCTGTATTTCTTGACACATCTGCCAAACGACTAATGATTTTTATTTTTTCTTCAATATCTATATCTTTCGTGTTAAAATGCTTAGTAGGATTTTCTTCAGAACTTTCAGATTTTATTCCTTTAGATTCATTTGCAAGAGTTGTATTTTTATTAGCTTGGCTAGCCGAATGTGCAATTTCTGAAATAGGGATCAACTTTTTTTCTTCTGTATTAGGATCTCCAATCACTGAGATGATTTTATTACTTTTCAGTGCTTCTATTTCTTTTACTAAAGAGTCATTTTTATCAACATTTACCACAGAAGAATTAGTGATTACTTTGTGAGCCATAGATAAAAAATCTTCTTTATTGCCACTAGTTTCGATAACTGTATTTTGTGCTTCAGTTGAACTTTCTTTATTTTTTTCAATATTTTTTTTCGTTGCCTGACTGATATATTCAGATTCAACCATTTTGACATGTGGAGGTTCAGTAATTGAACTTTCATGAATATCTGTGATATTGGTTTTGATATTTTCAAGCTCTTTCTTCATATTTGTAACACCTTTACTTTCGTTCGCATCCGATACGTTATCAAATTTACCATTTGTGTGTATAAGGAGTGTTATTCCGGTATTTGCCGAGTTTTGAAAAAGTATCGATACAGGTTCAGCAGAATCTGAACCATTGCGTTGTAAAGGTGTTTTAGACGTTGCAGAGATGCTGTCAAGAAAAAACTGATTTTCGTTATTGTACTCAGGGACAACTTCTGGAGAAGATGTAGGAAGCTTTTCTGTTGTGGTTTTATTAAGTTGTTGTTGGTCTTTTTTTGAAATAACAACGAAATCACCGGGTATAGAGTCTTCTGATTTAGATCCTGTACTTGGTAATGCTAAAGGGATACTGAATTGAAAGGGTCCAGAAGTGTCAGGTGTGTCGACGTCAATATCGTAATCATACACTTCATCCTGATTTTCTGAGTTTTCTGTACCAAACTGAGAGTTCAGTTTTTGGAGTAAAAAATCTAAGTTGGCATTTTGATCCACTTTTACAATTTTGACACAACGTCCCAAAGAATCTGCTCTGTAACCATCAGCACACGCCGGCAAAGCTTCCGGTCCCAAGTTCGGGAATACAAAAAGTGACTTGGTGGTGATACGTCTTGGAGGGAGCGCTTGCTTCGATCCTTGTTGAAGCCATGCGTCCCAAGCCAGCTCACTTGGAGAATGTTCGAGGGGTCGTGTTGTGGGTGCGCACATAGAACCACAACAAAATAAAAGTAATAATACTAATAATCTAATTATCATTTCGATAAATTTCCACTTGATTTCCATAACGTGTCAATTACTCTGATGTCTGCCTGTGATGGGCGCTCCTTATCTCTGGCAATGGTTGATGGGCTCGTTTAACGCGATCATTTGCATCACTTCTGAAACAAAGAGATTACAAAAATTAATGAAGGTATATATACTTCGTAAATAACTATGCTAATAGACAAATTAGATACATGATCGCATGAACGTAATTGCACAGGGTCGATTTGCCGATACGTGATGTAAAGAATGTTTATTAATTATACATACTATTCTGCACCCGCATAGATAAGGTACTAGGCAAATGGAAATGATATAATAGAATCATTGACATAATTATATAGAAGTAATAATAGTATAATCATCAGGATTCAACGGTTTCTATTGTGAAAATATAAAAATAGGTACATTTTTGATGAGTCAAATATGCTGTTATTGATTACCAGTAAAATAATATGTTGTGACATGTTAAATTACAATATAACCAATTAAAAGCTACACAGTTTACCCAAACAAATAATCATCGTCTATGAAGAAAATAGAATGAATGTCAAATACATTAGATTACCAAGAAATAATGCAACGTACTACGAGTTTTGGCAAATTCAACAGATAAAAAATAATAATTAAGGACAGTCTCAAACTGTGAAATAATAATCGTTTTGAAAATTTAGATTCAATGTCCGAAGCGAGGGAGTTGTGTAAGTGTTAAACGATTCGAATTACAAGTGATTTGTTGCCAAATACGAAATCGATCGCAACATAAATTGATATTCCACAATGAAGCGGTAAAAGTTGAAACAATTACGACAATCATCATAACAATTTCTTAGAGGCCGACCTTCTATTTGCACTTTTGTAAGACAATTGTATGCAAACAGTCCGTGTAGCGAATTTGACACATTAATTGATTTTGGCAATGGAGTTACATATGTGACATATGCTATGTGGCTACGTTGTTCACAAAACTTTGACTAAAAAAATAGATTGACAAACTTAATATCTCGATAGAGACGAAGTTGAAATATATATTTATAAGGGGGACTGGGAAATCAGACATCTACATGGCTTACGACTTGTCATCGGCTGGTTTACGTGCTCACTCGCTTGCGTTCACAAATTATGCCTTTTTGTTGACTTCCCTTATGAATATATACATACATATCATCACGCCATTTCTCTTACGGGGTAAGCAGAGAGAAGCGATCACCATACTCCTCTATTTTTACACACATTCCTGGCTTTCTTTACATCCATGCATCGTCTCATAGTCGTACATGCTCGTCGATTGTTCAAGCTTCTTATGTTTCCTTCTTTCAAAATATCATTCACATGGTTAATGGTTATACCATCCCTTTCTGGGGCGTCCGCTGCTATTCGCTCCATCTCTTACACCCATGTATATTTTTTTGGTCAGTCGTTAATCGTTCATTCTTTCAATATATCCAAACTACCTCAAAGCATTCACTTTCATTTAACTTTTAACATCCTTCTTTATCCTGCATTCTCTCCTTATGTTCTCATTTTTTATTCAATCATTATATCGTTCTATTACATACTCTTCTTAGTGATCTCATTTCTACAGCATTTATTTTACTTTCATGCGTCTTTTGCCACGCCCATGTTTCACTGGTATACGTCTAAGTAGGCAATATAATTGCAATTTAAATCCAAAATCAAACCAAATCCAGTCATACCAACTTAACCACGAAGTCCACTTTTATATAAGGTACTCTATAAAAAAGTAATAAAAAACTAGAAATCAAATAATGTTTATTAGTAATTATGTGATTTTTTCACAGATTGCAACTAGTTATTATATTATTGATAATTCGATTTTTGAAATTGTGTGACCATAGAAACAACAATAACTTCATAGACAATCATCGAACACTACCATAACATAGATGGATTTTATTGGAGTAAAAGCTGTATCAATATTATAATTTACATATTGAGAAGAAAACAAACACTGTGATATAATATTTTAATTAAACATTTACTATGTCAGTATGGCTATAAATCAAAATAAAACATGTTCAAATATTAATGTCTGTAATAATAATAATCTATATTTACCCTTAATATTTTATTTTTATGTCCCTTGCATTCAAGAATTACATAGAGACGGGAGATTGATATTATTCATTCATTCATACCATCACGGCATATCCCACAATGTGGGGTAACCAGCGAAAGGTGTGCGGGTGTGCATTGCCTTATAAAAGGGAGCACAACACAAATGTGTATACCCACACACCAGTCTCGTCTCATCTAAAAAGGCACTACATTCAGAATGGGTGGTGATCCTCATTGCTGAACTATGTCAGATGTTATTGTTGCCTGTTGTATTTTCGATTACCCGGCTCTTACGGGACACTCGAAAACAGTAATAGAAAAGAGTGGAAGCACTATTCTAAGCCGGTGCCTCACAGCTAAAAACACACAGGAGATTGATATTATAAACAAATAAAAAAAACATAGCTATAAAATAACGGTTTTAAAGCTCAAGAACTCGTATTTTAAAGAATCTTTGAGGTTTAATTTGTATGTATTTAATTCGCAGTCCTACGAATATGTATAAGTATAATCTTGGTTCTCTAAATTAAAATATGCTAATCAGGAAGTAGCGATAAATTCCCGGACGTATGAATTTGTAAAGTAAATACATAGATTTTCATTATAATATACTAGATGTCGTAGTTAGCAAATTTTGTATGAATCGAAGTGAGGCTTTTTTCCGCAGGATTTTTGACAACTTGGTTGGCAGACCAGGTCGTTTTTCTATAGAGAATGACGACTAATAGTGCGAATTGTTTTCGGATTTATTTGTCGAAAAAAAAAACACTTTGTTCATTAAGATTTATAAACAGTTATCTAGGAAGTGTTGAAATGTAAGGAAAATTGCAATATGTTGCCAACCAAAATGTCAATCGCGCGATATACCATGACTCACCTATTGCACGGAGTACTCCATCTAATATATTATAATATGAAAATCTATGGTATAATCAGACTGTAATTGTTGGTATAAAGATAAACCAAAGCCGGCTATCTTCTCAAATTCGTCAGTAGTTTTACTAATTTGCTAGTGTCTCAGATTCAAATCCTAGTAGAGAAGTATTTTACAAGAGAAGAAAATGTTGCTCGCGCATGTTTTTGCTTCAACGCGCTGGCAATACTTTGCAGTTGGAAGAAGTGACCATTTTAGAATAAACACGTCACATGCATATATGAAGAAATGTAAGGATAGTATGTAATATTAAACTAATTAGTTATTATAGTGGTATCAATATAAACTGACGATTAAGGGAATATCATTAATCCGCATTAAGGATGGGACAACAATAAGAACTGATAGGTATCCATAGACTAAATAGTAGTACCTACTTAATTAAGTCTATGGTCCTGTCCCTAATACCGATTAGTTTTATTACCACAATCGTCAGTTCAAATTGATACCACTATTTTAACTTTTATGGGTAAATCTGGATTGTTTATAGTACATATATATTGTAATATTACTCAAGATTGGAGAAGACGACAAAAAAAATGGGGATTCGTGAAGAAATATATTTTAAAGGTAAATCACGAAATAATGCGTCCTGTACGTTGTAATTGTAGCCAAATTGTACAAGACAAGTACTTCATATTGTATGATTGATTAGACGAGTATAAATAATTTGAAATTTAAAAAAACAATATTAATAAATGAAAAAATATCTGTATGTAGAAACAAAAAAACATCTTTTGATTTTAGCTTCGGAAGAAGAAACTGGAATAATAATGTTTTGTCACATCACAACGAATGTTTCAAATATAAATTGATTAGAATATATCATAAACAACGATATTGTTTATGATAGAATGAGTCTTGTGATGTAAAATGAAATTATCCATGGCCGTGAAGAGCTATGTAACTGCGCCAGATGGTTCACGGACGATAAATTAGAATAATTGATTGGGTAAGAAGGGAGCAGGGAGATACACGGGGGTACTTTGAACAATTATATTGTATGTACCATAAGTTGTGTTTCAAGTAATTATTAGTAAACAAAGGATTTATTAACGGTATCCCGATTTTGGATTCAACTGACAAAATGAAACGGAAATATCATCCAACTCGTTTTCGTCCGAACAAAAGTTTATTTATCATCACACTTTGAAATGGATATCATTTTATAATCATGTTTCACAGCAAATGCTGTTGATAATGAAATATTTGTGGACAAATAAACTTATTTGGGAAGGTATATATTTTATTTTTTGCATTATGAATACTCAATACTCACTCAAATTCCTTTTAGGAGAATATTTACCACACAATACCCCATATTCAGTAACTATTGGAACTAAATTAAGAACTTTCTAAAATTGTAGATTTTAGATTTACGGTCTTATTTCAGCGTTATAAAATATAAACTTGGACTAAATGGAATAGGAACGTACCTATTTTGGCCGGAACGTTCTTAAAAAGTTACTGAATCAGACGTTTTATGAATAATTATGAAAATTATGAAATTTTCATAATTATTCATAATTATTCATAAAACGTCTGATTAAGTAACTTTTTAAGAACGTTCAGACCAATATAGGTACGTTCCTATTCCATTTAGTCCAAGTTGATATTTTATAACGCTGAAATAAGACTGTAAATCTAAAATCTACAATTTTAGTAATTTAGTTTAGTTTATGTTCCTATTTTAGTTACAATAGTTACTGAATACGGGGTAATATAAAACGTATTTTATAGAAATCTAAAAAAAACAGGACAATTAAAAAATAATACAGATTTATTTTATGACAATAATCACAAAAAAAAAATTATAAATAAATCAATACATGAACAAATAAAGATTACACCAATGATATATAAAAATAATAGACACGTAAACATTAAGGTAAACAATAATGTAAACAAAAATTAAGGCGCATACCTCACTTAATTCTACCACACTTTAGTTGAACGCAAGATGCTGTAGTGTTCGGATGTACTGTCGTAGTCAAAATGCGATCTTGTGTGATTAAAATAAGATAAAATCAACTAAACTAGAACTGTGAAGGAACGACCAGATATATCATTTTATGCTGCATATTTATTCATTAACTAATCCAACTGTCGATTTGTTCAGGAGAACTTTGTTCTCTTAACATATCGACAATGTATCAAGCCAGAATACGCGAGAATTGTATGGAGAGGTCTACTTTTTTCATGGATTTTCCAACTTTGAAGTCAAAAAACACCAACTTAGAGGCTTCGCAGCATATATGTTCCATACACGGATTTACTCAGAATTCGGAGTAGAACATTTCGTGTGTCTGTGTGTGTGTGTGTCTGTGTGTGTGTCTGTGTGTGTGTGTCTGTGTGTCCGTCCCCCCCTTATAACTTTTGATCCGCTCAATTTACAGAGCCTAAAATTTCAGAATATATAAACAGTTACAGGCCTACAAAACTTTTATACTCGGAATTTTGAATTTTTGTTTCAGTCAGGGGTTATCAACTTTTGAATTTTTATTTTATTTTTCCATATATCTCAGAAACCATAAACGGTAGAACGCTGAAAATTGGTACAAACATAGACAAATACAAAATCTCAAATTAGTTTTTTCAAAAAAATTCCAGGGTTTCTCAAACATTTTTTATTAAGAAAAATATTTTTTTTATGATAAATTTATGAGTTTAACTGCCTATATTTCCAAAACTTTTACAATTATCGAAAAAAGCCGAAACACCCCAACTAGATAATTTAATTTTCTATAAAAAATATTCACATTGTAGTAGAAGATCTCAATTTTTTTTTAACAATTTTTTTAAAAATTGAATTTAGTGACGACATCGCTTCATACATTTTGTATGGCAGTCGCCTATACACAATATGTAAGAAGACTTAATAGTTTGATACTTCATCTCCAAACATACATACATACCATCATGCTATTTGCATATTCTGGGTAGGAAAAAGGATCTTCCTCCATACTATCCTATCTTGACATACATACCTACATATGTTGTATAGAAAACAAAATATCTGAAAAATATTCAATAATTTGTATCTATGGGTTTATAGTTTGGTACATATTCTTCAACTATACATACAATCGCTATCGACAGTTGGATCTCATGTGTTACATGCAACTAGTATATTCCAACTGTCGATTTGTTCAGGAGAACTTTGTTCTCTTAACATATCGACAATGTATCAAGCCAGAATACGCGAGAATTGTATGGAGAGGTCTACTTTTTTCACGGCTTTTCCAACTTTGAAGTCAAAAAACACCAACTTAGAGGCTTCGCAGCATATATGTTCCATACACGGATTTACTCAGAATTCGGAGTAGAACATTTCGTGTGTCTGTGTGTGTGTGTGTGTGTCTGTGTGTGTGTGTGTCTGTGTGTGTGTCTGTGTGTCCGTCCCCCCCTTATAACTTTTGATCCGCTCAATTTACAGAGCCTAAAATTTCAGAATATATAAACAGTTACAGGCCTACAAAACTTTTATACTCGGAATTTTGAATTTTTGTTTCAGTCAGGGGTTATCAACTTTTGAATTTTTATTTTATTTTTCCATATATCTCAGAAACCATAAACGCTAGAACGCTGAAAATTGGTACAAACATAGACAAATACAAAATCTCAAATTAGTTTTTTCAAAAAAATTACAGGGTTTCTCAAACATTTTTTATTAAGAAAAATATTTTTTTTATGATAAATTTATGAGTTTAACTGCCTATATTTCCAAAACTTTTACAATTATTGAAAAAAGCCGAAACACCCCAACTAGATAATTTAATTTTCTATAAAAAATATTAACATTGTAGTAGAAGATCTCAATTTTTTTTTAACAATTTTTTTAAAAATTGAATTTAGTGACGACATCGCTTCATACATTTTGTATGGCAGTCGCCTATACACAATATGTAAGAAGACTTAATAGTTTGATACTTCATCTCCAAACATACATACATACCATCATGCTATTTTCATATTCTGGGTAGGAAAAAAGGAACTTCCTCCATACTATCCTATCTTGACATACATACCTACATAATATATGTTGTGTAGAAAACAAAATATCTGAAAATATTCAATAATTTGTATTTATGGGTTTATAGTTTGGTACATATTCTTCAACTATACATACTATCGCTATCGACAGTTGGATCTCATGTGTTACATGCAACTAGTTATATATACTTTTCGATAGTTATTTTTATTTCGAGTAAATGAGAGGGTAGTCAAATCATTTTAGGTATGCAGAGGGATTCTGTTGTTGTATTCGTTTTTTCACACAGCTATACATTTATATAAGTTCGTCTCTTTCTCTCAATCATTATTTGGTGTGAGAGATAATTATAATGTGATTGCACTGGAGTAAAACATAAAATGTCTGCAGTGTGAGTCTTTTATTGTATTATCTCTTTCTCACTTATTGTATCCTGTCGTGTGTGCTCTTTCTTGGTGATATTGTAAGAATTTGTTAAAATGTACCATTTTTGTCTAAATATAAAATGTCATTGGATTACTCGATACTAGTTATTAAAACATACGAGATCTAACAAACGATTCAAAAGTCTTGAGCAATGAGAAAAATTGGGCTCAATCATGAAAGAAAAAAAAAGTATTCATAATGGAACTAATAATAATGTAAATTATAAGGAAAAAATGTCAAAGATAGCATATCAGTTACCTAGATTGTGTATACGGCAAACTAATGAATGAAAATTAATTAACGTATTGGCATTGTTGGAATATCCTAATAATGATTCAACAAATTTTCCAAATGATGGAAAAAACCGCATTTAATTTAAAATAAAGTACCTAACTACGGTGCAAATACTTAATTTAGTTGCATAGATTACATTTGTTCCATGCAAAACATTAATGTAGAACAGTGATTCTTAACCGGGGAGCCAGCGTGCAGTGCAGCGCCCCTTTGTGAGCGTTTTGGATGTTTGGCGGGGCCTTTTTAAATTTTAATTCAAAAAGGTTTTTTTACTCCTCACTACCCCAAGGGGATATAGTGGGAGTTATGATTTCGCAATTTTTAAGGGTATTTCTTTATTGAAGATTATCAACTAGTATCATGCTGAGATTGTATTCTGAAAGTTTCATCACAATGTATCTGTGTGCTATGTACGGCGTGTTTATATTACTTTATCGATTATAGACAATAAGTATTCATTCGATTCTTTTCAAATTTTGCAATTATGTGTATCTAATACTCGCCTAGACCCCATAAGATTTTGAAGGATATCTAAGTTGTGCTCATTTTTTTTAACTGTCAAATATTTCAAAGTGACTCCAAGCTCAGGAAACTTGAGATTTGAAAATTTTATTTTGAAATTGGTAAAAAGGCACATCACTTTCATAAAATGGCATTGAAGAATTATCAAGTTTTCATAACAAAATATAATTTAACAAACTCATTTCATGATAATGCTGAATATTTTCCTTACAAAATTTGAATACTTTATAGAATGACTTGTAAGTGAGGAGTTTAGCGTCACAACCCACTCATTTTAATAATAATTTTATATTTTTTCAATAGAAAGGAGGTACCCAATTTGGTCAAGATAATATATGATCATGGGATGCATGAGAAAATCAATAAACTATTCAATGTCGGTCTCGTGGCTCAGTTGGTTAGGTATCCGACTGTTGATCCAAAGGTCCCGGGTTCGATTCCCGGTGGAGACACAGTTTTTAATTTTGTTTTCAGTCCAGAATGTGGAAACTTGTTAATGAGTGCGTGTTAAATTATTATTTGACATAGAACCTGAAAGATTCCCGATAAGCAATAAAAAAATGCAAGGCGATAAGAACTCCAATTTTAATGATTTTTTTTTAATATGAATTAAAAAGCTTTAATGAGTGCTTCAGAGATGATCGCATAAATAAGTTTCATCTAGTTCTGATGATAGGACTAATGAGAAAAAAATATCAAACTCTTCAATTTGCAAAGGCGCTTGCGAGCTGTTTAACATGAATGTCTTACAGATACAGGTGAATAATATTTTTTCGCTGGATAATTTTACTGTGGTAAAGAGGGCGATACTTTCAATATGGTTTAGAAATACTGATGAAGAACATTATCCATAACGTTCATCTGTGAAGTTGTTTGTTTGAAACATAAACGTAGTTGTAGGATTTATGTATCATTTATTTACAGTTGATAATTATCGTTTCTAGAATCAACATTCTCAACATCTTCTAGGACTATTCCAATTTTAACAAATATAAAAAGCTTAACGTATAGAAAATCATTATAAACATAAATAATATTTGATATAATATGTAATTTACTAAATTAAGATACAAAAAACTAAATTGCCAATTGTATTGCTACTATCAAAATGTTCGTGGAGTCAAGACAAAGCTAACAGACTTAAAAAATAATGTATCTACTCTAACTCATCATGTGATAATGTTAACGGAGACATGGTTGGACCAGGATGTGCTCACCTCTGAAATTGGTTTTATGGGGTTTAATGTATTTCGCCAGGATCGTAACCAACATAACAGTAATAAAACAAGGGGGGGAGGAGTTCTCATAGCAGTTAGAGATAATCTTAAGGCAAAAATAATATCAGTCTCCGGAAGTACTTTAGAACAAATATTTGTCCATGTAGACGTTCCACCGGCGGGAATAGTTCTTGGATGTGTATACATCCCACCCGGAGCAGACATCTCAAAATATAAGCAACACTCTGAAGATGTGGAATCTCTTCTCACAAGATATCCCAAAGCTAAATTTGTGTTAACTGGCGATTACAACCTGCCCAATATTCGATGGTCACAGAATTTTGAAGACAGTCTTGAGAAGAATTTTGAGTTCGAGCATGATCGTAATCATCTGGTACATGGGGACACAAACTGTGTGAGTGAATGTGCTAGATCCAAGGAAATAATCGAAATGTTAAACTTTTTAGGATTAGTGCAAAACAATTTCAATACAAACTGTTATGGTAAACTCTTGGATTTAGTCATATCAAATGAAATGAGACTGACTGTAGAGTTGTCTAGTGAAGTTTTATTACCTGAAGATAAATATCATCCTCCCTTGGAAATTTGTACTATGTGTTCAATTCCAGAGTTTAAACCACGTGTAACCAAATTTTTAAATTTTAGTAAAGCAAATTATACTGCAATTAATATATTTTTGAGAGATGTGAATTGGTCTTTTCTCCACGAAAATTTAGATTTGGATCAGAAACTGCAGAAATTTTATAATATTTTGAATCAAATTATTGAAAACTATGTATCTGAGTCGTGTATAAGGTTTCAGGGATATCCAGTATGGTTCAATCATGAAATAAGATCTCTAATCACAGATAAAAAACGGGCCCATAAACGTTTTAAGGAGACAAAAAATGCTGATGATTACCAGGTATTCTCTGACTTAAGGAAAAAATGCAAGAAACTGGCTAGAGAGTGCTACAACAATTACATGGCTGAAGTCGAGAATGGGGTCCGATACGACACCAAGACTTTGTGGAAGTTTGCAAATTCACAGCGGAAGGATAACAGTCAAATTCCTGATACAATGTTCTACAATGGTAATGGAAGTGATGACTTACACACGATAAGTAGTTATTTTGAGCATTTTTTTAGAAACATGATGGTACCTGACACTGGATTGGGTTCAACAACCCTGCACGATCCTAAGGTGACTGTCTCGATAGGGAGCTGCAGGTTGAAGTTTCTGAACATTGTCAAGGGACTTGAAAGACTGGATGTAAGAAAACCCACAGGTCCTGATGGCATCCCAAATCATCTTTTAAAGAACTGTAGTACATATATGGCTTTCCCATTGTATGTACTCTTTAATGAATCTTTGAAGTTGGGATATTTTCCATATTACTGGAAAGCTAGCTTTATTATTCCGATATATAAAACGGGCGAAAAATCTAATGTTTGCAACTATAGGCCAATAAGTATCTTATCAGCGATCCCTAAGTTCTTTGAATCCCTAGTTCTTGATAGTCTTGCTCCTATTTTGAATGGTCTGATTAACCCCTGTCAACATGGGTTTATAAATGGAAGATCGACATTGACAAACCTTATTATATACGAAAATCATATTATGGAAGCATTTGCTAATAAATCTCAGGTGGACTCGGTCTATACTGATTTCAGTAAGGCGTTCGATAGAGTGCCACATAGTATACTTCTTCAAAAAATAAAATTGTACGGAATTCATAGTTCACTTCATGATTGGCTGTCAAGTTATTTATGTTCAAGAAAAATGGTGGTTAGAGTGAAGAATGTTGAGGGTAATGGTTTTGTGACATCTAGTGGTGTGCCTCAGGGTAGTCATTTGGGGCCTGTTCTATTTATTCTATTTATAAATGATATTATTAAATCCTTTGACGGAGTAAACTGCTTGCTTTTTGCTGATGATTTAAAGATGTATAAGAGAATAAACAGCATTGAGGACAGTTTGGTACTTCAAAAAAATTTAGAGAATCTTGAGATCTGGTGTAATAATAATAAACTATTCTTAAATGCCCAAAAATGTCAAATAATCAGCTTTCACAGAGTAAAAAACCCTATTGTGTATGAATACCGATTGAATAATACATCGCTGGAACGTGTGACAAATATAAAAGATCTTGGTGTAATATTTGATGAAGGGCTTACTTTCATTCCACACATAAACAGCGTTGCAAATAAGGCTTTAAAATTACTGGGGATTATCCTGAGACTAACTAAGGATTTTAAATCAATTAACTCGTTAAAATTACTTTTTGTATCTTTGGTTAGAAGTCAGGTGGAATACAACACACCAGTGTGGTCACCGTATTACACAATCCACTCAAAGTCTATAGAAAAGGTCCAACATAAATTCTTCCGTTATATCAACTTTAAACTTCAAATACCGATTGAGGAACTTAATTATGACTTTATTCAGTCCCTGCTTGGGTTGCAGAGGTTGTCCGACAGAAGAATAATCGCTGATTTAATAATGCTCTACAAGATTGTCAGAAATGTTTACGACTCGCCAGATTTAACAAAATTAATTTTGTACCGCACCCCAATGCGAGGTACTAGGCAGATCGTAACATTTCACTGTGATAATGTCTGTAGAAACTATCTTTATAACTCTCCAATAATAAGAATACATAGGCTTGGTAACATGTATGGTCATCTTACTGACATTTTTGCAGACTCCTTAGCATTTTTTAAGCGAGCACTGTCGGACGGTTTCGGAAATCAGCAGTGATATTATAATTGTTCATGATTAGGTATGTATTAAGAAACCTGAAATGTATGTATGTATATGTATGTGTATATATATATATATATATATATATATATATATATATATATATATATATATATATATATATATATATATATATATATATATATATATATATATATATATATATATATATATATATATATATATATATATATATATATATATATATATATATATATATATATATATATATATATATATATATATATATATATATATATATATATATATATATATATATATATATATATATATATATATATATATATATATATATATATATATATATATATATATATATATATATATATATATATATATATATATATATATATATATATATATATATATATATATATATATATATATATATATATATATATATATATATATATATATATATATATATATATATATATATATATATATATATATATATATATATATATATATATATATATATATATATATATATATATATATATATATATATATATATATATATATATATATATATATATATATATATATATATATATATATATATATATATATATATATATATATATATATATATATATATATATATATATATATATATATATATATATATATATATATATATATATATATATATATATATTATAATATTTTTATCTCGGTTTTCCCGTGCCAGTAGGTCTTGACTAAGACCATTTGTCTTCCGACGTTTCGCCTGAATATCACCAGGCATTCTCAAGGACTTAACGAAAAGCACGCGCGCGACACACGTCTACTCACACTGAAAGCTCACCGTCAAGTCTTGACGGTGAGCTTTCAGTGTGAGTAGACGTGTGTCGCGCGCGTGCTTTTCGTTAAGTCCTTGAGAATGCCTGGTGATATTCAGGCGAAACGTCGGAAGACAAATGGTCTTAGTCAAGACCTACTGACACGGGAAAACCGAGATAAAAATATTATAACATATTTCACCCGTGAAAACATCAAATATAACATATATATATATATATATATATATATATATATATATATATATATATATATATATATATATATATATATATATATATATATATATATATATATATATATATATATATATATATATATATATATATATATATATATATATATATATATACAAACATACATACATACATACCATCACGCCATGTCCCTCGCGGGGTAGGCAGAGAGAACAGAACGCCACACTATTCTATCTTGACATACATTTACCGCCTCGTCAACATTCATGCTACGTCTCATGCATGTTCTTCTATTGTTCAGACTTCTAACATTTCCTTCTTTCAGAATATCATTCACATGGTCGTGCCATCCTTTTCTTGGGCGCCCCCGACCTCTTTTTCCATTCCTGTCAGCCTTATATATTTTTTTCGTCAAGCGTTCTTCATTCATTCTTTCCACGTGACCAAACCATCTAAGTGTGTTAACTTTCATTCTAGTTACTACATCTTTCTTCATCTTACATTCTTTCCTAGTGACCTCATTTCTAACTCTATCATACATCGTTCTATTACAAATTCTTCTTATCGATCTCATATATATATATATATATATATATATATATATATATATATATATATATATATATATATATATATATATATATATATATATATATATATATATATATATATATATATATATATATATATATATATATATATATATATGTGTGTGTATGTATGTATGTATGTATGTGTATATATATATATATTTTTGTATTGATTGATATTTTGTTTGTATTCTATTATTATTATTTTAAATTGTTAAAGAAAAAAAAAAGATTTTTTTTATTTGAATAGTTTAATGTTTTTATTCTATTATTATTATAAATTTAAAAAAAAAATGTTTCATTTTATTGGTAATTTGCTTTTATTCCATTATTATTATTTTAAATTTGTCAAAAATGTTGTGTATTTGATTGGTATAGTGTTTTTATTCTATTATTATTATAAATTTATAAAAAAAATATTTTTATCTGATTAGTAAAATGTTTTTATTCTATTACTATTATTTTAAATTTGTAAAAAAAATGTTTTATATGATTGGAATTTTGTCTGGAAAGTGCTATTTATTCTGTAATTTAATTGTCATTTAATTTAATTATTTATTGCAATTAATTTTGTTTATAAATTGGTGTATATTATATTTTGTTTTTTTACTTTTTATTTTTGTATAAATTTCTAATTGAATTGTGTAGTGTTTACTATTTGTTGTAATTGTTAATTTATATTATGATCATTTTAAATTTGTAAAAAAAAAATGTTTTTATTAGATATCGACCTGGCAACTTACAAATATTGTAACGACGGTGTAGTGGATGTTGGTGTCTCTTTCTCGCACGGTGTCTGTAGTGCTGTGTGGGTGGGACGCCAGCTCTGTAGGTACCTGTAAGTTGTAGTGTCAGGTCGATGTATGTGGACATTTGTGTCCCATTCTGATTCGTTTCAGAGTACGAAAACGTCTATTAACCAACGGGCCCTTGTGTAAAAGGATTTCATCCGCGCGGTTCGACGTAATGAGGTCCGTATAAATGCAGTCAACTTTTTGACATTTCTCATATACTAAAATTCAGACAGATAAATTTGGACGAATCGGAGTGGGACATATTTCGAATTGTGTGAAGGATTTTGTATTTTTATGAATTATTGTGTTGTTTTTCTTTTGTTTAATGCGAGTTTTGTTTTATTTTTACCATATTTTTATAATGGCCAAGAGGCCGTGTATGTAATAAATAAATAATAAAAAAAAAAAAAATAAAAAAAAATATGTAACTGTATAAAATTAGCTATAGGTAGCTACTTAATTCTGTATCTTTAGACGTTAAAAACCTGCATCTTGCAAGGAGATTTATGAACTAGAAGCTTTCAGAAATATTGGCTGATCAAATGAGAATAAATAATATTCATAAAGATCTGTCAATCCTTGGCAAATCCCAGAGAATTGGATCAATTAATTATTGTTATAATTTTGCCAATATTAACTGAAGTTCCATCTAAATAAAACTATTACTAGTTAATAATATTAAATACTTTATTATTGTTGATTATGAAAAATCTTGAATGATCTCGCCGTTGAAGCAAGTAAAAAGACAATTAACTATGTAAAATCTAGATGATGAATACCAAGATTTACATTTTAACAAAGGTTCTTGAAAAAAATGAGGTAAAATAAATATACGCATATTACGCATAAAATGTTACAGAATAAAAAAAAACAGCTTTATTTAATACAAAGAAGATGATATGTTATATCAGTCAGTTACAAACTGGCCCAGCATTTTTATGCGAACAGCGAACAACAAGAAAAATCAGATATCTAATTGTACACAGTAGTTATTAAGGATAATAGTAAAATTACAAGGTTGTATTTTGAGATTGCATTAATTTCAAATGATGTTCGACAGATGTCTCATAGTCAAAAATATAAAATATATATAAGTCCTTAGACGAATGTTGCAAGTGACATTTAAATTGAAAAAAACTTAAATAAAATTTAATACTCTTCTCACCTTTACTAAAGATTCCTTAACTTGGTACAGAAATCATTGAACTATATGTACTACGTACTAGAAGTGGCATGTTCATCTGAAGTATAATATGAAGTGTGTAAACGAAAATATGAGCTGAGGTGGCTTACTTCATTTATCGTCTTTCGTCGTAGTTGCTATCGTCTTTAAAATACATCGCTATCGTAGTTGCTATCGTCTTTAAAATACGTCGCTATCGCCTTTAAAATACGTCGCTATCGCCTTTAAAATACGTCGCTATCGCCTTTAAAATACGTTGTTATGGTAGTTGCTATCACCTTTAAATATTTATATTCGATTGATCAGTCATGCTTAGACAAAATAAAATTAGGTATGTACTTGTTGTATGTGAACAATATTAGGCGAATTCATATGGAACTATGATTCTTTCTTAGTTACACTGTACTAGCACTTTTCTTGTAATTATTTACACGATGCTGTACATACAATTGAAATTTAGATTTGCATACTGATATAGAAACAATAAGGATAGGTCATGAAGCGAAATACTGATTGTTTTGTAATACTTGTAATAGTTATCATGATGATATCATTTTATTTGCGTGATTGTTAATAACTATTTGGTCATAGACATAAAAAACTATTTTGTTAAGTATATGTAACTAATACTTCGGTATTATAGTAAGTCTGCAATGGAATATATATTATATAGATTGTTTTACTTTCATTATTTTCAGATATCTTCTGTTGCGAAGTGACCACAGATGACCAATGACCATAGATAATATTTGTATTGGTTCTGGTTTCATAGTAATCACGCAGACTTTCGTTCATACCTAGAATAAATGGGAGCTTCTTGAAAACTGTATATAAAATGAACGCGTGTTAGTTTGATTATATTGTTGGCACAATATTTCGTTTCCATTCTTATTTCATTGATTTGTTTTATAGCAAATGAATTATTAAAACTTTTTTGGTGAAATAACTCAAAAATTTAATAATCTACAGTCTTTGCTGCTCACCAAAATCCCTACTCAATTCGAAACATTGAATTGTTGAGTACACCGTCTAAATTTATGCTCTGTAAGAATACATAGACGAAGATCATAATAAAAGTCCAAAAAACTTGGATGGATGCTCGACACCAAGAGCCAAATATACCAACGAGTGCTGTGGGATTGAGGTTTTAATAGACGATTTAGATTTTCAAACGTGCTTCTTAGAAAAATTAAGAAATTTTGTATAAACTTAGCTGATAGAGAATATTCGCCGATGACTTTTTAAGAAAAGACTAAGGGCCGTATTTATAAACCATTCACAGTGCTTAAGTCAATATTTAGCACACAAAAATGTATGGAATTTGTCATGCTAAGCATTGAGAAAATTCCTAGTAGGTTTTATAGATACGGGCCTAAAGCTGTTATGCCTGTCTAAAATCTGTTTTTTGCTGTGATTTTACATTTAATAATATTATGTGTTTGTCTTTCTGTTGTTTTTATTCTTATAAATTTTATGTACCCACCACTACACTATGAAATAAATCCGCCATTATACACATTATTGTACACAAACAAGATGGTTCGTCATTAAATGAATCAGAAATATTTGATACAAAGCTCCATTGCAACAATTTCAGAAATACGAATCGAGTTCATTTAAGATAGCGAATAAGAAAAATTAGTGTAACATGATCATATTTTTTAGCTTTAGAATTGTGAAAATAGAAAATAAGATGATTACGTATTAGTGGTCTTATAGACATAGAGCTCTAAGATTCTCAAAAAACGAATTTGGCGAGGTAATCTGCGTTACATAAACAGTGACGGGAGAGTTGTCTATAAAATGTTTCCGCCTAAAAAAATACCCCATCATTAATACACAGACGTTGAATGGAGTACCAAGTAGTAACATAAAAAAATAAAAACGAACGTTTAGTTGGTACACGTTAAAAGAAGTACTTAGATGCAAAACCAACTGTGAAAACATTTCAAGTTTCTATTTTAAAACTAAGAGGATGTTTGTTATGGTTTGTGGTTACATAAGTCGATTCTAAAGGTTAAAAGCGACATTAAAAGCTCTTCAACGTGAAAAAAAAACTGTTTAAAGCATTTTTATTCAATCAATTTTGGGCTGATTTTTTTTTACAATTATCATTTCTAACAAAAACCCTATAGAGTAAGTTACGCGATTCATAATATCTAGGTGTAGAGAACTCCAGCAGCAATGACCTGTATAACGAAATTCGAAGACAGGTCAGGTCAATAAAGCAATAGCCGTAGCTGCTTGCTAACGGAATACTGTATGGAGAAATAAACACGTGTATATACCACCAGCTAAGTCAGAATACACAAGGCGTGTGTCCGCCCAATTATGACATATGGGATAGAAGTAAGAGCAGACTCCAAGAGAACAAAAAGCTGTCTTAGAGTGACTGAAATGAATACCCTGCGCTCCATTGTAGGAAGAACCCTCAGGGAACGCATCGGAAATGAGACGATTAGGTCTTATTTAGGTTAGACGATTAGGACGTAGCAGAAGACGCACGCATTATTGACAGCAGAATTGTGAAATTTTTTTAGACAAAAATACCCAACAGCAGAAGACTTTTTTAACATGGCTATACGTAGGGTTCACCAGCTATTAAGATTTGGGTTCATTATACTCTTCCGAAGAAGCGTACTACTTAGCATTGGGGAGGGTTTGCAATCTGCTCAGGAAAATATTAATTCGGGTTTTAAAAAGACCCGGGTTGTAAGAAGGTGGAAACAGAATTCGGAAGATCGTTCCACAGCCGGGCTGCTGTGTTAATAAAAGAGTTCGAGAAGCGACTTGTTCGTATATGTTGAAGGTCCACTGTGAATGGGTGCTGCGATTGAGTGAAGTGAGTGACTCTGTTGCGAGTGGGTGGAGGAGGGACCAAAGATACAAGTTCTTCAGAGCAATTCCTGTGGTAGTATCTATAGAATAAACTTAAAATACCGACTCTGCGTCTGTGTTCTAGTGATTGCAATCCATCAGTCAGTGATGGATCATCAATCAGACGTATAGCACGCCTTTGGACAGCGTCGAGGGTATTCAGTAGGTATTGGGGGGCGCCACTCCAGAGTTGACTACCATATTCAATAATTAAAATTGTAAAGTATTACTTTATTTATATTTTGAAACCAAATTTACAATGTTTGATTGTTTACATACATATCTTGTTTTAAGAAGTATGATGCGTGTAATAAATTAGTTCTAGACACATGAATTTCACAATAGTTTTAGACGTGTATCGAAGATAACTTTAAATAATTACCAGAATTGGACTTTTGATTTTGCATTCTGAGCCGATGATAGAGTGAAGTAATGTGCACTTAACTGACTTAACTGATCGGAATGTCACAGGTCAATATCGAGAGACTCAATTATAGACCAAATACATCGATGACTAACAATTTTGGATGTCGAGTGAAACTGTCACAAACAGTACCGTTATTTGGGCAATTTCATTTGATAATCTCATAATTATTTTAAATGCGATTTAAAGACGCATTGGAGAAACCGGTATAAAATTAATTGCATACATTCATACATTACGCCAGGTCCCCCACGGGGTAGGTAGTATTAAAAAAAATACACCTATATACCTAATACTGAATTGTAAATTGTATTCACTTCATTTTGTATAGTAAATAATAATGTAGGTATTATTTTTGTTTCTTTGTAATTAAATATCTCTTTTACACACGAGTGTTTGAACTCTGGTCAAAGGCAACATGTTTTTTAATCAATTTATTTATTTAAAACTTTTTGAGCAAATGTGCACTATGGACATGTTCATTTGGTGAAGCAAATTGTTTTTATGATACGCACCAACAATTTATAAGAATAAAATATATAATGAAAATATAAACACATATAAAACATAAACAATAAAGGAGAAACTGAGGGTGCAGGAGAGGGGGGGGGGGGACGGGGACAAGGATAGGATAAGGAGACAAATTTAAGTGTTATGTGTATGGAAATGATTCCTCAGATTTCTTTTGAAAGCGGGTAGTGTTAGTGAAACTCGAAGTTGCGATGGGATGTGACTCCAAAGACGAGCCGCTTGTACGGAGAAAGATGTGATGAAAAAGGAAGTATTGTGTACTGGGATACTGAGCGTTCTTTCAGTATTTAAACGAAGAAGCAACCCGTGTTCTGAGAGGAAGTGAAATTGATTTCATAGATAAACTGGAGCGTTGGGGTTGTTTAAGGCCTTGTATAGAAGTGTGAGGGTATGTAGGTTCCTACGCTGCCTGATTGGCAACCACCTTAAAAGAGTTCGATATTGCGATATGTGGTCATTTTTTTACAAATTAAAAATAAGTATATCGAACGCATTGCAATCGCTCCAATTTATCTAAGAGTTCTTGATTTGCGTCTAAATAATATACATCAGCATCAAGGAAAGGGAGTAATATTATTTTACCGTGTATAAATATCACCAAATATCTTGAACGAGCTTCTAGTTTCGCAAAGCGCAAATTTGTGTCTTTTTGCTTCGTTGGTTTACGTGCAAATCGGCCCCATTCTCGGTAAAAGTTCAAGAAATTTGGCTACAACTATATCTTATGATTGTATTTTTTTATGTGTTGTATTATTTAAATAAAATAATTTAAATCTAAGGCTGACAAACAAAATCGATAAAAATGTGTTGGTATTATCTCTTTTTTTCTTGTGGCTTGTAGTCCTGAAAAAAATATATCTTACGCTTAACGAGGACTTTTGGGGGTGGCTTTATACTATACATAGTTTAGATGGGTCGGTGGCAGAGCGGTTAGCGCATAGGGCTAGTAATCCAGTGGTCTCGAGTTCGAATCCTGCCTCGACCGATTTCGTTCGCCTATAGCACAAGCATTTATGCTTATTTTAGGGAAAGTCGGCCTTCGTGGCTCAGTTGGTTAGATATCTGACTGCTGAATCAAAGGTCCCGGGTTCGATTCCCGGTGGAGACACAGTTTTTAATTGTGTTTTCAGTCTGGATCTGTGAGACGATTAATATCGTAAGTCTCCAGAATGTGGCAACTTGTTATTGGGTGCGTGTTAAATTAATATTTGACATAGTACCTCTTAGTTGTCCGAGAAGCAATATTAAAAAAAAAGTAGGAAGATATATATGTACTTGTTTAACAAGGACATATTCATTTAAAAAAAACATTATATTAGTACTGTTATAATATTATTCTCTACACTTATTTTTGTGTAGTGTAGGTTTGTTGTGAGGCATCGACTAACAATAGTGCTTCCACTCATTTCTATTATCATCGTTTTCGGGTGTCCCGTAAGAGCCGGGTAATCGAAAATACAACAGGCAAAATATAACCCATTCTGAATGTCCCATACACAAATTTTTAACTTTATCGGGACAGTACTTATTTGAAAAAAAAAACAGTAATAATTTTAATTTTTGTACTTATCCATGTTTATACGTGTGTGAGGCGTGTGTGGGCATACATGTGTCGTGCTTCTTTTTATAAGTCAATGCACACCGCACACCTGTCGCTGGTTACCCTACATTGTGGGGATATTTGTATTTTCGTGTAGGTACAATATGATATCAATGCTTTAATTTTTATCGTAAAAAAACATTAATTTATTTTATAATGGTCAAAATCCTTACACTCTCGGAAAAACATGTTTGTAGGAAATTTTCGTTTTCTGTCCAAGATTTTAGTGGACAAATGTTAAATAAGGTACCTACTTATGTTATTAAAATGTTAATTTTATACAAATTTTAAAATATTGTCACTGATGTTTACGTTATAAATTTCAAAAAAACCTTTGACATTCTAAAGGGCTTTCGTTTTTAACCCGTATTTATTTTATATTGTAAGCAACAGACCACAAACATTATTTTTTTTTATATTCTTAGGTATGCTGTAATCAAAAAATGACGTAAAAACTTTTATATTATTATTTTACATACATAATATTACGTAATGTCCTTCACGGGATAGGCGGAGAGGAAGGAAAGTCACATTATTCCATCATGTTCGTCTGTTGTTCAAGCTTCGTACATTTTCCTCATTCAGAATGTCATTCACATGGTAGTTGTATTATTTTCATGGACAATTCCTACCTCTCCTGTCAACTTTGTATATTTTCTTCGTCAGGCGTTCTTCAATTATTACTAGTTGCATGTAACACATGAGATCCAACTGTCGATAGCGATAGTATGTATAGTTGAAGAATATGTACCAAACTATAAACCCATAGATACAAATTATTGAATATTTTCAGATATTTTGTTTTCTATACAACATATGTAGGTATGTATGTCAAGATAGGATAGTATGGAGGAAGATCCTTTTTCCTACCCAGAATATGCAAATTGCATGATGGTATGTATGTATGTTTGGAGATGAAGTAACAAACTATTAAGTCTTCTTACATATTGTGTATAGGCGACTGCCATACAAAATGTATGAAGCGATGTCGTCACTAAATTCAATTTTTAAAAAAATTGTTAAAAAAAAATTGAGATCTTCTACTACAATGTTAATATTTTTTATAGAAAATTAAATTATCTAGTTGGGGTGTTTCGGCTTTTTTCGATAATTGTAAAAGTTTTGGAAATATAGGCAGTTAAACTCATAAATTTATCATAAAAAAAAATATTTTTCTTAATAAAAAATGTTTGAGAAACCCTGGAATTTTTTTGAAAAAACTAATTTGAGATTTTGTATTTGTCTATGTTTGTACCAATTTTCAGCGTTCTAGCGTTTATGGTTTCTGAGATATATGGAAAAATAAAATAAAAATTCAAAAGTTGATAACCCCTGACTGAAACAAAAATTCAAAATTCCGAGTATAAAAGTTTTGTAGGCCTGTAACTGTTTATATATTCTGAAATTTTAGGCTCTGTAAATTGAGCGGATCAAAAGTTATAAGGGGGGGACGGACACACAGACACACAGACACACACACACACACACACACACAGACACACACACACACAGACACACGAAATGTTCTACTCCGAATTCTGAGTAAATCCGTGTATGGAACATATATGCTGCGAAGCCTCTAAGTTGGTGATTTTTGACTTCAAAGTTGGAAAAGCCATGAAAAAAGTAGACCTCTCCATACAATTCTCGCGTATTCTGGCTTGATACATTGTCGATATGTTAAGAGAACAAAGTTCTCCTGAACAAATCGACAGTTGGATTATTGAATATTTTCAGATATTTTGTTTTCTATACAACATGTAGGTATGTATGTCAAGATAGGATAGTATGGAAGAAGATCCTTTTTCCTACCCAGAATATGCAAATTGCATGATGGTATGTATGTATGTTTGGAGATGAAGTAACAAACTATTAAGTCTTCTTACATATTGTGTATAGGCGACTGCCATACAAAATGTATGAAGCGATGTCGTCACTAAATTCAATTTTTAAAAAAATTGTTAAAAAAAAATTGAGATCTTCTACTACAATGTAAATATTTTTTATAGAAAATTAAATTATCTAGTTGGGGTGTTTCGGCTTTTTTCGATAATTGTAAAAGTTTTGGAAATATAGGCAGTTAAACTCATAAATTTATCATAAAAAAAATATTTTTCTTAATAAAAAATGTTTGAGAAACCCTGGAATTTTTTTGAAAAAACTAGTTTGAGATTTTGTATTTGTCTATGTTTGTACCAATTTTCAGCGTTCTACCGTTTATGGTTTCTGAGATATATGGAAAAATAAAATAAAAATTCAAAAGTTGATAACCCCTGACTGAAACAAAAATTCAAAATTCCGAGTATAAAAGTTTTGTAGGCCTGTAACTGTTTATATATTCTGAAATTTTAGGCTCTGTAAATTGAGCGGATCAAAAGTTATAAGGGGGGGACGGACACACAGACACACACACAGACACACACACACACAGACACACACACAGACACACACACACACAGACACACGAAATGTTCTACTCCGAATTCTGAGTAAATCCGTGTATGGAACATATATGCTGCGAAGCCTCTAAGTTGGTGATTTTTGACTTCAAAGTTGGAAAAGCCATGAAAAAAGTAGACCTCTCCATACAATTCTCGCGTATTCTGGCTTGATACATTGTCGATATGTTAAGAGAACAAAGTTCTCCTGAACAAATCGACAGTTGGATTATTGAATATTTTCAGATATTTTGTTTTCTATACAACATGTAGGTATGTATGTCAAGATAGGATAGTATGGAAGAAGATCCTTTTTCCTACCCAGAATATGCAAATTGCATGATGGTATGTATGTATGTTTGGAGATGAAGTAACAAACTATTAAGTCTTCTTACATATTGTGTATAGGCGACTGCCATACAAAATGTATGAAGCGATGTCGTCACTAAATTCAATTTTTAAAAAAATTGTTAAAAAAAAATTGAGATCTTCTACTACAATGTAAATATTTTTTATAGAAAATTAAATTATCTAGTTGGGGTGTTTCGGCTTTTTTCGATAATTGTAAAAGTTTTGGAAATATAGGCAGTTAAACTCATAAATTTATCATAAAAAAAATATTTTTCTTAATAAAAAATGTTTGAGAAACCCTGGAATTTTTTTGAAAAAACTAGTTTGAGATTTTGTATTTGTCTATGTTTGTACCAATTTTCAGCGTTCTACCGTTTATGGTTTCTGAGATATATGGAAAAATAAAATAAAAATTCAAAAGTTGATAACCCCTGACTGAAACAAAAATTCAAAATTCCGAGTATAAAAGTTTTGTAGGCCTGTAACTGTTTATATATTCTGAAATTTTAGGCTCTGTAAATTGAGCGGATCAAAAGTTATAAGGGGGGGACGGACACACAGACACACACACAGACACACACACACACAGACACACACACAGACACACACACACACAGACACACGAAATGTTCTACTCCGAATTCTGAGTAAATCCGTGTATGGAACATATATGCTGCGAAGCCTCTAAGTTGGTGATTTTTGACTTCAAAGTTGGAAAAGCCATGAAAAAAGTAGACCTCTCCATACAATTCTCGCGTATTCTGGCTTGATACATTGTCGATATGTTAAGAGAACAAAGTTCTCCTGAACAAATCGACAGTTGGATTAAATAAATAAATAAACATTTATTGAGATGAAAAGAAGTTTACATACAAACACATAGACATATCAAAAATGAAAAGAAAAACAACCTTTCTGACTCAAAAGGACCATGCTCAGCTATGTTGCAGGAAGACAAGCCTCCCAGCAGCTGATTTTCAGCATGTCATGATCCTATTGCTTATGTAATATAATACAATACGAGATCTACTTTATTAATTTATATGCAGATAAATATAAATACAAAAAAAATCATAAAATGCTCCAAAAATACACATATATAAATATACACATATACATAAATATACATACACGCACATACATATTTATTTATAACTAGTTGCATGTAACACATGAGATCCAACTGTCGATAGCGATAGTATGTATAGTTGAAGAATATGTACCAAACTATAAATTATTATAAATATATTAAGTCTTCTTACATATTGTGTATAGGCGACTGCCATACAAAATGTATGAAGCGATGTCGTCACTAAATTCAATTTTTAAAAAAAAGGTTAAAAAAAAATGAGATCTACTACAATTTAAATACTTTTTATAGAAAATTAAATTATCTAGTTGGGGTGTTTCGGCTTTTTTCAATAATTGTAAAAGTTTGGAAATATAGGCAGGTAAACTCATAAATTTATAATAAAAAAAATATTTTTGTAGGCCTAAAACTGTTTATATATTCTGAAATTTTGAGCTCTGTAAATTGAGCTAATCAAAAGTTATAAGGGGGGGGGGGACACACACACACAGACACACACACACACACACAGACACACAGACACACGAAATGTTCTACTCCGAATTCTGAGTAAATCCGTGTATGGAACATATATGGTGCGAAGCCTCTAAGTTGGTATTTTTTGACTTCAAAGTTGGAAAAGCCGTGAAAAAAGTAGACCTCTGCATACAATTCTCGCGTATCCTGGCTTGAAACATTGTCGATATGTTAAGAGAACAAAGTTCTCCTGAACAAATCGACAGTTGGATTAAAATCCTTTTTTACAAGTATAATACTAGTTGCATGTAACACATGAGATACAACTGTCGATAGCGATAGTATGTATAGTTGAAGAATAAGTACCAAACTATTAACCCATAAATACAAATTATTTAATATTTTAAGATATTTGGTTTTCTACACAACACATGTACCTAGGTATGTATGTCAATATAGGATAGTATGGAGGTCAGTCCTTTGATCCTACCCAGAATATGAAAACAGCATGATGGTATGTATGTATGTTTGGAGATTAGTATCAAACAATTAAGTCTTCTTATATATTGTGTGTAGGCTACTACGATACAAATTGTATGAAGCACTAAATTCAATTTTTATAAAAATTGTTAAAAAAAGTTTGAGATGTGCTAATACATATTTTATATTTTTTATAGAAAATTAAATTATCTAGTTGGGGTGTTTCGGCTTTTTCGATATTTTTAAAATATTTGGAAATATAGGCAGGTAAACTTATAAATTTATCATAAAAAAAATATTTTTCTTAATAAAAAATGTTTGAGAAACCCTGGAATTTTCTTGAAAAAATTAATTTGAGATTTTGTATTTTTCTATGTTTATACCAATTTTCAGCGTTCTAGCTTTTATGGTTTCTGAGATATATGGAAAAATAAAGTAAAAATTCAAAAGTTGATAACCCCTGACTGAAACAAAAATTCAAAATTCTGAGTATAAAAGTTTTGTAGGCCTATAACTGTTTATATATTCTGAAATTTTGGGCTCTGTGAATTGAGCGGATCAAAAGTTATAAGGGGACACACACACACACACACACAGACACACACACACACACACACACACACACACACACACACACACACACACACACACACACACACACACACACACACACACACACACACACACACACACACACACACACACACACACACACACACACACACACACACACACACACACACACACACACACACACACACACACACACACAGACACACGAAATGTTCTACTCAGAATTCTGAGTAAATCCGTGTATGAACATATATGCTGCGAAGCCTCTAAGTTGGTGTTTTTTGACTTCAAAGTTGGAAAAGCCGTGAAAAAAGTAGACCTCTCCATACAATTCTCGCGTATTCTGGCTTGATACATTGTCGATATGTTAAGAGAACAAAGTTCTCCTGAACAAATCGACAGTTGGAATATCAGAAGTAGGTACAATATAACTTTATACAGTAGTAAATAAAATGTATAGGTAAGTTAAAGTTTAAGTCATAAGTGTATACTATATATATTTTTTTAATTAGTGGATTAGGCTACTCTACTAGGCTATGCCTGTCCCAGAGTAGCGTTATATAAATCAGTTCTATTATTTTTATTCGTCATAGTGTTAGTTAATTTTAATAAGGTTTATATGTTTTGTACACACATTTATTTATACACACCCACACACATAAATACACATAAATTCTTACATACTTCACACTACTGTTGCGAGGCCAGAAGCATTGCTCGACAATTCTCTTTAAAAAAATAGATTTTTTCCACTGATTTTAGCGGTGGAGGCAAATCATTCCAACATTTTGTTGCAGCGTATTTGAAACTGCCTTCAATATTATTCTTTGTTCATGTTAAAGTAATTACAACTTTATTTATTTCCATTATTGAATTCTTCAAATATTTTGAATCTGTTGTATTTGTTTAAATTAAAACTCTTTATTAAACACACAAGTATATTGTTTTATTTATTGTTCTTATCTACATACATTAGCCTAGTCGAAAACAATATGGAAAAATATTGACTCATCTATAATTATGATACAAAACAAATGTACATCAAATAATTTGTAAGATTTATTGCGTGTATCATACTATGCTGACATTTTGAAATATAATTTAGTGATACTGTTAAAACGTTCGCGGAAGTACTATGTAGATACACACAGTTCTCTATCAATTGAATTTTCGAAATTCTGTGTGCCGGTAAAATATCACGGGAAAGTATCGTCCCTCTTTATTTACGCAGGAAGAATAAACATGTCATGTTGTTTAATATTATCGAAATATGATATAATATACCTAGTACTGTCAATATTAGCATTGTTTAAAGGAGATACATTATATTGCATCTATCTGTGTTGTCAAATAACTTTCTTGTAGATCGTTGATCTACAAGAAAGGGTAAGGCAGTCATGTCAAAGATACGGCCCGCAGGCCGCATTCGGCCCCCTGGCTGTATCAATACGGCCCGCGATCGCAATGTGTCACAGAAAGAAGAATCATGTATTTTTAGTGCTCGATTTCTCTACGGAAGTTTTAAAATACGTACACTATCACATCAAAATAATTACCCTCTTTTATAACTTTGATATGATTTTTAACAACCGTATATTATATACTATATAATTAAATAAATAAAATATTATAATAATTCAGTACTTTTTTATTTGAATCTGGCCCGCCTATAAATTCTAAATTTAATATATGGCCCTCTGCAAAATTGAGTTTGACACCCCTGGGGTAAGGGTAGTGAAGGTAACTATTCAACTAATGTCACACCTCAATTTTAGATTATTTGCAATTTGATGGGTCTGAGTCAAATTGAAAACGCCGTTCGTTATCGCATGTGATTTGAAGTTTGTTGTCCGTTGTTTTAGAAATTTTTTCTACAAAAAACGTCAAATCCCACACAAAAAAAGTGCTTGGCGAAAATGAACAGCGTTTTCAATTTGACCCAGGGGTATTGTCATTAAATGGCGCCTAATCCTTGCTTCTCTGGACTGAAGACGCTGTTAGTATTTACAATACGAGACCACGATGTTATACTACATACCTACGTTCGCGTTTGATAGAAAAATTATAGCACAATATCATTTAATTAGACTCTGCGCAATACTCGATTCAACGAAAGAATATACTTGCAACGAGATAGGTACATGACATGATGGGCCATTGTGTTTGACATTTGATGTACCTACATAGGTAAGTAGGAGTGTAAATAAAAAATATATGTAGACTGTGAGAATTGTGGCTTAGTTGGTATAAATATATACAAAGTATCTACTTCATAAAATGTAGGTGCGTTCGAATATCGGGGACGGAATTGTATGTAACTATACGGGCAATTTTGGCAATAAATCATGACATGGCATGATTAACCTTGAAAAGCTAACATCATTTTTCAATATTGTAACAAACACATAACATTCAATGACTAAGATAAAGTTGAACATGATCGAGGTTAATTTGTATAAACGCAAAAGGGTGTTGAAATAAAATTTCCAATAAACTGAATGTTCGTGTTGTTTTTTTGATAATAAAAACTAATTACTTATTTATTAAAATATCGCAACATACTAATTTGTTTTAAAAATCTTTGTCTATGGATTTGTTATTTGAATGGAGTAAAATTTGAAAAGATCGGAACCAGTTCAAGTAACTTAAGGTGACGGGATAGACTCCAAGGTATTTTTTGGATGCTCATTACGCCGTACTCCTAAAAGTTACGTCTTCAACAAAAATATATATTATTTTCTCATTATTTATCTATACAATGGCCTGATACACTTGATTTATTTTGTGTACTTTTTTCGTACCTTATATTTTTTTAAATAATACCTGTTTTCTCAGATTTTTTATCCAGAACTCAAAACTTATAAGGTTTAGAAATATGAATGTTTTTTTTAAATGATAGGTATTGTATAATTCTAAACATTATCTGGATACGTTTTCACACAATGTTCTAAGTTTTAATGAAAAAATCAAATAAACCATAGTATTTTATGAAACGCTCGATTCAAATACACCAACATGGGCGCATACGATTGTAATCTTTAAGGACGTACATTCTAATACAATGGTTTCAAAGTTTGCATTTGAGTCGCTTACATTGCCTTACCCTGCCCCTAAAGTAAACCAAAAATATTTAAAACGAAACAGATTTCCTGTTAAATGAATTTTTTCAGCAAGTTCCGTCATTATCTACATAACTAAATATAAAATGTATCATATCAATAAGTTGTGTATTATCCAATGGTTCTGTGTTAGTGAATATGAAATCAATTTATTGAATCTATTTATATCTATCATGATCAAACAATTATGTTAATGGAAATAAATTGGTGATCAAATTTATTGAGAATTATATTACCTACACTGAATAATTTACACAATGATTTTATTTTACAGAGACAAACGTGATTTGATCATTATTGAGGTTTGAAGAAAACGTTATGAAATTTTTTTATGCGATATAATTAATATTATCTTATAGGAATCGTATTTTTGTAGAATCAATGAACAAATACATCTACATTTTAAAATACAATAATTTTCTATCTTGTCTAAATAACTACATTTCCAAATGTTAGTAAATCTTCGCTTTTGGACATATTCGTTCATCCAAGATTTACACGGGCCAATGAAATTTTCTTACGTAGATACATCCACTTTGACCTCTGTCAGAAAGAACTAAAAATAAAATCAATATAATTTATTATTCAATTTCTTTTTGCTTATTACATTTGCAAACAACAAAATATATTGAATTAAGGAAAAATTGGAGAAGACAAGACGGATGGACGACTGACGACAAAAGGGTTGGTTGAGTAATCTGTGAAGATAAAATAATATTTCTTGGCGGTTAGGCGTCTAATATATTTTTATTCTTACAAACTTTTAGTTTAGATCATACAAATTGCTTTTTTATTTAATAAAAATATGACCATCACTCTTTATTAGAAAAACACATAGCTTGTTAGGTACGTGGTAATACATTTAAGATATTGAATTTTCAATTACTAATAGGTCAAATGAAAAATATAGTTAATAAAAAAATACCCCCTATTCAGTAACTATTGTAACTAAAATAGAAACGTTCGAAAATTGTAGATTTTAGATTTACGGTCTTATTTCAGCGTTATAAAATATCAACTTGGACTAAATGGAATAGGAACGTACCTATTTTGGCCGGAACGTTCTTAAAAAGTTACTGAATTAGACGTTTTTTGAATATTTATGAAAATTATTAAATTTTCATCATTTTCATAATGATTCAAAATACGCCTAATTCATAACTTTTTAAGAACGTTCCGGCCAAAATAGATACGTTCCTATTCCATTTAGTCCAATTATACATTTTATAACGCTGAAATAAGACCGTAAATCTAAAATCTACAATTTTGGAACGTTCCTATTTCATAACAGATTTTTAATTATCTCAATAGAGACGAAGTTGGAATATTTATTGTAGGAGAACCGGGAAATCAAGGCACCTACAGGGCTTACGACCTGTCATCGGCTGGTTTACGTGATCACTTTATGCGCTTGCGCAACGTTCACCAATTATGCCTTTTTAATGAGATCCCTATCAATTCAATTTTGAAAGTTCTATATATTGTAATACTGAAATTTTTTTCGTTTGAAAATAAGGAATTTTTACTACAGCCATCTATGGGTGAAATTATGAACAACAATCTTATTATTTTTTATTTATTTTGTTGTAACGCCATCTATTGAGAGAATTGGTTTTTTTGTAAATAATGAAAGCTACAATTCTTATATCTGAGGTGACAATACATTTTTCGCATAGAAGTCACTCCTGAATTGCGCCAGACTTATAAGGTCATTTTTGTCTTATTTACCTACTTGTACCAATGTATAAGTAATCGAATATTTTTATTATTGCATATGCGCAATAATAAAAATATTCGATTGGTTTTTTTTCTCTGTCGTTAAAAAAAAAAAAATTAAAAATCTGTTAAAAAATATCTTTGACTCCCGACAGGGAAAAAAATCCAATGTTTGCGCATATGCAATAATAAAAATATTCGTTCCTATTTTAGTTACAATAGTTACTGAATACGGGGTACTATAGTACAATTGTATAAACAAATAGAACAACAGGATAAATTTAATAATGTGGATGTCCAGACCAGACCAGATAAATAGAACCAACAATAAAGGTGGCCGCAGATAGGAAGGAGTGGAGAAAGGGATTGTAAATGGTGTGTTACATAGTAACTGCACTAATAGACCTCACTCTTGAGGTCTATTAGCAATAAAAAGAAAGTGTAATATAATGAATGGAAGTTAATGTTAGTGGTTCGGAAATTTTAGAAGGAATAAACTATGAACGAGTTGACAATTGGCGAGCATTTATGATATAAAAGTTGGGTTAGAAATACAGTGATGGCGAGTTCGAATCCTGTAACGACCGATTTCGTTCATCTATAGCGCAAGCATTACTGCGTAGTTAAGCGAATGTACGAGGATGTATATGTAATTGTTACAAGGATAAATTCATTTAAAAAAAAATAGACACCCCACGTGGACGAAGGAGTCCAGCAAACTGCGATGGATGCTATAAGAGATATTTGATAAAAAATCTAAATGAATGTATGTCAAAACAATGCTACATGTAAAGGAAATACCAAAATATATATATCGCATTATGATATAAGTGAACATATTATAAAAATTTTCTATTACAATTAATTTTGAGCATATAAAAAAACATGCTGCCTTATTTTCATAATGAGGCCATGTAACATAGTAAAAAATATACGTCTTCAAACTTTTGAAATATTATATTTGAGAAAACAATTCATATCGGAACCTGAGCACTGAGCGTATATTATTATCTAACGAAAACAAATACCTTTTGATGTTTAATTATGAGAGGTAGGTACACTGAAGAAAAATTTAACTGGATATTTCAAAATTTCATTTCATGTCGTTTCTTTTTCTTCTTCTTATAATAAAAGTTAATATAAAGATAATATATTACATTTAATACCTAGTGATCTTCGATCTTGCACTCAGTCTAAGATTATCGTACAAAGATTAATGTTCGTTTATACTTAGTCCTTTTCTTTCATTCTCGGTCTTTTCTTTCGTAGGTCTTGAACTTTTTTCCATATTTCAAACCTTCTTAATTGTGATCTTTCATGCTCTGTCTTAGCAGAGTATCAGTATTGTACGGCTTACCAACTGTGCCGACCGCCGTAGCACAGTTGGTAAGCCGTTTGGTTTCTGTGCGGGCGTCTTGGGTTCGATCCCTGCCGAGGAGAAATTTATTTAAATTCATTTCTCACGCTAATATTGCTTCTCTGGGCTGGAAACACTGGTTAGTAGGAAAAAAATTGCCATATGGCAATAAACTTGCGCAGGGTGCAAGAAAGTGTTTATTATTATTATTTATTATACTCAGTGATAGCTTATTAGAACTCGGTAGCTTATTAGAACTTCTTCTTGAAATGTGTCTTTGGCGGAGCTTGGGTTGTTTATTGCGTATTTATTTTGTATTTAATGTATTTGTAAAAAATACAAAACGGCATTCGGCTGCGATTCTTTGGTGAAATATAAATATAGTTTTAGCTAAGATTTTTAAATGTCAGGAAGATCGTTTTGGAACTGGTCATCATTGTCACGTAAATTCATCATTGAACTTTTCTTTTATTATATATCCAAATTACAAGTTTCTATAAATCAATATTCTGATTCAGCTGTACGAGTTTAAGAAGATAGGTACACTCCGGGACCAATCAATTTTTTATAGACAGCTTAATACTTAATTACAACATTATATTGAGGAGTGAGCATTAAACAGGAAATTAAACGTAATTAGGATGATAATATATTATGTCAATAAACAATACTTACCTATCTACATAAGTATAATATGATAATTATATATATATTATGACACGAACGAGCTATTATTGAGACATTAATAAAATTGCGGGCTTCCCATGTCAATATGGTTCGTGTATAATTACTTATATAACTACAAAAAAATGACGCGTAAAAATGTTATCTGTTATCACTGATGTAAAACGATATACACATAGAGAATGATATAAAAACAAATTTAAAATTTATTAAGGATATTTATAAAAATACGTCAATTTAACAAATTTTCAAAAATGTTTCGCTAAAATTTGAAAAAAATATGTCACTATAAAATTCCGAAACGATTTTAAAATCCCCAAATGTAATACAAGACAAATACAAAATAATTACATTTATTCGGTAATAAAATGTTTCAATTGCCACCCAAATGAATAAACAATCTAAATTGGTGTATGTAATGGTCAAAAATTGTTGTTAGCACAAAAATTCTCGTAACAAATCTAAAAAATAACAATGGACACCTTTGTGGCTTAGTTATATATCTAACAACTGTGTCAAATGTTTCGAGTACGATTCCCGCTGGAGACCCAGTGTTAGATTATGTTTTCAGTCTAGATCTGTGAGACGTTTAGCATCAACATAAAGTCCCCCTCAGTTGGAATTTGACACAGCACCTGTTATTTATCAGTGGCGTAGCTATCTAAAGCAGGGTCATGCAAAGCATGATGGCCCAGCGTGACATGGGGCCCAAATTTCAAAACATTCAAGTATGAAAAAAGAATGTAAATTTCAACATATATCAAAAGATTAACATAATACACAAAATTTAAATTAATTAAAAAAACATAACTTAGGTATTTCTAGTTTTTCAAATATTAAATCAAAGAATACGAGTCATTGAAATCATGAATTTGTTTTTAATATCTCTTCACTTTTAGTCAATTAAGTATGTAATTCACAAATCCGCCTCTATTGGTGGCTGTGCCTTATTAAAAAAAGTATGTAATTATTTATTTTGTACAAACATGTAGATAAAATAATTTCATTTATTGTATTATAAAAATATTCTTCTTCTTCTTCGATGGCGCTACAGCCCAAATCGAGCCTTGGCCTCCGTTAACTTTCGCCTCCATCCAATCCTGTCCTCTGCTGCCACTTTCCAGCTCCTCTCTTGGAGAAGCTGAGCCGCATCCTTTTTGACCTCATCTTCCCACCGCAGCCTTGGTCTTCCTACCCTTCTTCTCCCACCTGGGTGTCCAGTCATGATTCGTTTCGGCACCCGTGAGGTTGGCATTCGTTGTACATGTCCAGCCCATCTCAGCCTAAGTAATTTCATGTGCGTTGAGATACTTGGGGTCTGGTATATGTTGTACAACTCATCGTTGCGTCTAATGCGCCATTCATCGCCATCCTTCACGGGGCCGCATATTCTACGCAGTACCTTTCTTTCAAAGGTGTCCAGCGTTTCAGACATCTTCGCCGTTATGGTTAATGTCTCGCATCCATATGCCAACACTGTTCTGACAATGGGCCCTTATTAATTTTTGCACGAGGGCCCTAAATTTTTTGTCACCGTTAGTTGCCCGGGAAGCAACATAAAATAAAAATTATTTTTTTGTCGAAAAACTTATATGGAATCATTTATATCACATTCGTATATATAGTACACTCTGCCTTCCCCAAGTAGGTATACGGCGTGATGGTATGTATTCGCATAGTACATACGACTGTTAATATAATGATAAAATATTATACACATGAGTTTATTTATACATTTAACATTTTCGATTCAATAATTAAAAAGTAAAAATTAGACAAATTAAAAAATAAGTCAGCAAACTGCAAGTATAAGGGGCGATGACAATTATTGAATGAATATCAAAATTTTAAAACTGAAATTTTTTTTAAGTAAAATGTAAATAAATATTTGATCAAATTCGCCGAATCATTGGACATAGATAAAAACCTAATGTACGTTTCACAACGATATTTAAAAATTCACGATGCGCACCAAAGTTTTCATATTTATTTCAATGTCTACGGTGAATTAGTACAGAAATAATAATTTGTGTTGTTTCAATTGTCCAGAGGTCAAAATATTCCTATCAAAAACACGTTTAAAATTACAATTTATTTGGTCGAGTTTAATGCTTGATGTGTGTGTGTGTCTGTTTTATCGTAATTGATAGTGTTTACAAATAAAGCCACATAGAATATTATCACTGACCACGTTGTCGTGTTGATTTTAAGTGAGGCATTAAGGTCAGGGAAATAGGAGGACGAGATGATAGCCATAATTTTAATTAAGATATAGTCATAATTTTAATTAACAAACAAATATTTACGATCAGTATAGTTATGTTTTTGAATGCTGGACCACATGCTTAAACTGAACGCGCATTGCATTTTTAAAAACAATACTAGAATTTTTATGACAAACTTTTTAACATCTCGATAGAGACGATGTTGTAATATTATAGAAGAATCAGGAACTCAAGGCACCTACAGGGCTTACGATCTGTCATCGGCTGGTTTACGTGATCACTTAATGCGCTTGCGTAACGTTTACCAATTATGCCTTCTTATTGAGTTCCCTTATCAATGCACATTTTGAAAATTCTATATATTTAATAATGAGTAACAAATCGCCTGAAAAAAGGACATAATTACTATTGCCATCTATGAAGTAACGAAGAAACCTTTTATTAACGCCATCTATTGAGAAGTTGGTTTATTTATAAACAATGAAAGCTGTTGAAATATCATTTGACTTCCGACAGGGAAAAAAATCCAATGTATATGCATTTATAAAAATATTCGACATAGATTTTTTAAATTTATATTACTGGATAGTCTCAGCACTCAACAGCGGCATTGCTCGAAAAAAAGCAGCATTGCGATGTATAAATTACGCTGGTAAAAGGGACCAAAGCAAATTGACTATAAAATTTGTTTGACGGTGTTCAATGCTTTGAACTACCTAGTACCAAAATACATTCAAGTATGTCAGAGAAAAGGCAGTTCGTCTAGATTGAAGAGCAATAGCATCTAAAGGGAGGTGGAGAGAGTAAACATATGATCGATGTTTCAGTGGTCCTACGAACTGAAATGGGTTAACTCCAGATGTCCAGTGTTCAATGGAAATTGCATATAACTACTACTTTTGAACGCCTTAAAAAGCTAATTTTTATTTTTCTGAGACTTAGAAATGTAATTCAAACAAACTTGCTTAAAATAATATATTTGTCACTATTTCAATCCTTCTTACAATATGGCATCATATGTTGGGGGGAGCATTTAACCACTTTAGTGCCTTTAGAGGTTTTTCAAAGATTCATTATTTAAATTATATTAAAACAGAACTTTGATTATCCAACCATTAATGTATTTCGAGAATTTAAAGTCTCAACTGTTGAAAATATCTATAAAAAAATCTCATTGTTCCAAATTCATAAATATATTCATACAAATTAAAACCAATTGTCATTTTCTACATTAAGCAGCAAAATAAATTCACAAGGATGTATTACCATCCCTCTAAGTAAAAAGGTACTAAGTGGTTTGATGAACTTCCTTTGAGTTTTAGATTCGAAAAAAAAATAATATATTAAAGAATAAAATCAAAAAATTGCACTGATTTAATTTTGTTTATTTCATTCTTGTTTTTGTATAGCTTCTTATTTATTAGTAGATGTGCAATGTTTTGACGAATGTAGCAATATAAAATAGATATTCCCCTCTTTTAACACGAGATTTTATCTCTTATTATGAATCTATCATGGAACATGTAAACCTTTTAACTGTATTTTATATGTAAATTTGTATTGATTTGTTTAATAATAATAAAAAAAAGCATGAGCACCTCCTCATAAAGACGAAAAACAGCTTTGTTTCGTAGTATATGGAAGTAAAATGATATTTTAACTACATGAAATTGAATAAAGTTGATCAGTCGACATAGCTCTTCTATAAACCATGTTGATAACCTAACTACCCGAAGGTGAGTAATCCATAATGATGGTCTCACACCCTCGTGTCGCGTTAGACAAATAATCTGAATTACTATTGACAATCACAAAGAGGTTATCGAGGAAAATAGAGTTATAGAATGGCAAATAGCAATCTCAGGCAATATAAAATACCATTTTTATGTTTAGTTTGTTCATTACAATCGCACCCTTTCAACCGTCTGAAATTGCAAATTTCATTACATCTCCTCATAACGCTCCAATCAAATATTTTTCCCAGACAATAAAAAATCACATTTTATAATTGAATTTGAAGCAGACAATTGATTTCGATGATTAGATAATAACTCGGTGATTTAGATTGATTGATTTTCAATTTGAAATTCATTTTTGTGATAGTCAAATTGATGAATTTGTTCGAGTGAAATATAAAACTATTTGATTATGGTGAAAATTAAAGCACTCATAGAATAAAAGACTAAACTAACGATTGCCTAATTTAGTGGTTTTATAATGAAACAATTATGTGAACAAGTCGACGACAGTCCGGTTTATAATAAAGAAAATAAATATTCTTCTTCGTCTCTGTTGAGCTAATATGATTAATCAGAAACTGTTATACCTACTCATACATTCATTTTAAATCTCCATTACTACCTAAAATACCTCTCCATTACTCCGTTGCTTTTACAATAATTTCTTAACGGTACCATATAGAATACATACTTTTAAGTTTCGCCATTATGTATTAGTATTAAATAGTTAGCCCATTGTACAACTAACATTTTAAGTTAAATCGACTTTATATTTTTTTTATGTTGGTTTGAATGAATAGCTAAGAGGCGATTAACTTATCATAAACGTAAAAAATAAACACGCAATAAAACGAAAAAAATGGGTGCACTAGTACAGAATATTTATAAAGAATAAACAGACGATTTCGTAATAGTTATTTATTTTTGTGCTGAGAAATAAGCTGTCATTATAAAAGGCAGGGAAAGGCATAATATGTTGTGCTATTATTTCAGACTTTACATATATAACATAATATTAATATTCACTTTGATTGTCTCGATGCTATCATCCCACAAAGAAGTGACATCTATCGGGATCACATTTGAAACTTTCGTAAATCGAATCAAATTATTTATTTTCGAAAATGGAAAATTTCTACAATTCGTTATTCTACTTTAAATACGCAGATTTCGCAGAGGTGAAAATAGACACGTCAACAGGTTTTGTAATGTTGTTTTAATTGGATTATCCTGTAGTGGTACAACTTAACTAATGGAGGTTTGTTTATTTCAATTAAATAACTTTTTTTGTACAAAGCTGTTCACCTCCTGGTTGCTTCCATCTCCACACCAAAGAAAATAAAATAAAACAAATAGAAAATAATATTAAAATCAGAAGGGAATTCAAATTTAATTAAATAAAGCATTAAATTGGTGATTGAAAGATTATATATGAGTCTAATAAAATAAAGTGAAGGATTAACATGTGTAACAAAATACACGAGACAGTTAAATAAGAGATTAGAGATTAAAATGTGATTTTGTAAGTTGGATTTAGAAAGATACTTGTACCGAATGTTTTGCCGTTAAGTTTGGAATCAGAGATCTAAAATGCAATATGTAGAAAATCATTAAGTATTAGAATAATGGTAAAATAAATTCGCTTATATTTTTACAAAAAAAAACATATATGTATGTAAAACAAAAAATGGCCTCTTCACACAAATGTGTTCAAATGTTCACACGAATGTGTACGAAACGAGATCAAATTAGAGTGTTTTACTAAGGAACAAATGCACGTTTACCAAGAGTAACCAAAAACTTTAGTTACGTCAAAACGCACCGCGCACGCAACGGTTATGTCAAACAAACAATACAAAAATGAATGTTTTATTATTGTTCAGTGTTTGCAATTGAAAAAAAACATTTTTTTGTAAATTTATTGTTTGTTTTCGTTGCAACATATACAAAAAGTCTGAACCACATTACATTTTAAATTGTAATATTTGAATACAAATGAAAAGTTGGGTGAAAAAGCGATATCTCGGTAATAACTACGCAGTCCATAGTTTGACAACTGCTGTTATAAGCACAGACCATTTCAAAATAACATTACGCTTTTATTATTTGAATAGCTATACCAAAACTGACCAAAACACGTATATTAAATTTTCATTCATAATTATTTTTTACTGCAACACGAAATGATTATAAAATGTGCATACGAGGACATTTTAGAGAACTTGTTAATTATAGGGAATTGGTTTTTTGGTATCAAAAATGACAAAAAAAATTTAAATAAGTTTTATACATTGTAACCCCCAACAAAATACAAATAATACGTCCGATTCTATAACTTTTTAATAACGTTCCGGCTAAAATATGTGCGTTCCTATTCCACTACCAAGTTGATATTCTATATCGCTGAAATAGGAATGTTGTTGCTCCATGTAAGTCATGAATTAGTTAAATTCCCTATTCTATAACCGCATTTTAGTCGAATCAACTGTCAAAAGGTTCCTAATTTTAGTTCACACCTAATTCGAAGCGTACTAGTTATTTTCATAGCAGTCCGGTATTTAAGTTATGTTGAAAATATCAGTTGTATTCGGAAAATATGGATAATTTACACGTGTGGCGTTATGTTAAAAATAAACCAAAGAATATTAGTCCAGATCAATTGAAATGTTAGGCATAAATAAACATGGCCGAACAGTGCGCAGTATGCATGCGTAGTCTGCGCCATAGACAATTTGAATTCAAAGTATTATCTACGGTGCACTATTTTTGAAGATTTTAGTTTTAGGAACAACGTCAGTTACAGAATACGAAATTAAGTTCAAATGATATTAATTCTAAAATTTTAGAACGTTCCTAATTTAATTCAAAAAGTCACTGAATTTGATGTAGGTAGATACTGCCATATTTTGTTACTATTATCTATACATGTGCATAATGAGCAAGTGTAGTTTAACAATTATTTGTTAGGAATGATAAAAACTTGGGTTGCAGTGCCATGAGCCCCTATATTTAACATTAACCGTTATAAGATACCGTTATATTATAGTTTAGAATTTTAGAAACACACTATAAGCTCAGTATTATACTAGTTGCATGTAACACATGAGATCCAACTGTCGATAGCGATAGTACCTATAGTTGAAGAATAAGTACCAAACTATAAACCCATAAATACAAATTATTTAATATTTTAAGATATTTGGTTTTCTATACAACACATGTACCTAGGTATGTATGTCAATGTGTGTAGTATGGAGGTCAGTCCTTTGATCCTACCCAGAATATGAAAACAGCATGATGGTATGTATGTATATTTGGAGATTAGTATAAAGTCTTCTTAGATATTGTGTGTAAGCTACTACCATACAAATTGTATGAAGCAATGTCGTCACTATATTCAATTTTTATAAAAATTGTTAAAAAAAATTTGAGATGTGCTAATACAATGCTAATATTTTTTATAGAAAATTAAATTATCTAGTTGGGGTGTTTCGGCTTTTTTCGATATTTAAAAAAAAAATGGAAATATAGGCATTTAAACTCATAAATTTATCATAAAAAAAATATTTTTCTTAATATAAAATGTTTGAGAAAGCCTGGAATTTTTTTGAAAAAACAAATTTGAGATTTTGTATTTGTCTATGTTTATACCAATTTTTAGTGTTCTAGCTTTTATGGTTTCTGAGATATATGGAAAAATAAACCAAAATTTCAAAAGTTGCTAACCCCTGACTGAAACAAAATTCACAGTTCTGAGTATAAAAGTTTTGTAGGCCTATAACTGTTTATATGTTCTGAAAATTTGGGCTCTGTAAATTGAGCGGATCAAAAGTTATAAGGGACACACACACACCACACACATACACACCACACACACGCACACACAGACACATACACACACACACACACACACACACACACACACACACACACACACACACACACACACACACACACACACACACACACACACACAAAACTCACATAAAATGTTCTACTCCAAATTCTGAGTAAATCCATGTATGTGAACATATATGCTGCGAGGCCTCTAGTTGGTGTTATTAGCATGCAAAAAGTCCACTACGCCATACAAAATTTTCCTTCGTACACCCATCTTGGCTTAATAATGTCGATTCATTCAGAGAATTGAATTCTCATGAACGAATCGACAGTTGGATTATATGTAATATCAAAATATGGAGATGTTTATTTTGGCAGTTAATCTTGGAGAATTTAAGCGAGTATTTTCTCTTTTTGCTACATATTATGGATAAATTAAATGATAATGTTATTCCTTAGAAATAATACCCATTGAAATCTCATGGGCATATAATAATTATTTTTCTTCATCTGGATTTGTTCTTTATGTATTTATTACATAAACTGATTACCGGTAAATAGCTTGTTAAATCTTTCAAATAAAAAAATAACATTTTTATTTTTTGTGTTCAGTAATTAAAATGTGCCACAATAAGGACAAAATATAAATCATAACATTTGGAAAAAATAAATATGAGATTTATTTTGTTTAACACATTGAATCTATTTGCCTTTAGATTACACATAATATTTATTTATTTAAACACTTTATTGTACATTACTTAATAGCTAGTACAAATGGCGGATAAATATTATTTATTTATAAGCAATGAAAAGGTATGTATAATACTAACATATCATTTTCCTATTTTACAAAGTCGCATATTGGAAACATTATAATATTTTGAGCACCTCACAAATCCAGTATCACAAAAATGATACAATATTTTTGTTATTCTGGTTAGAAACTAGTTGGATTTATATGTACCTTCTTATTCTGTCTCAATTTAGGCAGTTAAGTAATACCAAAGGAACTTTATATTTATTTCGTCTTTCGTTATTTTATTTGTTGCCACGTATCAAATATGCTTTATCCGATATTTCAATGTAGTGGATAGTAAAATTGAATGTGGTTACACAGGATTATTGAAAGCATATTCCAGACAGATAGCTAATATACATAATAATAGTGATTACTGTTAACGATATGGCGACGTGAAATTTATCAATAGATCAGACTGAATTCTTTGAAAGAATGTGCATCAGATGATCGTCAAACTTAGTGAAGTCGAAAGCATGCACACTTTATTATTTAGGGGCTAATAACATAACATTGGCACAATAGATATAGGATATAAATAATCCAAAGAGACATTTTGTAAGTTAGCAGAAAGTGTTTTGTAATGGATCTATCTATTACAGGTCTTTGGGATGCGAGAAAAATAGAACAAAATCTTTTCGTAAATCTACTCCTGAACACATTATAGCTTCAAAAAATGATTCATAGGCGTAATGCGTCCCGTAAAATAATGGAGTTCTGTGAAAGTGGTCATTATTATTTCTATATGCGAATGCGCCATTTCACCACGCGATGATCCTTGATCGAGTGAATGATAAAAGAAGGAAGGGATATCCTGACTAAAGAATATTTGTGACTGGATTGACGATGTGACCGCCAGCTTGCCAGCTTACACGTATTTTTAAAAATTAGTTTTTGCAACTTGAGCAGTAGCCCCGAGACCCGTTTCGGCATATTCATTTGACACACCATAACGTTACAAACAATAAATATTATTCGCGAGCTGAAGAACGGCTTTTTTGGGTAGGTACTTTTCATTCACCTAGAAACCTGAAATTCCAATTTGACATTCTTCAGCATCACAGTTAGACGAATAAAAAAGATAACAGTTTGACGTAATACCTCAATAGTCTCGCCATTCAAGAAAACTTCAGATTTCAGGTTGTGATTATATATCGAATGAATCGAAATTATGTCATATTTGACGTTCGTGGCTACAATTTTGATTTTCAGTGAGCGGTTTTTTTCGTAATGGGATTTCAAAGACAGACGCTACTTCCTTTTAATTATGCTCTCAAAGTTATTCAAAAACAGGCATTCGTTTTATATGAAGGTTTTACCTACCTTATATTTTCAAGTACCTACAAAAGTTAATATAGGTATATCACTAAATATTTGGCATATAAAAAGAAGACATGTCCTTGATTTCCACTATTTTTTTTCCAATGAAAAATCTTTTCCGTAAGCAAATATTTTTTCTTATTTGATATAAATTATAAAAAAGTCAAAGATACATTTAAGTAATGGATTTTTTAATTAAAACGTGAAAAAGTGCTATGTGCCGGCGTCATGGGTTCGATCCCCAGCAGAGGATAAATGAATACAACAGTATATTCTCACACAATTTGTACTTTTCGAGGTTTGTAAACACTGGTTAGTTGGAAGAAATTCCCATACAGCAATAAAATTGCCACTAAAGGGTGCAACAAAATGAATTAATTATTTATTTATTAAAAAAATATGTACATATTCAAAAATTAATTGTATTTAAGAATTATATAAATTGGTGCCGTATGCGATGTAAGGTTTCATGAAGAAACCACTAATTATTGATATTAGTAAACACGACAGAAAAAATGAAATATTTCTCACCGAGATTCGAATCAGGAACACCGCAACACGTTGCCATGACTTTATCACTCGGTTCTAGTGAAAACGAAGAGATAAGACATTAACAATAAGGAAACAATATCTGTAATGATAATATTATTTAAACAAATTGTTAATAGGTAATTTGATCGGTGAATTGAACGTGTAAATTATGCAAATTGTAGCATAATGTTTTTTTTTATCTTAATATTATAATAGATAAATAAGATTATATTGTATTTCCAAATGTAAATAAACATTACAAAGAAGTCAAATAATTATAAATTTAGGCAATAAATGTTCGGATATCTTCTTACCAATGAAATTTTATGACCTGAATAATGTAAACAGTTATCTTTGATGTACATTATTTAAAAATCCTTTTTGATTTAAAAAATCTAACAAAATTGAGTTCTTCCTAATATAGGTACATCGACTGAATCTAGTAACAGGAAGAAAGTTTATAATATTTTAATATTTCGTCATTTTTTTGGAACGAGAAAACATTAAAAAAAATTATCGATGTATGAAGCAAGATATTCACAAAAACGGCGCTATAGCAAACTAAGCAGCTCTAAGGGTCGTATTACGGGAGTTATTTGAGAGAAATGTAAGAAAGAGTTAAGGTCCCGTACTGTGAGAATACTGCTTACTAAACCTCATATTTTTCTTACATTATTCTTAAATAACTCATGTAATACGACCTTAAGTTAGTATGATGCGATACCAAATTGTCACATGGCGAAGACGTTACTATAATGAGCTAAACTAATAATCTGAAAAAGAACTATTCAGTGTTTTTTATTCATTAATTAATATTAAAAAAAAAACATCTAAATAACATTTAAACTATACACCATGATTCTATTCCCTTTTTCATTTGTAAAGTGTTTTTTTTTATATTTTGTTACCAAACTGATCATGATTTAACTCTCTTATATTCATTGGAAGTTTATTGAAATAATCTTCTGCCATGTATGTGTTATTTATTTATTTATTTAATACTGCTTCTCGGGCAACTAACAGGTACTATGTCAAATATTGATATAACACGCACCCAATAATAAGTTGCCACATTCTAGGGACTTGTGATATTAATCGTTTTACAGATCCAACAACACAGAAAACACAATTAAAAACTGTTGTCTCTACCGGGAATCGAACCCGGGACTTTTGGATCAGCAGTCAGACACCCTACCAACTGAGCCACGAAGAAAGTAATTTATAAAAATAATTTATAAATTTATATTTGTTTCTGGTACGGTTTTCTGTTATAAATAAGTGACATTCTTAAATGACGTTTCTTAAATATCTGTAATGGGTATTGAAATTTTCTTAAAAATATCATAAAATCTTGGTAAAAAATTAATGTGTAGGGTGGTCTCTACGTTTTTGTACTATTTCTATAGGAGTTATATGTGTAACATAAGCAGCCCCTCACGTCACGACAGAGTATTGTACAAGGTGTCTCAAAAGAAAGTTTATATTTGTATTCAGAGTGTTATGTGGAGATGTTAGACGACTTCTTGGTGCCTGAACTGCAAAACTTTCCTGGCTATAACCAAACAACATGGTTCCAGCAGGATGGAGCAACGTCACACACGTCCAATACATCTTTGCCACGAGTTCGTGAAATTTTCCCAGGCAAATTGATCTCCAGGAGATGTGAGATAAATTGGCCTCCACGCAGCCCCCTGATTTAACCCCTATGGGGTTATCTTAAATCTAAAGTTTACGCCAGTAAACCGACTTTCCTGGCGCATTTGAAAGAAAATATCCGACACGAAATGGTAGCCATCACTGAGTCCACCTGCCGAGCGGAGCCGTCACAAGTAATTTTACTGTTCGATTAAATGAGTGCTGCGAACGCAAGGGTCTACAAAGAATACATCTACCTTGGACGATATTATTTTTAAGAAATAAATTCCCAAATTGTGTACTTCAATAATAAATAAACATTTTTTCGATACACGGCTTACTTTTTTTTAATCGATCCACTAAATATAAACTTTATTTTGAGACACCCTGCAGTATTGATTGTACTAGTCCGTAATATATTGAGAACGTACAATTCTTTTTAGTCATATAGTTCCGTATTTCCAAAAATATACGTATAATTTTCAGATACCTATTACGATGAAATTATATATGCCAAATTCACGCGCGTTTATACAAGGACAGTCAGCTTTTACTGTTTTTAGCAGCTGATCGAAAACTTCAGCATCGGCAAAGACATCGGCTCAATTTTGGCCGAAACCGAAGGTTTTTTTGACTGAAGGTGGCCAAACCCGAAGCTTCGGTCGGCCGCCAGTAACTACCCGATTAGGTATGAAGCAATTCTACCTACTTAGCAATTTGAAAACATTGATTGAATTCTTAGTATAATATAGGTAATAATATAGTGTAAGTAAATATATTAACCCTTAATAGATAATATTGGAATTTCCACCCATTTGAACCAATGAGTTTACTTGTTATTTTTCCATAGTACCTACTTATCTACCTAATGCCTTAAGTAATTAGAGATATATGTCCGTTATCACGACTAGTTTTGATATTTTTGTATACAATGCAACCGGTACTAAGAATAGTATAGTATATGGTTGTAAGAATTATGAATAACAAACACATTATAATATTTCATAAAAGGTGCATTTTAATAAACAATACAAAAACGACAACAATAAAACGTGAACCTAAATGGTTGAATTTGTTATATTTCTGGTGTCTACCTGTAATAATTGCTGTATTGATTTACCCATTATTCATAGCTTAACTGAACCTGTATGAACCTGAAATTTTGAATGAATTCAAAATGATTTTCAGTGATAATAGTTTTTTTTAGTTTGTTTAAATCGCATCATCTTCGAGATTCGTAAATTTTTGCTGTCTAATTTGTGTAATTTAATGATTCATACATTTTTCATGATATGGTAAAAAGATACCAAATTATGAAAAATGTATAAAAAGTTTAGTTTATTAAGACGTAAGTATTCGATACCGTTTTTTGTTGGTGTGACTTTAGCCAAAAATAATGTCATTAATAATGTGATAGGATTGGCTTCGCGTGATTCTCATTGACCCTGTCTGACCCGAGTAATAGATGAAAACACAAGTCGTTATACATGTGTAGGTACATTCATAATGTGGCTAAATCATAACAATTGACTGGAAAATTGATCTTCCGACTAGTATGCGTTTTACGAGCGAATTCAACAAGGAGTTATGGTGTGTAGCAGGCGTGTAAAGAGATCACATAAACGACCGACAACTGTTTATAAACGTGTGTGGTTTGATTGGGATATAATAAAAATAATAAAATTTGTAGAAAAAACGAACGAGCTATTTAAGAGGCTATAGTAGACCATATAGTATATTTTGAAAATAATTTTCCCAGTACCTCAAAAGATTGGACTTTAACATAAAGAACAGTTTGAATTTATATAGCATTTGTTATTATTTTGGAATGAATTCAATTGTAAAGCGAACAAAAAATCAAAATAAGTCTGCATAATCCTTCGTGACTCGTGGTCGGCTTTCGTTGTGCAGTTGGTAAGCTATCTAACTGCTGATCCAAATGTCCTGTGTTCGCTTCCCGGCGAAGAGAGTTTTTAATTGTGTTTTCAATCTGCATCTGTTAGACGATTAATATCTAAAGTCTCCAGAATGCGGCAACTTGTTATTGGGTGCGTGTTAAATTAATATTTGACATAGTACCTACCTATCTGTTAGTTGCCTGAGACGGTATATAAAAAAAATATTAAACAAAAATTGTCTTCTTCTTCGAGATTGATATTACACTTCCTCAAATTCTTTATGATTTTTTTCGTTGATAGAATAGTTTTCGAACGTATGAAAGTTTTGTCAATCAACATTTTTTCTTGCTTATTATGGCGGTAATTAATTTGTCGCAAACACAAAATGAAAAATATAAAAAAACCACCTCAATATAAAACAAATTATTTAGAGGCATAACATATATTGACAAAAATATACCAAAAATGAGGCACCACAGAGAAAGCGTACGAGGTGTTTATATTATTTTCTGAGGGGTAGCTTTTTTTTCTCATTTGACCAATGGTAGATGTGGTCGTCCATTCGTATCAAGGGTCAAATGGTGGGTTTTCGGGCCAATTAGGAAAATGATGAACCCTAAACAAGGTTTTACGATAAAAATAGTACCTATCGTTAGGGAGAAAAATCCCTAGAAGTTACTTCATCAACTTTGTTAGGGTTAGCACAAAATCAATTGTGATACAATATCTTAATGAACTAAGGATACGAATGAAATGTATAAAAAAATGTAGCTTTTAAGCACACATCCATGTACCTTGGTTTGAAAATTAGAAACACTCGCTCATATTATAAAAATAAAAAAAGTAATTTAAATTTAAGTGCATAAGAATACGATTTGTATTTATGTAGCAATGAGTAACAATATTATTATATTTATAATATCGTTACTAACTACATAAGGGCGACCTGGGTTCGATCCCCAGCAGAGGAGAAATTTATTTAAATTAATTTTTCACGCAAATATTGTTTCTATGGGTTGGAAACACTGGTAAATTGGAAGAAATTAAGTTGGCATAACACAAACTTGCTTATTTTGTTAATATATATCTACGTATTTTTTGATTAACTTGATCATAATTTATAATATTTACTAAAAATATATATATTTGATTATAATAACTTTCATGCAATTTATTTATATTTACAAAATACTGCGTAGGTAATTAACTATACATGATTATTATTTTGAAATGCTTGAAGGCGTATAGACAAATACCTAAATAATTTGCTTATATTGCAATTTATAAATTGAATTGATGATTTTTTGGTGTGGTTATTGAGATGATAAGATATTAAAACGAATGAAAGATTTTAGGTTGAAAAATGTTTAATGTCATTTTTATGCGATAAATCTCGTTTCTGATTAAACTGTTCGCGTGAGATAATTTGCAATATTATGTACGTTACGTCACAAGCACCTGATAAAATATTTCTTACAGAAACAAAGATAACAGTGTTATGTTCAATTCTAAGAAATCAAACAAAGTAATGCAATTAAGAAAAATGTGTTCAAACAACGCCTATGTACTGTGTGTTAATTGCTATAGGCTGAATGAATTCGAAGAGGATACATGGTTCACCTAAATTTAAATAAATTAAAAAACATTTTATTTTTTCAAAAATTGAGTTTTTTATTCGACCATTTTTGAAGCGTACCCCTTCCTCGTCAGGACGTATTACAACAAAAAAATAGGTCGAATAATAGACTCAAATTGTGGTCGTATCAAAGTTATAAATGTACAATCGCGAAGTGCATTCAGAAAAAATCAATAATATTTTATTTATTTATTTATTTAAGTGGAGAGTTGATTGCCAAATTACAATAACATCTAACCAAGTTTCCAGCCAGGGATGTATGATTTGCGGAAGAAATAATTTAAATAAATTTTTCCGCTGTCAGGTGTCGAACCCAGCACACTGACAGAGTCGACCTTCATTGCTCAGTTGTTTAGGTATCTGACTGCTGATCCAACATACCGGGTTCGATTCCCGGTGGAGACACAGTTTTTAATTGTGTTTTCAGTCTGGATCTGTGAGACGATAAACATTGTAAGTCTCCAGAATGTGGCTGACTTGTTATTGGGTGCATGTTAAATTAATATTTGAAATAGTATCTGTTAGTTGTCCGAGAAGTTATATACAAAGAAATTTACCACTATGCCACGGCGGTCTTTGTTTAAAAATATATCAATAGTAATAAAAATATTTTTTTCATATTTAAGTACCTATGTAGGTACTTCCTTCTCATTCGTGGAAGCCAATAATGTTCACAATTTGACTGATAAATGAGATTTTGACGAAGAAAACAAAATATATAACAAGTTTGTTGATATGAAACAATAAAAAAACATATTAAGTGAATACTGCACAAAGACATCTTTAAATCGGCCGATGCACGGTCGTAAGCCCCGAAGATGCCATTATTTTCTTAAATAACCTTTTTTCTACGTCTCTGACTACTTGGATCCGAATTTATAATGTCTGAGATTAGGGATTTGATTAATTTGATAACATTGATACAGCTATCAAAATGGATCGATTTTTTTACATTCTCCTGCAATCTGCACAAGTTATATTTTTACTGATCAGAGGCCATAAAATCTAATCTTTCTTCTTAGGAATCGAACTTAGAGGACACCGGCGCAGAAGTCAATGAAGATACCACTATGTCACGACGATCGATTTTGTTCAATTTCGACTAAACGGACCTCAAAATGTATAAATTCCAACTTGTTGAATAATTGGTTGGTTGGAAGAAATTGCCTAATGGCAATAAGCCCGCCAGTGTGCATTATATTTGTTTATATAATGTACAAAAAGTTAAATAAATAAATATGACAAACTTTCTTAAATTTTAAAAATCATGCTAATAAAATTAATTTATTTAGATACTAAAAGGTAGAGAATTATTAATTAAATCGACAAAAAAACGCATGTTATGACACAATGGATAGCCGCATGGTATGATGAATAAAAAAAATAACATGACAATGTGAAAGAAACAATGACATGGATAGAAATTCAATCAAATTTTTAAATAGGCATTTTTTTTCAAGTTTTATAAATGAATAGGTAAAAATCCAAATCATTTTTATTTTTAATATGGCATTTGAACTGAAAATAATTATAACTCAATAATTTTGCTTTTTAAATACGATTGAAATATTTAAAAGTAGGACTAAATGTTTTAATTAACTTAAAAAAAACTCTAAGTATGTACCTACATGTTTAAATAATAATATATCCAAATCATCATCGACAAAAGAATGAAAATAACCTAAAGATATAACCTTTAAGATATTATATACTTACTTTTAATGTAATCGTCCTGATAAAAACTTAGCGGGAAAAGTTTTATTTTGAAAGAACAAAGTCACATAAACAGTATATTCACCAATAATCACTGATTTCACACCTTTTATCACTTTAAACACAATGTTTTTGGTTAAGCCCTTGTCAAAAATGATATTATATTACAAATGAAATAAAAAATGCTAAAATCGCGAAGAAAACGCTCGTCTTTCAATTCGATACTCAATTTTTGGTTCACGCACGTCCGTACTGGAAGAAGATTCGATTCATATTAAACTTGGAACGGTAGCTTACGCAGAGATAGCGTAGGCTCCGTTCGAGTGGTATAAAAGCGTGCGATAAAATAACGGCACGTAGATAAAAAGACCCACGGTAAAATTTTAGCTAAATACATTAAAACGAATATATGAATCGACATTTTGTAACGGTCACTCTCGTAGAAAGCATCAGTGAATCATTTGAAATAAAAGGGTTGTTTTATAAAGACGAGATCCAAGCAGCGTGATTCAACGCAAGAAAATGAACGTCCAAAGGCTATAGAAATCTTTTTGTTGCAGTTATGCAAAATGCATTATGGTGTATTGGATGAGAAAATGAAATAATAATAATAATAATAAAGAGACTTTTGATTGTCGTCGGCGTATCTCAAAAGAAAATCACAGAGGCATATTTAGGTATAGATTGTAGATTCAATAAAATTACTTTAATATCATTTGATGCCCTGACTTCACTTTGATATTGAAATTAGTTATGTATCGGGACGATACAGATCCAATTTTGATGCAGAGAAACTATGTATGTTTAAAACAACATATATTATTTGCAGAAAATGTACAAAGCTCGTATACTTGCGCAAGACTGAGCAGAAATAATATGGGTAAGATAATATTGATAACAGAGCTTAATTAAGATTTTTTTTTTATTTTTATCACACCATTTACATATACGTCATTAAAAATAGATAACTACTGCCCAACTAGGTATAACTTTTCTAGGGCTAGGAGTGTACATATTATTGTAATATTTTACAGGAGCAAGAGATATAATATGGCTAAACTATTTCATACATTTTAAAAAGGGTGATTAAAGTCATCATGATATACTTTTTGGAAATAAACATTTCATTACTTTAATTTTTAATCCGTCTTAAAAACAGGGAAATATATTAAAATAGTATTCATACATTATAAATAGTAAAAAATATTTGTTTACGATTTTACATAATATTCAATTTACTGTGTCGATAACTGTTCTTGAAAATGAACTAAGGTCTAAGGGCTTGTGGGCGCTCCTCGCTAATGTAAAAATTATAGGGCTTTATGTTGTGTTGAATTATCTATTCCGATACTAATTAATAAACAGAGGAAATTTAGAACTGATTGCTTAAAATTTTGGGAAAAATATTATTCATCAATTAACTGAATTCGATATTTAATGGAGACACAGGATTTTATTTTCTCCTTTATAATGCATTTTAATTTAAGCGTAGCGTTAAAAAAGATATAGGTAATTTAAGAGGCTATAGTAGAGCGTACAGTATATTTTGAAAATCTTTTCCCCAGACCCTTAAAAGATACATATTTCAAATTATGAACAATTTGTCAACAATATCTTAATTCTAATTCAGGATTTTTTTGAAATTTGTATTTGATTAATACTTTTCTTGTAAAATTAGCTTTAGTAAAACAATTTTTAATTTATTTTATTGTACGTAACCAAAAAACTACTAATTGTACGTATCTAAAAAAATAATTAGATTTTTATTTCAATCGCAAGAGAATATGAAAATATACTTGCTGAGATTTTTATTATTATAATATTTTAATAGCTATTCTTGCAATTGAAAAAAAACATCTAAATTTTACCTTTTCATCATGAAAAAATATTGTATATCACAGATTAGGTTCGTATTTCATAGTTTAGAAGGTACTTTACTGTGCATTTTTGTGTACATCCGTAGGTATACCTGGGGTATACAAGAGCCTTTAAGTGAAATTCAACCAGATAAATAATAACTCGTAAGATTGATCTTATGAAACTACGGAGATTCAAATTTCTCAAACTTGGCCAATCATGAATACTCGTCTATACTTGAACATAGTTTCAGGTATAGGTAAATTACAGTAAGTTGACGCGAAACATACATACTTTCACACATTGTCAAGTGTAGTGTCAGTGAATAAACCATCACACTGCATACGCATAGTAAAAATACTCGTCTCTTTCGCACGCGGAAATACACTTATAAGCGTAACAGAGACTACTATTGGTTTTTATATTGCTACAGGGTATTTCTTTCGTTCGCTCGTTCAGTTATTGATAAACCAAAGAAAATTATTATGTGAAGTGTTTGTAGTTTTTATTGTGGTGTGTTTAATGGTTTAATTAGACTTCTAAATAAAATAGTACATCTGAATTACCTACATACCAGTATGTGTGCTATTAATGTTTTATATTTTCTATAAATAATTAAAAAATAAATGGTGAATCAAGAACTTTTTGACTAATATTACTATTGCAAGGTTTTGTATGAATCATAAATGTGTGTACACATATTTCTCAAAATCAAAAATTCTTTTCACAAGTATAATAATATCAGAAGTAGGTACAGCATAACTTTATACAGTAGAAAATAAAATGTATAGATTATACTTTAATTAAGCTAAAAGGTTGAGTCATAAGTGTATACATATATATTTTAATTTGTGGATTAGGCTACTCTACTAGGATATGCCTGTCCCAGAGTAGCGTTATATAAATCAGTTCTATTATTTTTATTCGTCATAATGTTAGTTAATTTTGATAAGTTTTAGTGATAGGTTGAAGTAATACAGAGGTGCAAATATACGTATTTGTGCAGTGTGAAAATATTGCTTGATGTAAAAAGGGCTAATGCTAATATAATTTTATTTTTTTAAAATTCAATTAAATAGTAATATTAAATATTTTTTTTGTTTCTTTTCGTCCTTTGGCATTTAATCAGTTGCTAGCTATAGCTTTCAATTTGATATGTATGTTCTTATGAGTGGAAAGTCAGTTTTATATATATATATTCTTTTTTTCTTCCAACTTTTATTGCGCCCTTGAGGTGAGATATTCACAAAAACGGCGCTATATAAATTATCCAAATTTATTTATTATTATTATTTTATGATACATACATAATATTTGTTGATGAATATTTTCGCTTTGTATAACTTTTCGTGTAAATGCCATTTTGCCAATTATTTTGAATAACTAAACAAACAAATTTTCAATATTATCTGATAAAAACTAAATTTAATTTGAAACAAAAGTGAAAATAAATCTTTATACTTTTGACACCCCGTATATTAAAAATGCATTAGTGTGAGTACTGAGTACGCGCCAACTTAAAGTAACCGACCTATAACTAAGTGTCAATATAATTGATGAAAATGCATAATGAATTTCAGGTGGTCAGGTATTTAGTTGAAGTTTATGGACGCAAAAGAAAGTTTACGATCCCATAAGGAATATTATATTAATTTATAACTTAAATATCTTCTTAAAAGACGCAACCATTACGGTTCAGCAAATAACTAGTCGTAAGATTTGTTTATTGGTTACTTCTCAGAGAGGACGGTTTCTAAACTGTTGCTGAATAATAAATTGAGAAGAAGCCACCAAACTTCTTCAGCTTTTTCGTCGTGGAGGGAGACTGTTTGGACATACACTAATAAGCAAAAATACACAAAATTTGAGATCTGTACACTCAGGAGACAGGTTCATGTTGTTTTACGATATCTATACTACACGTTAATTACACGAAAGTTCCTTATAAAAAAATAAAATTTTGTTGCAATCGGTGCAAAATCTTATTTCCAAACAATTTTACCTCAATCATTCTAAGAATAGGGCTTCCACTCCTTTTAATTATCATTGTTTTTGGGTGTTCCGTAAGAGCCGGGTCATCAAAAATACAACAGGCAACAATAACAACTCACATAGTTGAGCAATAAGGTTCACCACTCATTCTGAATGCAGTGCCTTTTTAGGTGAGACAGGACAGGTGTGCGGGTAATGAGCACCCGCACACCTGTCGCTGGTTACCCCGCATTTTGTGATGTGCCGTGGATAGTATGAATATTACCCCCGCTTAGTGAATTTAAATAAAATTAAAATAAATGATAAAATTAATATAAATGCCGTTCATAATTCGTTATTATCAAAGTACTTCATTGTAAATAAATATACCATCATACCATGTAGGTACCAGTTATCGGGGTAGGCAAAGAATACTGAGCGTCACACTGTCTGGAAATATTTATGGCTTCACTCATATTCAAACGTTCATTGTATTATAAATATTCGTATGGCATTTAAACTTATTAATACCTTATTTCAGAATGGGTGGTGGCAGAGCGGTTAGCGCGCTGGTTTAGTAATCCAGTGGTCGCTTGTTCGAATCCTGCCACGACCGATTTTGTTCACCTACACCGAAACATATTGTCTATGTTCTTGTACCTAATAACATAATTATTTTTTGAATTATTTTTGCATTGGAGAACCTTTGTTTTATTTATGTAAAAATTGAAATGGGTAACATAAAATCATAGCAGGTAAATATTGGGTTGTACACCTAGTAGTAAGTAACAAGGAACTAATCAATATATGTAATAGTAAAATATCTAACGGTAAATACCTATCTACAATCTACCTGCTACCTGTTTACACCAACCACCATCACAAATTCAATATATTTCACCTGCTATAAGATATAAAGGTGACCACACACAAACAAAATGGGGGATATAAAATTATAAAAGAAACGTCAGACGTCCTAGTACAAATAGTCTTGTGAGTTTTATTTTTATTTTTTAAAAAATAAACGTATTACATAATAATAAAATAATGATACATTTTTTGTTCTTTCTCTCACCGTTTCGTTTCTTACCTTGTCTCTTAGTGAACAAAAGTAACAGATATAATCCACCGTGACTCTGAAATGGAAATGGGCGGGACAGCCAGAAGCTCGGACGAGAAGTGGACAAAGAGAGTGCTGACTTGGAGACCTCGTATGACAAAGAGAGGTGTGGGGCGGCCGCAGCTGCGGTGGAGGGACGATATAACAAGATATGCTGGCACATCCTGGATGCAAACTGCACAGGACAGGACGACGTGGAGTCAAATGGAGGAGGCCTTCGTTCAGGAGTGGACGGAAATAGGCTGAAGAAAAAGAAGAAGAAGAAGAAGATACATTTTTATTTACAAGAAAGAGTACCTAACTCGACTCACCTTTGAATATCATTATGTATAATATGTCCTTATTTTGATTGCAACAAAAATTGAAAACCATAAGAATCTACATATTTTGAGAAAACTAATTTTATCTCATACTAATTTTAGTTTGTTAACATATAAAGTAGTCTTTATTCGACAAAAAATTGGATAGATCTCACGTGTGATGTTCTCACTTAAACTTAAAAGTAATAAATTTTTAATAAAAAGGTTTATGACGTCGGATGTCGGATGTACCTGATGCTGCAGATTATGGTCTTTTTCACACCAATCTCACTGAACGCTTTCGAGCGGCGTTTCGATCTGGGACCCTATTCTCAAATCTTGCACTATCGATGTCGTATACGACATATTATTACTTTCGCACGATTTCTAGAATATGCTTTTCTTGAGTCTCGCATGCAACATAGTCGAATGAAAATCATTCGAGATTTTGACGAGTGGTATAGGACCACTCGACATTCAATGTCGCATGATTTTATCTGTCAAAAATGGTCGCCATATTGCATTTACATACGGCAAGCGTCTGTATCAACAAGTATTTTCGTTATTTTGTCTTTTGTAGTCACAATGGCGATTCGACGAATAAGTTATTTTATCTATTTAACAGTACATATAAAAATACATGGATGACGAAAAAATTTTAAAACATTGGATTCTCCATTAATAAGTCTTGAAAATGTTCCTATTTTGTAATGCACTCCACAAAAAAAGTTTTGTTTAATGTTCTTTTTTACTTGTCACATATTTCTCCATTAATATGTTTTGTATTATTGCTATTGAAAATTTCAATATAGGCACACAATATTTCTTTCTATTTGTCTTGTTTGTATGCTTGTGTTCTTTATTTGCAAATAATTTGTCTCTTACATGTAAAAGTGAGTGACAAATTATTTGATTGTTTGATTATATACTCAAACGATGAACAATATGTTAAGTGCTTCGAAATCTATCATATAATTGCATTGAAAAAGGCTGTGCTTTGACAAGCATAGAAAAAAAAACGGCAAAAATATGCTCAAAAAATATTTCAAACGCATCCCAAATGCTATGTTGCCTATTTTTTCATGTGACATTTCAATGTCGAACGATTTTAATGACGAATGATTTCAAGAATACGCTAAAAGCCTACCATACGACATTTTTAGGCGACATAGTCGAATACGACATTTACTGTGCGAGATTGGAGAATAGATACCCTGAACGCAGCATCGAGCGCTTGAAATGTCACATGTCATTTATCATACACTTATCATTTAAGGTTATATTTTCATCGAAAGACAACAATTGGGCAGTGGAGTAAATAACGCTCTCTGAAAGCACAAACATTTTTGCTTAATTTGGGGAATGTATAAGGATGTATGTATATGTACTTGTTACTGCAAGGACATATTCATTCTTAAAAAAAACGTAGTTCAATATTTGAACAACGTTTATTATATCACTGTCTATTTTTAAGAGTTCAAACTTCTTTCTTAACTATAATTATTCTGGTCGATGTGGTCGTTTCTTTAGGGAGAAATAATAACATAATTAATAGTCTTTCGGGTAAAATAAAAAAATACCCACAGAGAAGGTGTGGTGTAAGTTTCCTGTCGAAAAAAAAAAGCTTTAACATGATTTGCCTGCAATATATATTTCAATAATACTTTTATTATTGCCTCGTAATAATTTTATGTTTAAATACAAGAATAAGTACGAAACAAAGCCATAAAATATTATGAAAAGATATTAGAATGTTGCAGAAGAAAGCGTTCGTAAACAACTGATAAACTTTTTAAAAATATTCGCAAAATACAAGGTTTTGCAACTTACCATAACGCAAAAAATAGTACCTATTGGAAAAATTCTAAATGGGCCTGAGGTGGATTAGTGGGTTCGGATCTCGCCACGACCGATTTAGTTCAATTATTGAAAAATATGTTTTGCTTAGTGTTGCCGTAGCGAATGGATGAGGATGAATTTGTTTAAATGGTAACGAAAATTTTCATTATCATTAATCTAATTAGAACAATGAATAACGTGGAATAACGTTTGAAATATCATACATTTTTGTAGCTCTATCTCTCGGGTTTAAAACCTTACTCTTGGATCATGGGTGCCGATCTTACGTATTCCCAATGGGGAATATATTACATTGAAAGTGATTGCAGCTTGGATGTATCAGTTGATTAAAAACATAGGTCGCTAAGGATTGTCACTTTGTTATTGGGTGTCAGGGTGTTTCCATCAAGTAATGCCAATATGATTGAATTAGTTCGACTACAAAATAAATATTGGCGAGATGAATCAAAACCCTGCAACGAAACCTTCAAGACAAGTCCACGTACAAGGTAACATTGTTGCAACAAACCGGGAATTACCGGCGATTTTAACTGCGCTGTGGTCAACGAGACAAGTCAAATAACTACACAGGTCATTTGTAACACTAATCCATAAGCCAGAGGGCCGAAACACCTATTTTGATTTACAACCAAGGATTCTCAAACCGCAGAATCCAACAGTGATATTGGTTATAAGCCTGGCACGATTTTCTAACGCATATTGATATTATGTTAAGAATAATAATGTTAGGAACAAAATGAGCCTAGCAAGAGAAGGATAAGAAATATTAATATTGTAATCTTACATACTTAACGAAAGAAAAGAATGTATAATATTTAATGATTTGCACAGATATAAAAATATTACTAGGAACTGCTTTTCGTAAAAAAACGTCAAAAAACGTTTATGCCATACGTGGACGTATATTTACTTAACATTTGGCGCAGTTCAGGGGTGACATCTGTGCGAGACACCGTCACCTTATTTATAAGGACTGTTGCTTTCATTGTCTACAATTAAACCTATTTCTCAATAGATGGCGTTACATAAAGGTTTTTTCGTTACTTCATAGTTGGCAATAGTTATAATACATTATTTTCAAATGAATTGTTACACATTATTCAAATATATAGAACTTTCAAAAAATTACATTGATAAGGGAATTAATTAAGAAGACATAATTGGTGAACGTTGCGCAAGCGCATAAAGTGATCACGTAAACCAGCCGACGACAGATGGTAGGTCCTGTAGGTGCCTTGAGTTCCTGGTTTTTCTATAATATCCCAACTTCGTCTCTATTGAGATATTAAAAGTATGTATGTTTGTATTGTATTCATAATTATAGGCGATGGAATTTATATTGTATTTATATTGTAAGGCTATTTATATTGTATTCATTTAGAAATGGCCATCATATTTTTATCATTCTTTCCATCATCTTTTCTTTTTAATAAATTTATATTATTGTAGCCATTATATTTTATACTATTTTAACAATCATTTTAGTTATCTTTTTAATATTTTATATAATTTTATTGTGTTAATATGTGTATGTTTGTATTGTATTCATAATTTTATACGAAAGAAATAGCCATCATGTTTTTATCATTTTTTCAATATTTTTTTTTTTTTGTTGGAGATCATCTAAATTTTTTTTTTTAAATATGTTTATATAATTGTAAAAAAGCCATTATATTTTATAGTATCTTAGTATATTTTTTTCTTAAATATTTTTATACAATTGTATTGTGTTAATATGTGTATGCTTATACTGTATTCATAATTTTATGCGAAAGAAATAGCCATCAAGACACAGGCTTTGCCTAGTTTGATGGTGATTAAAACACCTTAATGACACTGCTTTCTGCATCACTGTATAATATAATATGTATTTGTTAATAATAATACGAATTATAAGTGTATCAATATTTGTCAGACATGAATAAATAAATAAATAAATAAATGTCAAAAAAACATATTCAGTCTAAGGCTGAGTTGTTGTTTCAACAAATAATTAGGTATAATTTTAGCTAAAATACTTTGATTTTATAAAATTGGATGAAATCGTATCGTTAAACAAAAAACAATTCAACGAACAACCAAAAACAAAAAGCATTCTTGTTTTAATTATTCTTTTAAAGTATTTTGACCGAAATTTCACTTTAATCGTCGTTGGAACACTTTAACCATAAAGAGGCATTAGTATCCTTAATGAAAGAAAAAATAGTGTGATTGGCAATCAATCTTCGAAATGATACAATATAAAAGAAAGTTAAAACACCGCATTTAAGATATTTTGAGAACTGTACCTACTCAGGGATCTTGATCACATCAAAAGTCAACAAGATCAGATCAAATTATCACTAGCAGACATATTCAGTCTTACATAGGGATCAGCTTCCTTAATATAAAATAATTGAAGTGTGATTAGCAGACGATCTTCAAAACGATACAAATGAAAAGAAAAACGAAGAACCGTTTGGACCATGGTTGCATTATTATGACGCAATAAACCTAAGATTAGATCAGAAATTAAGATTTTCTTTGACTTTGGAGAGAGGCACCAGTTTCCCTAATGTGCGAGAATTGTAATGTGATTGCCACTAGATCTTCAAAATTAGAGTTATTTGGAGGGCTGAGTTCGCGATCCTTGGTTGCGTTGTTATGATGCAACAACAAACATCAAAATTAATCATAAGGATCATCAATTGAAATTGGAGTCATTGGGATTTCATCCATTGAATAGAATTCATCGATTGGGCAATAACTTTGGTTATCTGACTGACCCTTTCCTTAATAAATTCTTTTAATGACTATAAATTTACTTTTTAAAACATTTTCAAAAACATACCCCCACATGATTGTGTAGTCAGTTGTTTTCATTATTATATATTTTTACATTTTTATACATTTTTACATTTTTATATATTTATATATTTTTTACATTGTTATATATTTTTACATTTTTATATATTTTTGTACATTTGATTTTTTATTTTATTTAATTCAACAATGTAATATATAATCACATCTGGCAGCATTCTCTAATTCAGTGTGGCAGTAAGTATGTAGGTAGTTATTCACACCATTCATTTTTATATTATTCAGTCAGTAATATCCTTATGTTTATGCTATGTAGTGTTTTTCATTTGAGTTTTTTTTTTGTTATATTTACCTTTATTATATGTTTTTATTTTTCTTTATATATCCTCTGCTATCGTTGATATGTCTAGATGTTTATAAATTGTATTTCTTTGGTTTATGCTGTGTCATGTATTATTTAATTTTGTAAAGGTCTTTAAGCCGTGAATCAATAAATAAATAAATACAGTTTCCTTAAAAAACGACAATCGTAGCATGATTGACAATAGATCTTCAAATCAAAATAAAGTTGAAGAACCGTTTGAGTAATTTGGAGGGCAGTGCTCGCGGACCTTGGTTGCTTTGTGACGCAACAATCATCAACATCAGATCAAATTGTCACCTGGAGACATTGGGATTTCCTTGTTATATAAACCGTCGCGTCGATTATGTTGCATCAAACAATTATTGAGTAGGTATGAGATGATGTCGTAAAGAGGATCTATTTTTTAATGGGAATTCCATGAAAGACTTGTGTCCCGGATGTAAACGGAACCAAATAATAGTATGGAAAGTGAAAAGATGCCGACGTAACAACAGCAGTTAAAATAATATTACTACATATACCGGTGTATTCGTACAAATGATGTTTACTGTTAATGGTTGACACAACAACAAGTTACAAGGTTACAAAACTTTAGTTAATTACTTCATTGGAGGAAAAATATAATTATATTTTTTACTCTCCACTACCATAAAGCAGTCGAGGGCTGTGATTTGACTATTTTGAATATTTTTTTTATATTCATTTATTTTTAGTTCCACACCACCACCCGCTCTCCATATGAGGACTGTAATCTGCCCCTTCACAGAACGCTAATTGAACGACTAGAAAAAAATGCATTGCACGAAAAGTAGCTCATGGAGCCCTCTAGATTATCAATCTCGGCACCATAGTGCAAAAGTACAATCGACGAATGTGAATGGAAGATTCACAATCGTGGACTTCAGATCTTTTTGAATAAGAAACATCAGGGGTAAGATCAAGATCTCTGTAAAATATTAACCAACTGGGAATCTAACAACAGTAAGGCGCCATAACTTTAAAATTGTTCTTCGAGATCACAAAATCCGCGTGACCAATGGGACCTTGAAGAGGCCCACGGACAGCAATGAGGAGCTTCGATCTATAAGAGGACACCAATGGTTGATAATAATCCCACAGGATATGTTCCGAAGTTTGGTCCGGGTATTGAGAGAACTGACATTCTTTTTAGTTTAGTCATACTATGTGTGTATGAAATTTTGTGCGTGTGTACAGCTCAAAATATAATAAGTATTGTCTGACCGAAGCCTCGCATTCAGGCACCTTCGGATTCGGCCAACATTAAGCCGAAAATTTGGCCAAAATAGAAGTTTCCGATCAGGTGCTAAAATTTAGATGGGTCGATGGCAGAGCGGTTAGCGCGCTGGGCTAGTATCCAATGTTCGCGAGCTCGAATCTTGCCTCGACCGATTTCGTTCACCTACAGCACAAGCATTTATGCTTAATTTGTACGATCGCGCGTGAATTTGTCAATTTTTTTTGAATACCTTAACCCTGTTCGTAGTAATAGGTATAACAATAAATCCATAATTTGTATCGATATTTTTATGTTTTATAAACGGTATTATAAAATTAATTAGTAGTCAAACCTTCGGCTTCAGCTTCGGCCGTTTGCGAGTATTGCCAAATGGCAATTTCCTCCAACTAACCAGCGTTTCCAGCCCAGAAAAGTAATATTAAATGTTCGTTTTTTTTAAATTTTATTTTAATGGACATTAATTTGAGACTCATTTTTCAATCGGCTTCGAAGCGAACCGCTTCCCAGTCAGGGTAGACGTCAAATTTGTCAGAAAAAAATTGTTGAATCCGGAACGCTATATTTGTATCGAACTCACTTAACGTTCTGGATTCGATATATTGTGCTAACAAATAATAAAGGTCAACACAATGTCGAAACAAATTACAACAATAATAATAACTATAGGTACCTAGGTATTATATAAATCTTCCAAAAGGACATATTAATTATTCAAGATAAACAGAACGATAGCTATATTATATATTGTAACGGCCTTCGACATTTCCTTCTGATTAATTTCCCGCCCAAAAGTTCACAGGAAATATGTCTCTGACAGGTCATTCAGCACACAATTGATTCACAGTCAATTTAAAGAAGCTTCGTAAATAATTAACCTTAACCGACAAAAATAATTCAAATATTAATTAACTCCATATAGACTTGTCCAAAAATTATTATCAATGAAATGAAAATTTCATCATTGCCAGAGTAAAAAAAAAACATTAGAAATATCGCCTTTTCATGCCATCTTGAAATTTGAAATCCCAGGGACAGTTTTGAAGGAAATTAAATCAATAACCATTCTGAAAAATGAACATATTCCAACTAATTTTTAATTCGATAATACAGAGATGGAAATTCATTTTATTATATTATGAAAAGTGATTTTTTTTTAAATTTCGTGGATTTATTTCTAAGGAATTAATTTGTATTAACTACACATTCTTCAAAAATCAAAGTTAAGACAGATCATCGAGAAGAAATGATGTGTTTTACATGATATTACCACAAATTTGATCGAACTTTTTGTTTGGGTATATAGATCACACAAAGTTTTATATAGATCACACAAAGTTTTATAGTTGGTCCACCGATGTAACAGAGACATAATAAAGATTAAAAATTGGTTCAAAAGAGGGCTTGTTTTTATATAGAAAATTGTTCATGAACTTATGTTCGGTAAAAGACGTTTGAAATATGTAACACAAAGCATACACACATTTATACACACACTGTACCTATAAAGAGCATTGTATTGTTTGGCTTAAGGTTAACTAGAGGTAGTTACACATATTCGAGAATGGAAATATTCATGAATTTCATCAGGACACAATCTAATTGTATAATAAATAATTACATAAATAAAGTTAATACTAAACAAGGACTCTCAAAGGTCATGTGTATGTTAAACATGGGGATCGGATATTATGTTAATCGACGAATACATGATTGATGTAAAGATTAACGATACATGAATCACATGATTGAGTAATAATAAATTTTAACCTAAAAACACGTTAGCGGTTTTTTTTTTGTAAAAAATGAATATGTCCTTGTTAAACAAGTACATTTACATCTTCCTACATTCCCTAAATTAAGCATAAATGCTTGTGCCATAGGTGAACGAAATCGGTCGAGGCAGGATTCGAACTCGCGACCACTGGATTACTAGCCCAGCGCGCTTACCGCTCTGCCATCGTACCATCTCTATAATAATAAGTAATCAATATAATTAAAATATTGAATTATAAGTAAACGATTAAGGTTCGTTGTCTGACCGCGTATTGAAATTATTTGTATTGAGTAAAACGGATATTAAAAAATCCACGTTTTGCTTGTATCAAGTCCGTATCAAGTCGATTTCTCAAGATATCACGAAAAAAAGGTTGCTAACATATAATTTATCAAGATCTATTTTTTTATATACCTACAATACGTTTTGTATTATAGCAGCTTATGTTTCATTTTATAACATTCTGAAGTTTGGTTGAATAATGGAATAAATCTTGTGGGTTATGGCCAACGCTATAATTCTCACTATCAAGCCACTCCACAAAGTATTCAAATTTTGTATGGAAAATTTTCAGCATTTTCATGAAATTTTTTTGATTAAAATCTTTTATAATGAAAATTTGATAATTCATCAATATCATGTTATGAAACCGATGTGCCTTTTTAGCGATTTGAAAATAAAAATATCGAAGTTCTTGAGATTCGTCACTTTAAATATTTGACAGTTAAAAAAGTTGAGAAGCACAAATATCCTTCAAAATCTAATGGAGTCTAGCGATTATTAGATATACAAATTTGAAAAAAAAAATGTTGAAAAGACTCGAATGAGTTCCTTAACCTATAATCGATAAAGTACAATAAACACACCGTACATTATACATAGCACATAGTACACACACAGATAAATTGTGATGAATCTTTCAGAATACAATCTCAGCATGATACCTACTAGTTGATAATGTTCAATAAAAATAAAAAAATTATAACTGCCCCCTATAGGGTAGTGAGGAGTAAAAATAAACGTAGATGAGTAAACAGATAACCTAACTGAGTAAAAAATAATGGTATTCACAAAGGCTTATTTTATTTTCACTGGACGATTGATTCGACTGATTAGGCCGTTAGCAACTGTTTTCGTATATTACCGTTATTAGTATATAATTATATCAGTTATTTGATTTTACGAAAACCTTAAGATGGAGTTTACATTATCAAACCCAACAACATTGACAAAAAATACAGTTAACTACTGTAACTATGTAGATATTATAAAAATGAAAGGAAAAACGAAAGGAAACGAAATTCACCAAACATTTTGTAGGCATTAGGTATAATTTTGTTATCTGAAGATGGTGTGTCGCTAAGATTTATTGTATTTGTAGTGGACCTATATTGTATAGGTATTTACTCAATGTGTCGAATAAAACCTTTTATAAGTTTTTTTTGTAACTATATATACAAACCTAATATCTTTTTTTATTATTGTAACCAAACAAAATATAACAATATACAAACAATAAAAATATTAAAAAAAAGTACAATTTAAATAAGTTATATGAAACATTTTTTATAGTATTTTTTGGTATACACCACCTCACTAGGCTGAGCCTGTACCGAGGTGGCAGAATTTTTTTTTTTGCGTTATATCTGACAGAAAAAATATTAAACTTGTATATAACTAAAACTTGTTATAAAATATACCTATTATAAAATAAAAATATAAACTATTGTAGCTTGATCATGTTTCCGCAGTTTATAATGCCCTTGTTTCTAATCCATGTTTCTATTGTTTTCTTGTAGGTATTTCAAATTATTCATCAACTGTATGTCCGTTATTTCACTTTTTATCTTATTAAAAATTTTTGGAGCTAAATAATAGTAATGTCTTTGTCCGAATGTCGTGTTTGTCTTTGGAGTCATGAGACAATTCCTGCGTGTCGTCTCGTAATTGTGTTGCGGTGTAATTATATCATAAATAATTATATCAGGTTATATAATTATTTATGATGGAATTGTTCTATTATAATAATATAGGTACCTACGTAATATTGAAATGAGTTTAACTTCTATGTGTCTAAAATAAAAATATGAGAGAATCCTACATCTAAATTTATGCATTTTATTTCTAAACGAATACTCGATGAACACTCGAGAATGGTAAGATATATTTTTACAACCCTAATTTTTAGTGTAAAATATAGGTAGATATCCACACGTTGTATTTACAATATAACTTTTTATGAATTTACAAATTGAGAAAATTGCTGAATTTCATTACTTGCAAGACACAAAAAAATCCTTTAATCAAGTTTAAGTGGACGTGAGAATGGTTTCGTGAAAATGAAAGAACAAAAATACACTATTTTAGTTACTATACGTCCAAGAAACATCTAAGTAAATTATTTACATTAGGGTCATAGGTGAGGTACTAAAAGGAAAAACTTCTTTAGTAACACAACATATGGAAAATATTCCCTAGACATTAATGACAGGTCTTGCGTGCAGCAGACTAACGTACAAGAATTAAAAAGGGAAGAATTATTTTTATGTCTTTAAGATTTATGTGTACATCAAGCAAGAAAGCAATCATTAATTAACTATACGTATATATCTGTCCAACTATTCCTAGAATAAGTGGTATTTTTATTTTACAGCGATTCTGAAATATCTAATTGAAGTGATAATTATTAAGGTACAATGCGTGATTACAATAAACAATAAAATATTTCCAACATTCAAATAATAATAATCATGATTCATTTTAGATATTCTAGATTTTGAGTCCTTGATGATAGGTATTGATGTTAAAGATGTTATCTTTTTTCTGTAACCAAGTTCTTAATAAATGTTAATGAATGGGTTAAGATTCAAAGTTTATATATAGTGTACAAGTAAAATTGTAGGATATACAAACTAAAAAAACTGAATTTTGCATGCTTTAATTAAAAATACAACAGAATAATTAAAAATTGTAAGGCTGGTCGGACAATCTATCAATCTTTTCCATCTGTAGATCACGTTTCTGTCAAAAAGATAATAAAAAATACAAATATTTCTACAATTTTAGCATTCGTATAGTAAAATTTAAGTCAATCTCCAACTAAAATGTATGTAAACGAAATATATTGTGTTAGATCAACGAACGTATACAAGTCTTAAACGCCGTTTGAGCAATCGACTTAAGTGAGACGATATTATTAGCAGTGGTTTGATAGCCTTCTAAAGAATTGATATTCATATTATTCAGACATTCGCCAATTGACACGCTGAAAAATATTATGTAGAATATCAATTTGCAATATCAATAGACATGAGTTCACCGTTTCCTTTGAACTTCACGAGCGCAATATGATATGGTAATATTAATAAATAATTTGTTACAATACCTATAAATGATTCACCAAAATATATTTCAACACACTGTGAAAAATTATTTATGATTCTTTAAGAACACACCCTAAGGCACGCTATGTAGCATTAACGCGTGTAGCAATTCATAACTTTAATATTGCACTTCAGAAAAATACACAACATAAAGATGATATACATTAATCAAAATAATTCCATCTTCTCACAGTAAGCTCGCCTCAGGATATAAGTACATGCTCTCACTCAAAGGATTTCAGTAAAACAATAGATTATAGATGGGGATTTCAGATGGTCGATGGCAGAGCGGTAAGCGCGCTGGTTTAGTAATCCAATGGTCGCGAGTTCGAATCCTACCTCGACCGATTTTGTTCACCTATAGCACAATCATTTATGCTTATTTAAGGAAACGTAGGAAGATGTATATGCTTTTTTTATTTATCTTTTTGTATACAGTATAAACAAATATAACACTGGCGGGCTTATTGACATTAGGCAATTTCTTCCAGCCAACCAGATTACAAAGTATGACAAAATTATATATTTAGACATACTAAAGCTACCCCCATACGTCATCAGCAACATACAAAAACTGCAATAATCAACACATGTCTAATAGTCAGTAAATTCTTACAGGTAGGTACCAGTTTAAACAATTACACAAATTTAATTTTTACTATCACCATCACCATCATTATTTATCACCATCATAAATTTACATACATAATAACTAAGTAACTTGAGAACTCCTCCGTCGTTTGGTTTATTTTTACCGGTTGTTCCGTGAAGAGACTTAATAAAAACGTTTAATTGAAGCTACTATTGTTGTAAGATTACAATTTTTTTAAATAAGTCAGAACAATAAAAACAACAGAAAAAAGATCAAAATCAGCATTACGTTTTAAGATCAAAAATAAAGATTTTCAAATGATAAAAATAAAGATATTTCTTATTTTTCCTCAATCTAGATATTTTGACAATGCAAAGAATTTTTATAAACAATAATAATAAATTAACTCCGTAAACGTTAACAGGGGTTTATTTTTTTTATTATTTAATTTTGGCGCATGTAACAAAAATTAAAGTAAAGGTATATATACCTACAAAGCAAAATTATATAATATAGGTACACCAAAATTACCACAAATGTATTGCCCGGAGTGTATATTCAATATGAAAAAATACATTTCTTTATATACTTAAATATATAATAAAACAGATAATATTAAAAGTAAGAAAAAAATATTTATTAAATTGGAACTTTAAAGCTATCGAGAATATCTGATAAGTATTATAAATAATTATAAGTGAGGCACCACTAAAATACTGTCTGATTGACAATAAAACGTTAAGTCATGTTTCGTTCGCGCTACTAAACAATATAAATTTATCAATTAACATGTCAAGACCCGGGAAGTTGCCGCCGATCAAAAATTATAAATTTATTGGCGACCTTCAAATTTAGAAAGAGAAACAAAAGAGGTACTTAATTATTTATTTTACTAGTTACATGTAACACGTGAGATCCAACTGTCTATGACGAAAGTATGTATAATTGTAAAATACGTACCAAACTATTATGTACCTAACGCTTAAACACAAATTGATAAATATTTTAAAATATTTTGTTTTCTATATAAGTCATGTAGGTATGTATGTCAGGATAGGAGAATATACTATGGAGTCTGTTTTTCCTACCCATAATATGAAAACAGCATGATGGTATATATGTATGTTTGGAGATTAAGAAGAAAAAAAATATACATGGGTGTAACAGATGGAGTGAATAGTAGGGATAATAGGGAAAGGGATGGCATGATCATGTGAATGATATTTTGAAAGAAGGAAATATAAGAAGCTTGAATAATCGACGAGCATGTATAAGACGATGCATGGATGTAAAGGAAGCTAGGAATGTATGCAAAAATAGAGGAGTATGGCGCTCGGTTCTCTCTGCTTACCCCGTGAGGGATATGGCGTGATGGTATGTATGTATGTATGTATGTATGAGATTAATAAGGTATCAAACTATTGAGTGAGATATTGTGTAGTGTATATGTAGGTACCTACTGCCTTACAAATTGTATGAAACGATGTCGTTACAAAATTCAATTTTTATAAAAATGTTAAAAAAGTTTGAGATGTACTACTCATATTTTTTTAGACTAGTTGCATGTAACACATGTGATCCAACTGTCGATAGTGATACTATGTATAGTTGAAGAATAAGTACTTACCAAACTATTAACCCATAAATCCAAATTACTGAATATTTTAAGATATCGAATATTTTTATTAAATGCATATGCGCAAACATTGGATTTTTTTCCCTGTCGGGAGTCAAAGATATTTTTTAACAGATTTTTAATTATCTCAATAGAGACGAAGTTGGAATATTAATTGTAGGAGAACCGGGAAATCAAGGCACCTACAGGGCTTACGACCTGCCGATGACAGGTCGTAAGCCCTGTAGGTGCCTTGATTTCCCGGTTCTCCTACAATAAATATTCCAACTTCGTCTCTATTGAGATAATTAAAAATCTATTTTAAGATATTTTGTTTTCTATACAACACGTAGGTATGTATGTCAAGATAGGATAGTATGGAGGTCAGTCCTTTTTTATTTATTTATTTATTTTAGTCTTCTTGTACATATAATTAGTACACTGGCGGGCTTATTGCCTGATGGCAATTTCTTCCAACCAACCAGAGTAAATGTTAAATATACAAAATAATGTGTACTATGGCAATCAGTTTATTACATTACAAAATAAATAAAAAATAGCAGAAGAAACGTAAAATATAAAACAAAGAAGGTTGTATATAAGAACAATTCATAGCAATGATAGGAAGACTATAGGATAAGGAAAGGAAGAAGAGAGGAAGATGTAATCAGGTATTGTCAGATAAATATTTTTGCTTTAGCCTTTTCTTGAAGTCTTGAATGTTTAGTGAGATAGACGACGTAATATCAGGAATTTTTCCTACCCGGAATATGAAAACAGCATGATGGTATGTATGTATGTTTGGAGATTAAGTATCAAACTATTAAGTCTTCTTAGATATTGTGTTTAGGCGACTGCCATACAAATTGTATGAAGCGATGTCGTCACTAAATACAATGGTAATATTTTTTAAAGAAAATTAAATTATCTAATTGGAGTGTTGAACACACTATGACAAAATATGCAGATTTATATATTTCAATACATGTAAATTTTAATATGAGACTGTATTTATAAATTTAAATATCACAAAAAATGGAAAAATTATAAGTAATGTAGAGCATCGAATAAATACAGGCTGTTATGTAACAGGTGTGCTATATGGCAAAGTAATACCAGTCCAGACTTAAAGCAAAGTATATAAGACCTGTGTAAGACTGTCTCTTATACTCTACGGATCAGAATGCTGGGCTAGGCTGGGCTGGGCTGGGCTGAACTTATTTATTGGTCAAATAGTATGAAGGTACTTTTTGTTATATACAATACTCAGATTAGATTTAAATTTGTTAGAAAATTCAATTCGAAGGTAGCGAATTTATTGGATTGTGGCATTTGAAAAAATTCAATGTGTGTACGTTTGTGAGAATTTGCAAAAGCACCTTTTCAGAAATAAAATATCGCTAGTTTCGAGAGTAAAATGTTGCCCTTGCAAATGGAAAATACTTATTGGGCAAATTCAATTGATTTATTTATTTCGAAATGCTTTCGAGTCTTGGAATAGGAAAACAGATCGACATCCTTTCAACTAAATATATAGAAAAAGACCGATACGATCAAAAGATTCATGAATGAATATAAAATATAAATTTATTTTGTTTATAAAAATAATGAATAATCTAATTTATGACACCAACGAAAATTTCATTGACAATTTCCTCTCTCCATTGTTATGAATATTTTAATAATACATTTTATTTTATAAAAATTAAAAAATGTTTTTTTTTTCCATCACAACTATTTTAATGCTACCCAGGACGACCGTTTTGCCGAAATAGAAATAAAATAATTATAGAAGAAAAAAATATCACAAAATTTTATAATGCAATTGTACATATTCAATGCTGTCTGCCAGTGTGAAGGAAATTAAAAGAGCGTAATTATATTATTTTGTGTAGAATGTAGATAAAATTAACATTTTATTTTTTGTCGATGCAGCTTTATAGTAGATGAACCTGTAGAGGAAAATGTATTGCTATTAGGATATTTTCTCCAAACAATCAAAGAAAAAGAAAAGAACTCCTCAAATATGTGAAATAAATTGAGGTTTTTTATTAGTGTTTTATTTTATAATTGAAACACCGGAGATTCAAATATGAATATTGAAATAAAAGTTTTTTTGAGAAACGCTTCAAATATAATTACAATTTTCTATGTATAATATTGTATTGCTTCTTGAGAAATTACCAGGTACTTTGTCAAATAACAATTTAAAACGGTAAAAAACTAATAATTACATTTTGAAGACGTGATGTAAATGGCAGTGAGCAGGGCACGTAGAGAGGCAAGACAGTGTCAGATGGTCACCGAGAATCCTGAAGTGTAGACCCTGGACCACCAAAAGAGGCGTAGGTAGACCACTAAAAAGGTGGACAGATGACATTGCCCAGCATGTGGGTCATGGATGGCAACAAACAGCTCAAGACGGAGATAAGTGTAAAAGTTAAGAAAAGGCCTTTATCCAGCGTGGCTGACAAGAAGATGTAAATCGTACCATAACTCCAGACTGAAAACACAGTGAATAATTTTGTCTTCGACGGGTTAAAAACCTAGGATGGAACCTTGGCGTCAGGAGTCAGATTTTCAACAAACTGTACCACGAAGGCCGTCAAACTACTCACAGTAATGAGAAGTAGGACTTCTTACAATAAAGCTAGATAATCTTCTTCTTCTTCTTCTTTAGCCTTCCTCCCTCCACTGCTGGATGTAGGCCTCTTCCATTCTTTTCCATTCGTATCTCCCCTTTCGCATCCAGGCTCTATGGTTAAAAAAAGCTAGATAATGCTGAAGGAATAATTAATAAAAAAGTATTTGTTAAGTTTTACTTCTATTTGTTTAACTAGTACTTACAAACTCTGGAAAGAAGAGGTTAGCAACTAATCTTGGAGGCAGCCAATGGTTTTAAAGCTATAGAGAAGGCGAAAAAGAAGTATTTTCAAACTAGGTAGGTATGTATATTGTTTAAAACGACATTATCGCCGTCATTGAGATTATTTCGAAACAAGAGGTTAATTTTTTTTTAAAGTATGAATATGTCCTTGAAACAAGAGCATATACATCCTCATACGTTCTCTAAATTAAACATATATGCTTGTGATATAGGTGAACGAAATCAGTCGTAGCAGGATTCGAACTCGCGACCACTGGATTACAAAACCAGTGCGCTAACCGCTCTCCACCGCGCATCTAAATTAAAACCATAATCAGTACTGTGAATAAAAATTGCATGTATTGCCTATCAATATTGGTTTCAGCATTCGTATGACTATATGTTTTTATAGAGCTTTCGTATTTATACATAAGCATTTTTGCAATGACGATTGCTAACGACCTGATCAATTATTTGAGACGATAATAATCAGCAAATATGATTGATTCAAATAGTGCGCTAAGCATACTGAAACAGAAGCAATGAAAAATGAATTATCTGTATAATTACCTGCATAAATTTACAATTAAACGAGTGATTCATTTGACGAAGTAATCATTTATCAAATAATATCTTTGATAATTATATGTACTAACACACTAAAAAACATATTTGTTGATTTAACAGAGCGAGCGAAACATTTAAAACATACGTTATATTCTTAACATATTTTCAAACTCATTGTATTGACAATTAAAAAATATATTAAAAAAAAGGATGCATGTGCTGAGGAAGGGTGCACTTTAAGTAAATAGATACGAAAAACAAAATCTTCAACCGTAAACAGTAAAATATGAATGAACGAACCGTTATAATATTTGACGATATTGTTATTACTTTCTTTATCCTAAAAAAATATTTAGAATAAATTTACGCTCTGTTGAGAATCAAATCTAGGATGCTGGCATATGAGTCAAAAAACTAATCATTATGCCACGGCGAATTGAAATATTTTCTCTATGATTTTTGAAAAAAAAGTGGCAATTTGTTACTAGGTAAATATTGCTATTTAACACATTGCTAGTAAGTTGTTGTATGAAAAGAAATAAAAATATGTTATAAGAGGGATGAAGTATGATATTAATGGACCTAAATCATTGCTTTTGTTTCTGAATAGTAAATAGATGGAAATTAAGAGGTATTCTGACATGAGATGTTACTATAATGTATACCTATAGGATATTTTCATGGGCTATACAAATTTACGTACCTACATGTACAGAAAATATCAAGTAACATTTAACATTTGTAATATTTATTTATCTTTTTGTACAGAATATAAACAAATATATTGCGGGCTTATACTTATTAAGTTATTTATTTTAACCAACCAGATTACAAAGTATGACAACATTATATACATCAACTAGAGGACCCGAGAGACGTTGTCCAGCACGAACGTTGGCTTGTCTGTTATTAGCTGGTTTAACAAACATAAAAATACCACACGCTATCACGGCATATCCTACAGCGACAGGTGTGCGGGTGTGGATTACCTTTTAAAAGGAAGCACGACACATGCGTGTATACCCACACATCAGTCTTGCTTCTACGAAAAAAAGGCAACATTCAGAATGGGTAATGAACTATATATGTAATTTGTAATTGTTGCCTGTTATAGTTTCGAATACCCGACCCTGATGGGATATATAATAATTGTTTATTTATTTACTTTTACTTTGTATAGATACTACAAACACTACAGTGGTGTCAGCTCTCCTTACTGCGCTCGTCCACTTCGTTCTATCCTGAGCATCGTCCCCAAAGACATTACATGTCCGCATATCCTCCGCCACCTAGCTCTTCCATCGTGTTGTGGGACGCCCTTTTGGTCTTTTGCCGGCAACTCGATAGTCCAGTGCAGTGTTACATACGTTTTCTGGCGGTTTTCTTCAAATATGTCCGAACCACCTCAGCCTACTTTCCATCAGCTTATCGACAATGCTTTGAATAACCTGGCACCACAATACATTCAAGAGCTGTGCCAGAGAAAAGAGCTATCTGGGAGGCATCTCACACTCGGGGAACTCGGGGAACACATATTGTCCTTTACCGGGTAAAGGATATTGTCCTTTACCGGGTATATTAACTTTATTAGCATCAAAGCAAATGTATTAGAATTATTATATTGACGAATTAATTAAAAAAAAATTGATAATACATAATCCCCTACTAATAATTTATTATTTTATTTGAGTTGAATATTGAGAAGTTTGGAGAAAGACTTAAAAGAATAATCTTGGTCCATTTTGAATTTTGAAACATAAATTAGTTATGATTTGAAAAATGTCAAAATGCTATTAGAGTATCTATACATCAGTCAAATACAAAATATATATTTATAACCTCATTTTATAGTACGGAGTTGTACATTTTTTCACTAATGACTAATTCATTCTCATATACATAAGTTTGTTATTTGAAAATCTTGACGTTTCAATCACAAAATATATATTTATAACCTCACTTTACATCACGGAGGTTTTTAACTCTCATTTTTGACACCCAAGAACAGAATATATCACAATATAATAATGTCACACGACAATATAATGATATAAATTATTAAGTATATTATTCATAAATTAATAGAAATATTTAAACGAAAATATTACATTGAGATGACTTTGATATACCTATCGTCAAAATACCACTTAAAACAGAATATAGGCGTAAAAAACCTAAATAGCATCAAATAAAAATAATAATAAATAATACATATAACTAAATAATTACATAAAATATTAATAATATGAAAACAAATACCACAGACAGCGTTGTGAAAAACTTCAGGTTTTAATGGCATTACCAACATAATATATTTTTTTAACTCATATTTTTTTTTTAGTTTTTAGTAAGTATATATTATTAATCTTTTTTAAGAATCAACTGTAAATACGTACTTTGTGGACAGTTTTTTGGCCTTGATTTATTACTCATTGTTTTATATTCATATTAGTTAATAATGCTGTTATTGTCCCAAATAAACCAAATAAATAAATATTATAACATTTCGTAAGCAATGTTGCCAGTATTCAAAATATATATAATTGATATTTTTATTATTCTTTTATTATATTAATGTATAAATTTTTTTTTTCTGAATCGAAACCATTTAGGGTCTCACATAAATATACACAAAAAGTTTCATCAAAATCGGTTCAGCCGTTTAGGAGGAATTCAGTGACATACCCACGTACAGAAGAATTATATTTATAAAGTAAAGATTGTAAAATGATTGATAGCTAAACACAAAACAAAAAAAAACAATACCACATAACACTGAGATAAAAATAAAAAAAAAACACTTGAGAAGTCTATAAAAAGGATTGGAAAAGGACGAAGAGAGGAAATCGAGATCAGATATTCCCTCATTCTTCAAAATAGTAGGAATTAACAAAATTAATATAATGAATATGTTTTACTTTATCTGAGTGATTTGTATTATGTGACTGAAGTGTGCAACGATTATGGTCAAATGAGAATAATTACAACCCAAAAAAAAAATACAGAGATTATTAACTTTTGAAAATAAAAAGATGTCAAATAGTCGATCGATACATAGCGATATCGCAATAAAGAAAGAGAATTCTTTCACTTAGCGCTTGTGCCTCAACAGACAGTGTAGTGATCTCTCAAAAAACGTTACACCGATGTTCTTGTTTTGACACGATACGCTGCGCTGCTCTAGAATGTGCCATGTTTAAAATACCATGTCACTTTTATGCAAATGTTGCGGTAAACCCTGATTTGGGGACAGATAAGATATCTGAAGGTGTATTTGTCCTCCACGTAGATACAATTTCGAATAGGGACATGGTGGTATGTCATGTCCATACTAAATTAACCTTTTTCGTTGTGATCGAGTGCGAAACTTTCAATTCGGCCACCGCGTCAAAAGCCTCACGCTCAAAATGCTGTTGAAGCTGGTGGAAATGGTATTTTTTGCAAATTGCCACCGGTTTCTGATTCCCCCCTCCTACGGTCGCGGCCTCCCGAGGATCACATGGTTTAACCTCCACATGGTGACAATAGCAAGGCGTGCTCAATGCCTAATAATAATAACCCATCAAACGGACTATCTCTAGAATACCAATTAAGGACATTATTGATTCAGCAAGTGGTTCATGATGGACAACAACATGGTGTTTACAGTCAAAACAGTGACATCTATTGGTGTTCCGCATAAACTATAGTGCCAAGTAATAAATTATATCCTACTTACATAAATACGAGTAGATACTTGAGGAAATGCAACTAATAACTACTATTTTATTCCATTTCAGTCTCAAAATGAAGGTTACTGTTATACTATATAGTGTCGTTGGGTTTATTTTAAGGGTATTACAAAATACAATAATAATAATAATAAAACAATCAATCAATCAGTGGCGCTACAACCCATCGTGGGTCCTAGCCTCCTCGGGAAGCTCCCTCCACCCCTCCCTGACCATCGCTTCCTGCCGCCAATTCACAACGCCCATCGTCCGCAAGTCCCTCTCTGCTCCATCTAACCATCTCAGCTTTGGCCTACCGACGCTTCTTCTGCCCATTGGCCTTATAGCGAATATCCTTTTTAGTGGACAGGTTTCGTCCATTCTCGCTACGTGACTCAGCCATCGGAGCCGGCATATTTTGATGTACTGGATGACGTTTACATCTGAGTAGAACTGTTTTATGATGAATGATAAATAGTGCTGTTTTATGATGCATGATCATTCTAAGGGTGCTTATGATCATTTGATGACCGTGCGAGACAAAATATTCTAGTAAGGTTTTAAAGCTGCTTATATATATATTGAAATCTAAAGACTTAAAACAATTGGTAGATATTGGAAGCAATTGGTACTTTTGGCTATGGAACTCAATTGAAATAAATGTGAGGGAGGCAAGTTACACAAATCCTATAAGAAAAGGGATAAATTACAAATATACCAAGAGTCAAAAGTCAAAGACATTTTTTGTGAAGTAAATATAACGGCACTGAAACCTTAAAAAAAATAACGGCACTCACGAAAACCTCCACTGATTACGGCGAAGACCTTGCACGATAGCAATTTCTGTGTTGTCGAGACCTGGAGGTCTAGATGGGAGGCGGCATCGGACCCAGTGTTCAGCCATCTACCTTGTATTACGAGCAAACCACCTGGTTTCAACAAACCCCGAAGAATCTGGACAGCACTTAACCGAGTGCGGACTGGACACGGCAGATGTGCCGACTTCTCCTTCAAGTGTGGATGGCGGGACTCTCCTGAGTGTGACTGCGGTGCGGAGAGGCAGACTGTGAGCCATGTGGTGTCTGAGTGTGCTTTAAGAGCCTTTGGGGGGGACCCCTCGGAATTTATGTTCCTGAGTGAAGCAGCGGCCAATTATTTAGAAAACTTAGATTTTATTTTTTAACTTTTGACGGGCACTACAGTGCGACATATTGTTGTGATATACTAACTTTGTGACCATAAGATAAATAATAAATAACGGTAAAATATCTAGACTTGTAATATTCGAATTGTTAGGGATAATCACCAACATCTTTGAGAAGCAAGATGATGTCTTAGATACACGTCATAAAAAGCAAGTAAATCTTCTTTGTCGAGTTTTGCTGAGCGATGAATCCATGCGAATCTTTTGATGGCCGCAAACAAAGAATCAGTTTGCCCTTTTGAATATGAAATGAGCGATTTAAAAAGTATTCTCAATAATAGCGTAGTGTTGTTTCCGGTGTATTTTAATGACGGGATGTCCAGTTCTTTGACCCGAAGTATTGAGATAGAACAAACTATCCATTTTTCAAAAACAGATCACGAATTATGTGCCAAGAAACGGCATCATAAGCACATAACTAAACTAAGCGTAGTCGATTCCTAGCTCTAGGCGCACACAATTTTAATCAATTCAAAATAGCAATATCCTAGCCTAGCATATGTATTTGGATTTATGCAACACTTATGTATATTAAAATGGTTTTTAATACGTATGAGTCAGTGTATATGTTTAAGGTTCAATATTAAGAGAAAATGTTGAATAATAGTAGAAAACTTAATAAGACTACTGTTCCACATGGTAACTTCGTTCACAATATGGCATGTGTTTGTCAACAATGATTCAATGATTCACATTGTCATCGAAAGTAAATCTCACTTAAATTACTAGTTCCTTGTATGTACAACAATAACTCTGAACACAGTTACACTCTGTCATAGTGCTCCGTCTTTTTTTATCTTATATTTAATAATTTAAGTGGTCAAATTGTATTAATCTATGAAAAGTGTTACAAAAAAGTGATTTCCAATCTCTGTTCTTAGTTTCAAGATCCAGATCAAGATTAAACGGTAATTCTCGTTGCATATTCGCCCTTGATTTTGTGTTTTTGCGATTCCATATACCCACAGTTAATCAACTTATTGTTACATTACCGTCTATTACCAAAAGTCAGTTGACTTAAATTACCTAAATACAAGGGTATCCTAACTCCACAATGTTATGTCCTAAGTGTGATTTGGCAATAACCGATGGGGTTACCTGTTGTTTGTGCAAAAGTACTCTACATTACACATGTGGTGGGATAACTGAATCCAATTATAGAAAACTCCCAACAGACAAAAAAAATAATTGGAGGTGCTCATCTTGTAAGAAAAATGATCAAATCGATATTGCACAAGAACTTACAAAAATTTTTGCTGAGCTCAAGGTTCTTCGGCCCTTAAAACAAGTCGTTGACGATATGAAGTCCGAAATAATAGACGTCAAAAAAGCTATACACTATTCCTCGAATAAAATAGATGACTTCGAAAACAAATTAAACACGATCGAAAACAAACTTAAAATTGTAGATAACCTTGAGGCCAGTGTAAATCAATTGAAAAAAGATATGGATGAAATAAAATTCAACGAAAACATCAGAGAACAATGGGCCAGATCTCTTAATATCGAAATAATTGGTTTTCCTGAAAAAAAAGAGGAAAATCTATCGGAAGAATTCTCTAGCATCTGCAACTTTATCAACATCCCCATAACTAGTTCAAATATTGACTTTATAACCAGGATCGCCCCAATGGACAGAACTACAAGCAGACCCAGAAACATTATCGTTAAACTCTCCAACAAACTTCTTAAGGATACAATTATCACCGCAATTAAAAAACGCAAGGGATTAAGAACGACAGATCTAAAGTTACCAGGCAACGCTTCTCAAATCTACATTAATGAACATTTAACAAGAACAAACAAAGCTCTACTAAAAGATACCCGTGAACGTGCTAAAAAAAACTGTTTTCGTTTCGTTTGGGTTAAGAATGGTAAAATATTTGCCCGTAAGTCTGAAACTACGCCCTCGTTTCGCATTGAATGTGAAAAAGATCTCTCAAAAATACAATGATGTGCTCATTTCACATACACTCATATCCATAACACTTTTCTTACATGCCAATTTTACACAACTTTTACACAACACATACTCAATCCACAGTCGTAATCCACATAGCAGCCGGAGCCCAATAAATAGTTTCTCTTCTAAATGTTTTAATCTACTCAGTGTTTTCATGAAAACATACAAAACTTCATCTTTTCGTGGTAAATTATTACGCTTTAAACAAATCTTCAATGACAATAACAATATATTCTCAGAATGTCCGCGGTTTAAGAACTAAAACTAACTTATTCTTCAATAATGTTTTACATAGCAATTACGATATAATTGTCCTAACTGAAACATGGCTCATCGATGGAATATTTAACGCAGAAATTTTTGACGATCGATATGATATTTTCCGTCGAGATCGTGACTATTTGTCTACCGGCCAGTCCTTGGGTGGTGGGGTTGTCATAGCCGCAAAAAAATCACTTAATGCCTTACTTTGCGAACAATGGTCCTCAAAAGCAGAAGATATATGGATTAACTTAAAAACCTCTGAATTAAGAAATTCCTTTACTCGTACACACATTTGTGTCATATATCTCCCTAGAAATCAAAATTATAACACACATTTAAATAACTTTTTAGAGAGTTTATCTAACATTACAGCGACAAATAACTTAGATAATTTCTTATTAATAGGCGATTTTAACCTCCCTAATATCACATGGAGTTCTCAGTTGGATGATAACAATACAATGAAACCTTGCAATATAACGGACAACGTAGCTAAGATATTTATTGACTATATGGAATTCTGTAATTTACGTCAATTCAACCACCTATATAATTCTAACTGCAGAATTTTAGATCTAGTTCTTTCTAATACTGTGGTAACCGTCTCCAATTCAAATGACCCACTAGTTCCCGAAGACATCCACCACCCATCGTTAGAAATTACAGTCGACCTTAATAAAATTGAATCAATGGCCTATTCCAACTACCGGAAATTTTCATTCCATAGAGCTGATTATTCTAGAATCAATGATCAACTCATAAAAATCCCCTGGCTAACTATTCTACAATCTACCGACACAAATGCACTTGTCGATGCTTTCTACAATCAAATAAATAAAATTATAAACTTAAACGTTCCACAGACATCTGCTAATCGGAAAAAATACCCTATTTGGTTTAGCCCAGCTCTTATTCACATAATCAAAGAAAAAAGTAAATATCTAAAAAAATGGAAAAAATTTAAAATGCCATCCGATTATCACTCTTTTAGCTTACTCAGATCTCGGCAAAAGCACTTA